>VXBO01014198.1:117891-129408 GCA_013400135.1 Rhinoptilus africanus
AAAAAAGGAAGGAAAATGCCAGATGCTATAATAATATGGGTTCTTCTAAAACAGAAAAAAGTGTACAAACAGATTTATAATGACTTTTTGTAATCCATGGAGTGCAGATTTACTCTAGTTAATATTTTCTCTTTAAAGTTCAGTTAATATTGTTGTTCCTTGCTAAGTCTTCCATGAGGTTCCTATTGGCTTTAAACTACCATGTTTTGTACTTGGAAAAAGTAGGAAAAGAGCATATATCATAAAAACTTCTACAATTTAAAATTAGTTTCTATTTCATAAGTAAATGTGTTCTTTCTTTATCAGTGATGAGATTTCTTGATGAGAAATTACCCCAATGTTGTACATATATGGAAGATTTTCTTGTAGCTTCGTGGGACAGGCATACTTTTTCCTTCTCCCTCCTTTCCTCCCCAGTCAGTTATATTACACTTTTGGTAGCCATTAAATAGCAGTATTTTTAATATAAAAGGGAATCTCTTTAAATTAACAAATTCCAAAGTGGTAATGGCTGTTTCTTATTTTGGCTAGTATGTGTTTTCTAACTGTTGTGGTACTGGGTGCTGTATTGCCTGCTGGTAGCAACTTTCAGAGTAATATCAAGAATTTCTTTTTCCATTGAGCCGTTCACACAGAAAATTTTAAAGGGCTCTTGGGATTAAAAAGAAATGCAAAAGAGAAAGAAAATATGTCCCTTTCTGAACCTTGGATGCTTGTATACATGTACACAAAGTAGTACACCAAAAATTTAGCAATATCTGGTAGCACTGTATATTTTTTACAGTTTGTTAAAATATGTAATTGAACAGAATAGAATAGACCTACTTCTGTTGAAAAGGACAACTATGTATTAAAGTAGATGTGTCACCTGCTGAAGAGACAGCTACGTGGAGTGTGCAGTTTGTAGGGGTTGTTTTCCTGTCTTCAATCTTTATTTACTCCTGTCTGAAGGTAGGGCAACACAGATCCTGGTCTGACCTATTCTGTGGAAAAACCCTCTTGTCTCCCAATGCAACGGTGCTTATTGCCAGGCCACACATTGGCGCCGTGACAGCTGTAACCAGGCCATAAAGCAGCTGCCCTTCCAGAGTTCTGTACCCCTGTACCTCCCTCCCTCCTCCCAGGCTCAGACTTTGGGTCTAACTCTGCTAAAATTACTTGCCCAAGAATGTCTAGGGGGGAAGATATTTTTCCCTGAATTGTTTAAAATGTTTCTGGAGTGTCTCAAAAGCATCGATGAGTACCAAGTTCTTGCTTAATGGATTTCTGACGGCACTACGTATTTGTATTAACTTATTGATATAAATGTTGACATCATGTTGCTGTCCAAGAACACCATAATTACTGCACACACAGTCAATTGAATTGAAGCAGTGATGCACACTGAAGTTTATTTAAAAATTCTTGTCAACTTTGTGAGAAATAAATAACTTTATCATATTGAGTAGAGAAAAAGAAAATCATTCCTAGAACTGCATTATGCTTTTAAATGTTATACTGTATTTTAACTTCTATTTAATTGCAGATATAGATACAAATGTCTGTCTGACACATTTATGGCTTTAAATAAATCTGTGTCTACAGTTTGAGTCATTAAAATCACTAGGAGCTGTATGCAGTTAACATATACTTGGACAAAGAATATTGATATTGTCAATCCAAGATCAGTTTCAATATATCAGCTCTTTCCCAGTATTTTAAGAGTGAAAATAATGTGGACCAGATTAATAAACAGAACTATGTAAAAAAAAAAAAAAAGTAATATGTACTATTGCTGCCAATCTCATGGACTATGTATACTTAATAATTATATGGTTACATCTTTTAATCTTTGAAACCTCAAAGTAAAAAATGATCCTTTGATTCAAAGTCTGTTTGAAAGAAAAAGTGTTTCTTTGGGTCTCAGCTCTTCTGAGGCACTCACTGCAATTCTTTTCTTTTCTGCATGGTCCTAGTCGCATATTCATGATAATGCAGCTGAAGAAATTTCTAGCAGCTAAGTCACAGCAACAAGGTGTTTGCACTCTCCGATGCACATGTCGTAATTTGATTAATTTTAATTCTATTGCATTAGGAACTAAGCTGCTGGATTTTCTCATATTTACTCCAAGTGGAGAGTCTTCACATATTTATCACAGTTCAGCTGATATTCAGCAACTTGTTTGTGATATTCAGGGGTTGCTATTCAAGTGCTACTGAAATTTCAACATGAAGAAATCCTTGATCTTCCTCTTAATCTACAAAATGAAGCTACTGTAGAACAAATGTATTTTCAGAAGCGGTTTCAATAGTAAGAGATTATGGAAGAGACTAAATAGTTTGCCATCTGTTATACAACATGATACGCCAGTATGGTCCAGAGGTTCTCTTTTATTGGAAATCTTCTTTCTAAAAGCCATCCTTATGTGGGCATTTTCAATTTTTAGAAATTAGTGTAACCACTTCCCATGGTAGCTTCTCTACAGGTTGGGTTAGTATTTTGTTTTAGTCGTTTGCAGTTCCAGAGGGAAATATAAGACAAATATATACGAAACTTAATTTCCTCACACAGCAGTGTTGAGATTCCATATCTAAACAATAGAAATTTTATGACAGTGGCACTGAGTAAGAGTAACCTTTCAAAATAAATCATGGCATGTTTGGGGAGCAGGGCAGAAAGAGACTTGTATTCTTAAGGTCCAAAAAGAACCACAGACACTCTAGCATAGCCACATAAGAAACAGAGGATGTAGAACTGTCCTCAAATGAAGATGTATAGTAAATATAACAAAAAAGAAACAACTAATTTCAGATGGGCACTGTTCATTAATGCAGCTTAATATCAGGCTTTGAAAATTAATCTAGTAAACAAAGTCTTGTGGTTTTTGGCTGTTGATTATATTATGCTACCATCTCTGTGCTGTAACTGTGGATGTGTGAATGGTCTCTCAGCTGAAAATGAATAACTGAAAGAAGGTAGCACATAGAAGCACACAAAAGATTAGGGACCTGTGTACTTGGTTTACCTGGGGTGGCATTATTTTTATTCATAGCAGCCTGTATGGTGCCATGTGACTAGAATGGTGTTGTTAGTACATCCATGTTTTGGCTGTTGCTGATGCAGTGCTTGCACCACATCAGGTCTTCTCTTTTTCCCATTCTGCTCCCCAAAACAAGTAGGCTTGGGGATTGTAGGCAAATGGTTGGGAGGACACAATCAGGACAGCTAACCTGAATTGTCCAAAGGGATATTCCACGCGAAATAATGTCATGCTCAGCAATAAATATAAGGAGGTTTGGGTTTTCAAGGTAGCCATTGCTCAAAGACTAGATGAGCAGTACTCTTCTTGTAGGAGGTGGCAAGTGAGTGTCTTTGCATTGCTTGGTTTTGTTTTTTCTCTTTCCTTTACTTAAATAATTTTTATCTTGACCACAGAGTTTTCTTGCTTTTGCTCTTCCTATTCTCTTCCTTGTCCTGTTGCATGTGGGGCTTAGTGATTGAGAAGGTGTGTGGGTGCTTGGCTGCTGGCTGGGGTCAACCCACCAGAACCTGATAGGTCAATATGGGCTAGGCTACCTTTCAATATGTGTTTACTAAGACTCTTATTTTTCATAATATAGTAAAGCAGGAAAAAATGGCTTGAAAGAAGAAAGAAGGACTGAATAGGCATCAAGGAAAAATTCTTGGTTTACAGTAGGAACTTCGGAAGTTCCACATACATTTGCTTTTCCTTTGGTTCTGTCTTGCATAGTATGTTTATGCTATTTTTTTCTTAAAAATAGCTTTCATTTTTAAACTTTTTTTTACAACATGATAGTGATAATGAAAGGATTAGTATTAATTCAGACAAAAATACTGATTATTTTTAGGTAAAAGAGAGAATGACAAAAAAAAATTCCCACCAGGCAGACATAAAGGTATTTTCACCCTTATTCTCCCTCTACGTAGTCCAATACCTGGGCATATGTATTCTGTTTCATGTTAATGCAGTACTCTGAAACATTTTTAATTAATTTATGGCAAATTATAGCTTTCTTTTTCCATTGCTCCTCTTCCTTTGGGCTAGTGCATTTGCCAAGGTTCCTCAACTGCTAAATCTGACACTTGTAAAACTTCTCTCAGGTGGGGCTTGGACAATTTCAATTTTTAGGAGCTATCTTCTTTAACAGATGATGGTATCCAAAATAATTTTTCTGTCTCCCTCAGATGTCTGTAAACATCTCCTTTTTCCCTTCCTGGCACCCCTCCATACCAGCCACTACACACTTTTACACTGAGATGTGTAAGTTTTCAGCCTACAACATAATTTTTGCAAGAGTTTTTGAGATAATGAAAAATGGGGATTCAAAATGAAAGCGCTATCTCAAACGGAAGTGCAGCATAGTAATGTGCAAAGCTATAATAGCAGTCATAGTGCAAAAGAAAATTTAATCATGTATAAAATATACTTGGTGTGGTCATTTGAAAACATTAGTACTAATGATAAATCCATATTTTTTTCGTGTTTCCAATTTTATACTGGTACTTTTTTGAAAGTACAAAATCTAAGTGGTCTAAGAATAGAACTGACTGTATTCTCTTTCTGATCTGCATAGTGTGTTGAATTTCTAAGCTCTGCTTCTTCTTCATTCCTGTTGGACTAATTTTTATAGCTAATAAAAAGGTACACAAACCAAAACCAGACAATCTTTGCATTTCTTCATAATGAGAAAACACACTGGAATACCATGTGTTATAGAGCTAATAGAGCTCTATAGAGCATAGACCTAATTGGCTCAGACACTATAATGAGTGTCCTATGAAGTACAATTTTTTTTTGTTGTTTAATGCTAGCTAGTCTTTTTTTGCTAGCAAAAAGCAAACAACCAAGGTAAAAAGAAATAATCCAGAGCAGACTGATAGTGTTAACTTTGTGGTTTTGATAGTGAAACATGAAAATTACTTTAAGGAAAATATCCTTTATCTTATGCATCACTTGTTAAACTTTTGAAAAGTTTTATTTTTTATGAACAGCCAGTTAAGGAAAGGCTGTTTTCTTGACAGATTATGGCCCATACTTCTCCACACCAAAATCTTAGACACACTGCTACAATATCCTTTGTTCACTTTCTCTACCTATTATATTTACTCTCCCTACATACTATCTTATTTCTGCATCTGCTAATGCCCTTGACAAGTTCGTGGCTCTAAGAACAAGAACTAGTGCTTTTTTTTGGTCAGATTTGTTTGCAAATTACTAATGTGTTCAAAAATCCTGAAGTGGCTGACAAATAAATAGAAGTCACAGTGACATTGCATAAACCTCTTAGTAGGAAATTACATTAAGAACAGAACTACAAACACAGATAAGCAGGAAAAAAAATGGATGTGTTAATTTTTATTTTATTAAATAGTATTAAATACAATAAGTTTAGAAGAATTTACTATTACAGTTATAAATGTTTTAGGAGAAGTGATTTCAACTGTCAGACCTAAATCTTTTAGATTTCCATAATACATATTTCTGCTAATGTATTGGAAACTTGAAGACCTCCACTAATTCTGAAACCTATCAATTGAGATTAAGCTTTTGTATGAAGCTAAGCTGTAGCAGTGAACCCAGGAGTTATTACCTTTATTTTTTTTTCTCATTTTCAGACTTGAAAACAATACATATGATCGTGAAAAATTAAGGGGAAGACCTTCTCAGTAATGTTAAATATTTTGTGTGCTGGGTCGTATCAGCAGGTAGATCTCGCAAGAAGCTTGTTTATCCAGCACAACAATCTCATGATTAGGACAGTGATGTAGTGTGGTTTAGTTCATACCCTGAAATCACTCAAAGAAATAACTGAGTGAATGATAATCATTCTGGACCCTGTATTGTGCTACTATGTGTAGCAATAACTGGTAGCATATTAAAATAGAGATCAAGGACTACAACTATTCATTTGAAGGCAGTTCTGAAATTTCAAAGCTGTTGAATTATTCAAATATTTTCCAATTTATAAAATAAAATAAAAGATGATTGTCTGCTTGATGATGTGATGATAGAAATAATAATAATAATAAAAGATAAATCTTGAGTGTATTTTTTTTCCCCAGGTGTTTTGTGCCACCATAAATTTGGATGTTGATTACGTGTCTGTAGCAGCCATAACCAGGAACGGAAACACCAGTTATTTCCTTTAGTTAATGCCCTACTTATAAACAAAGAAAAGAAGAAAAACCTAGTCAAAATAGAAATGGACCACAGTTAGAATACAAAACTGAATATAAATCCCTCAATCTATTTAATATTATCAAGTCTGGATGAACAGGAAGCCTTTGCTCTTCTCTGTGCCTATTTATGAATGCAGTAACACAGATGTTTCACTTACAGAAATGTAACATTTTTAAGGTGTGAATGTCAATAGAAAAATCTAAACCTTTCTATGCATGCAAAAGGCATCATGAGTACAATTAGTCTTTGGTTCTTTGAAAATATATCTTTACCTGCTTCAAGGAAGTTGGAAATCAGGATTTCAGTTGGGTTTCTGATATATCCAAGTGTTCCTAGAATGAAAAATGCATCTGTACTCTATACACCACATGCAGACTGTATGTAGGAAGCGTCACTTATGGTGCATGCATGCTATCGTCTGTGTGAGTGTTCACAGTAATCTTATATTCAAGGACTTGACAGTCTATTTTTCTTTCAGTCATTTGGTTTTAAGTCTCTGTTTATACTTCTCAGTTACAGTGGAGTAGGAGCATTTCAAGCACAGATAGACAGTTATCTCCTGGAATATCACTGTTACCACAAAATATCACAGAAGGGTGTCTGTGTCTTATGATGAGAATGATGAACTTGTATTATATCTGTCAAAATTGCATTAGCACCTTCTCATAGATGAAGGCACATTGGATGAGCAGTTGTGTGAGGTATTTCCTGGAAGATTTTGAAGGTATCAAAGCTTCCAGCTGTAATAAGGTTAATACAGTTCTGTGACTTGAATATCAGTGTTGGCAGAGTTTAACTGATATAATATTTCTGTAAGTAGAAAGAGAAACACTGTTATGTTCACTCCATTAAAAGACCACATTGAGAAGAGGACAAATGTTTTCTTAAGACTGTCACTGAATGTAAATGAAATAAATTACAGAATCACAAAACCGTTGAGGTTGGATGGAACCTCTGGAGGTCATCTGGTCCAAACCTCTACTCAAGCAGTACCACCTAGAGCTGCTTGTGCAGGAACTTGTCTAGCTGGCTTTTGATTATGTCCAAGGATAGAGACTCCACAACCTCCCTGAGCAACCCATGCCAGGGCTCAGTCACCCTTACAGTGAAAAGTGTTTCCTGATGTTCAGACAGAACTTCCTGTGTTTCAGTTTGTGCCCGTTGCCTCTTGTCCTGTTTCCATGCACCACTGAAAATAACCTGGCTCTGTCCTCTTTGCACCCTTTTTTGATTTATTTTTATATGTTGGTAAGTTCCTTCCTGAGCCTTCACTTCTCCAGACTGAACAGTCCCAGCTTTTAGCCTGCGTTCATAAGACAGATGATCCAGTCTCTTAACAATCTTCGTGGCTCTTTGTTGGACTGTCTCCAGTGTCCATGTCTCTCTTGTGCTGAGGACCCCAGAACTGGACTGTACTCCTGGTGTGGCCTCAGCAGTGCTGAGTAGGCGGGAAGGATCACCTCCATCCGTCTGCTGACAATATGTTCTCTTAAGCTATGCTATGAGACATACCCATGTAGTTGGTGACAACAAATGACCAAATAGGTCGTCAGATAGTTACCTTAAAAAGTAATGTTGTTTGTACTTTGTAATACGAAGTCTTAATGTAAAACTTTAGATAATTCTATGCATTGAAGAGTTTTTGATTTGCATTCTCTTTTCATAGAAATTATAGAAATTATTATCTCACAGAGCATTAATGTAAATACAATGCCTACATGTTCAAACTATTGTTAACATTCTCCTTAAAACTCAGGAACTGAACTCTGATAATGTTAATTTTCAAAAGCTGGGTAATGTTCTCTCTGGTTTAGCATGTGATTGCAGAATACCTGCTAGCATGTTTGCTTAAGCCTATTAAACTGGACTGCAGGTGATCCTTAGCACTTTTTAATGGTAAATAACATGCTGAAATAGTTAATCTTTCATTCAATACAACGGCTTGAAGCAGAGTTGTTGTTCTTCTGAAATATGTTCTCATGGATTCACCAGGCTTAAGGAGCTGGGGACCATTAAAACTGAATATCCTGAGAATGAAAACATGACTAGCAGACTAATATTATAAACTAAAGTGTACTGACTTAATTAGGCAGTGAAAAGCAAGACTACAATTTGATAATAAAGTATGATGAAGAAGCTATTACCTAGTAACTTGTATAATGGAATCAACGCTACTTTGAGGTGCATGTTAATTCAGTTTTGGCATGGGGATTTAGAACCAGAGAGAAACAAAATCAGATCAGAGTGAGAATGCTCTTTCAGAAAGGTAAAAAATGAAATGATCAAAGATGTAAATGAATTCTGAAATAAATGGAAGTTAGATTTTTAAGTCCTATGGGGATACTAATAGCATAGCCTTGTCTCCGTTCACTTCAATTTCTGCAAGACTACATCTAAGTCTTATTAGGGCCTTGTAATGATTAGTAATTTTTAGGGACTATTGGGTAGGAAAATTGGAACAGGGACATATTGTTGTGCCTTCCTGGTCTTAAAAGTAAACAGAGGAGGAGACAGTCCAAAGCCATATCAAATATTTCTTTGCGTGAATTCTGCTCACAACGATGTAATTGTTTCTGAAGTTTTGGTGGGTTTTTTTGCCTCTGTCTTTCAGTGATGTGTGCAGATGTTTGTCTTTTTTATTTTACTATGTATAATAAGTGCTGTGGTATTATTCAAATGTCACTAACTGGCATGCTATTCTCCTAATTAAGAGATTAAAACATTGTCTATCTTTAAAGTTCTAATAGTGCTTTATCTTGCACAGTAGCTTGAATTCTCTGTTAAAGTCAGTATTCAACCAACTCTAGGGTGAGAGGCATTTGATTTCAGCTGTGTGAAAGTTGGTTTTCTAAACTAGATAGCCGTCCAAGCTCTTTTAAAGTTAACAAAGAGAAGAGGCAAATTCAAAGACCAAATGTTTATATGAGTCATAGACATTCATTTTAAGATGAAATAAGTTGTTCTTTGGATTTACTGATTGCTTTCTACTGACTGGAGTGGGGGCCTGATTAATTAGCTGAGGTTGGGCATTGAGTTTTTAAGTGAATGAACTTAATGATGAATTTCCATGGTTGAAATTCCTTAACAAAAAAAAAAAACCCAAACCCATAAGCTTTTTTTAAGGAAATGGTTGTATCTCTATATCTTCTATTGTTTTGGTGTTCTTAACTAAAAATAACTGGGGGAGGTGGGTGCTGGATATTTCTTTTGGTTGGTGTTTGGGGTTTTTTGTAAGTCAAACTAATCTAGTCTTGCCTTCTGATGAACAGTTATTGTGGGACAGTATTGGTACTGGCTGACATTATTCAAAGGTGGAGAATATGAAAATTATTCTAGAATTATTGCTAATCAGGACAGGAAAAAAAAATTATTAATTTAAATTCATTTGTAATGTACTTCTAGAAAGTCAGGAATTTCAAGTAAGGTGAACTGAACTAGGTCTTGAATAATCCATTAAAAATATTGACAATAATTTTCCTGGCACTGTCTTTTTGCACATTTGCTCTTACTGCTCTTACTCTTAAAACGGTCTCCTCCTCCTTCAAATCTAACTTGACCTTTCACACCTTCTGGTTCAGGCCAGAGCTCCGTGTCCTAATGTTTTCTGAGACTAATACATTCTTTCATTTATATGGTTACCCTGAAGGTACTTGTTTAATGCAGTCCACAGATTGTGACACTTTGCATACCACATGGCATCTGTGTTGCACTAATTTCACTCCAGTATTTTGTAGCTGGTCATGCTGGAGTTCCACAAAAGAAAAAAGAGCAGTTACGCAGTTATCTCAGAAATTATGAGCATTTAACACAAAAATCTCTTAATAACTCTGTTTTGCATAGACAAGTACATTACGTTAATAGTGTGAAAATGCAGGTAATTTTTCAGGGATCAAAAGAGTACTGCTCGCTCAACAGACCTTTTCTCAAAGGCAATACTTTCCCACAATAAAAGTTGCTGTTTGAATAGGTGTCTCTGAAGCCTATGATAATCTCTTGTCATTTTCTCTTTTCTTTTAGCTGATGGATGCACTGACTGGTCTGTGGATTACAAGAAATATCAAGTTCTAGTGGGAGAACCCGTTCGTATAAAATGTGCACTCTTTTATGGATATATTAGAGCTAATTACTCCCTAGCCCAAAGCGCTGGACTTAGTTTGATGTGGTACAAAAGCTCTGGACCTGGAGATTTTGAGGAACCTATAGCTTTTGATGGAACTAGAATGAGCAAAGAAGAAGACTCCATTTGGTTCCGACCAACAGTGGTACAAGACAGCGGGCTCTATGCATGTGTTATAAGGTACTGTATTTCAATATACTATATTTTAATTAACCAGATATGAAAAACGGCTCATGATAACGGGACTTCTGTGTCAAAGAAACATGTTTTCTGAGCGTGTTCCTTTTTCCTGGTATTCCCTTCCCAGAAGTGTTTCATGCCTAGGAAGAAATTACAGTTGAATTTCTTGAACATTTTAATTTTTTTTTTTTTGGTAAAAAATTTAGTTCATTTACAGCAAAATCCAAAATCTATAGCATGGGTGGAAGTGGATGCATAAGTCATGTGTTCCTGCTTATGATTCTAATTTAACACTTGCAACCATTATACTAGAGTAAAAAGTTTCTTTTTCACATTCAGATTTAATTTTACATGGATTTTATGTAATGGTTTCATTTAATTAACTTTTTTTTCTGTTAAAAAAATTGTTATTTGGTGTAAAGTAGTTGCATCAAGGAAAATGGAAAGTGAAATTTCAGCATTTTTGCAGACATATATATCCTCTATAGTCACATATGGCTTAACCTGATAATAGAGGCTGGGTGCCAGATATTTTCCAAAGGTATTTAACCTTCTGATGCATCAAGCTTCATCACCATAATGTGGACTAGATTATTCCTCCTGTTTTCCAAAACAGGTGTTCAGATTCTTTCTGCATCTTTAAAATGGTTTGTACTGAGATATTTTTTCCATCCCTTTGCAGTAAAATACGATCATCAAGGCACTTTCATATTGTCTCAAAGCCTTAGACTAGATTTTCACTAGATATGAAATTATGCAAGTTAGAATTTGTACATAAAAAGTACAGAGAAGAGTCGCTACTAATTGTTCAAGTTGTTAAAACAATTGATTACTGCAGTTAGTTGAACAGATGAAGCTGTGTTTCTGTCTGCATATCTATAAAAATGATGTTGCTACTCATACACAACAGAGAGTAAGGCAACTGAGTGGCTAGGCAAGGAACACACAATTAAGTTATTTTGATGTGCAAGGAAAATAAGAAAGTTATTTTATCAGCACCTGGAGATGTTTAATGTCTTCCACACCTTTTTTTTTTTT
>VXBO01014198.1:138361-183902 GCA_013400135.1 Rhinoptilus africanus
GTAGATGGTATAGTTATTTATTAACACTCTTGCTGAAGAAAAATGAAGATCCAGTCCCTCGAAATAATAAATATATTGAAAAACAGTTTGTATTACATTTGTGTATTTCCTGGGTCTGAGAAAGAGGGGAATTTGAATTAAATATATCTTTTAAATATTTTGATTAATAATAATTTGTTTTAGTAGCATCCATTCTCAAATGCTCATTTCCATTGAAGTATGTATGGATGAGATATATGAGCCAAATGGTTCATGACCTCATTATGAGATAGCTGATAACTAGTGATTATGGAGGGAACTAGAGGAAAAAAAGCAGGTATTCATTTGCGCAGCCTGTATGTTAATGAAATATTGCCTTGGAAATGTAGGGCATGAGGAGAAGTGAGTTACTGATGGCAATGTCAAACAGCAGGTTTTCCATGGAAATGCTGATGCACAAGAATCAATAGTCTAATGTGAAGAGGGTAATGTACTTGGACAAGTGATGCGAGACCTCAAAGTAACTTCAGGTTTGATGTGCTAGAAGTAATAAAATGAGATGTTGTAATACCTAAATTGTTTGGATTCAAATAATGTTTCTCTTTCTTGTTCTGTTACGATTGAGTCAGAGTTTGCATATAAGGATAAGACAAATAAAGATCCATATTTGCAATGAACGTATTTCATAATGAATTCTTTCATCAGTTCCAGTGGTGATGTAAAATTACTACAATGTAACCCTCTTGTAGTAAATATATTCAGACTTGATGGTAGTCTGAAATCGGTGAATTTACAATTTATTTTTTAATGTCTTCCAGTCATAAAACTTACAAGCAGACTTAGCAAGTAAAAATTATTTGTAACTGAAAATAATATTGTGCATATATTCCCACTATAGAGGAAAACTAATGATACTTGCATATTTAGTGCTTCCTTAGTGCTACCATCTGTCAAAGTAACTTAGCTTGGTGCTGCTAATTTCAAAGGTGACATGACTGACTCGACAAATCTTGAGGTACTTAATTGCAGAGGCTGAGAAGATGATCAAAGGTCAAGATTGTCTCTATAATCTTAATTCAGCCTTTTAATGCAGGAAGCATTATGATGTAGCCTTTGAGTGCTAAGTTTGGACTTCACTTAGACAATTAATCAAGATTGGACACTGAGGAGGGCTCCTGTTTTCACTTATTGCAAGAGTTAGTGTGTTCATGTAAATATACACACTAATATACACACATATCCATAGTTACATGCCAGTTTATGCATACATTTATATGCGCACAGTGAAACAAGAAAGAGAATTAAAGACAAGAGGGGATAGTCTGAATACAGTTGATGAGGGCATGCTTGAAAATTGGATTTAATTTTTGTCTGTCACAGACTTCTTATGTGAATATGGCCAAGTCATTGGAACAAGTTTTGCCTTTCTCTTTTTGATGTTGCACTGTGGATTTTGGCCACTCTTTTTCAGGCTACAGCCCTGTAAGACATTGTTTCAATATTTTATTTAATATAATAATAACAACTATGCCAATAAACTTATCAATCAACAGGAAATCTTTATAATATAATCCTTCCATGATTTTGGTATTTATTTTTTCAGCCTTGCATGCTAAATCTTGATAGAAACTATTTAAAAAGCATGGCAATATGTAAGGAGATAAGGTGTCTTTTTTTGGTTTAGCTGTTTCATCTGGATTCTTTTTCATACATATCCCTGTTGTCTGACAGTGAAAAAGATACCAAAGTTTTATATTTTATGCAGTTATGTAATGAATTTTAATTGGAGGGTTGTATGTAAAAATAAACAAACTTTTTAAAAAGTAGTGTAAAAAGGAAATTAAAAAGGCTGCTTTTTGCCTGATATGTTATGTTGCTTTATGATAGCCTTGAAGAACAGAAATTGATTTTTATATAAACTCTTCAGTTATTTACAATATACAGTGAAAAGAACAAATAATTGACAGTTATGATGATTTTTTTCCCCCTTTCAAACAAGTCTTTCCAATTTCAAGCACAAGATGAATTGGATAGATTTAGCCGCAAGGAATAATCAGTTGCACAGTCAGCTTCCTTTATGTGTTGTTCCTGAGTTTTTAAGATCAAATTGGCTGTATTCTAAGGGCAGAGCGTACAGATTAAAGTTCATCACCTTCAGCTGTGGGTTACTAAAGTGACAGAAAGATTGCTCAAGCAAGCACAAGTACTAATGTCTTTTCAGTAACATTTTCATGACATGTTTGGGGTTTTTTTGGGTTTTGGTTGTTTGGTATGTTTTGGGCTTTTTTTACCCCGAAATGTCTGTCCAACATTTCTGGACAATACAATTAACCTCATTCTACATAAACAGTTCAGTGTTTGGTCCCAGGTGTAGTTCTGCCTCAATATCTTCTGTGTTTTTATAAAATTTTATGACAATTGAAAGGAATTCTTCTTTCCAGTGTGTGGCACCTAGCCTCAGGCCAAAGCTAGGCAAGTTGGGGATTTTTGTATGGTACTAGTCAGGGTTTGGATTATGCATTAAAATATGCCCAATAACATAACTCTAACAACTCCACAGGGGGAGGGGAGGAGAAAGTCCAACATACAAGACATCAGCACTGTATCTCTTGGTCTTGCTGTATGTTGTTGCACCCAAAACATGTCCTGAATAACCAATGGGACAATATTTCAATAAAAGCTTGTGGAGAGCAGCAGGGAAAAGTGTTGGCAGTGGTAAGATATTAGGAATGACACAAGTGATTTTTCTTCTATAGGCAGGTCAGTCTCATCCAGGACCTGGGGAAAAAGATAGAGGGATGATTCAGGGAGAGAAAGTGTTTCATTGGTATCAATGGTTGGAAAGAAGAGGAGAGTGAAGATTTCTTTTGAACTTCAAGAGAAATCTTTTCAATGCCAAGTGGCAAAATTCAAGGAACTACAGGTTTTCACCTGTGCATAGCAGCTGCCGTTGACCCCATTTCCAGTTCTTCTTACTTCATCTGTTGTTCTGCATTTTTGTATTTAACATTGTGCTCTCCCGTTGGGAAAGCGGGTTTCAGTTATTCTTGCTTTTTTTGATCCAGCAAGAACTATTTCTCTCCCTCACAATGCTTCTGCATTTTTGCTTCCTTAATAACTGGAACTTTTCTCCTTCATGCATCAATTTGAATATGCATATATGTATATTATTTGAAAATAAATACATTTTTATATGATACACATGCATGCATATGTATATGCAGGTAATAATAAGATTTATGACTTTGAGGCTCAAGTTCACAGCTACTCTCAATATAGATGCCATGAACATTACTCTTAGAAGTAGCAGCGAGTAACCTCCAGCTGTGGTGTGTTATTAAATGGAGAGCACATAGTCAAATACACCCACATGATTGTGTCTCTACAGATAGTAGGTAAATGGCAGTCACAGTCAAATTCTCTAGGTATAACATTATATCTACTAATATAACTGTTTCATTGTATCTTCATTATTGTTTAAAGTATGACTATTAATATGGTATTTTACTGTCAAAGGCTCAATCAAATGCATTCAAAGTTGTGTTTGTGATTAGTGTTACATACTAAAAGTAACTTTGCCACTTACATCTTTGATTTTGGCTACAGTTTTCTTATATTGTTTTTCTGTTTATGTATTTTTTTTGGCAAAACACAAGGTCTTATAAAAAAATAAATTTATTTCAGCATAATATTTAAACTTAAGGCAAATGAAAAATAAAACCAAAAACCTTGCCTTTTAGTGGCAAAACACAAGGTCTTATAAAAAAATAAATTTATTTCAGCATAATATTTAAACTTAAGGCAAATGAAAAATAAAACCAAAAACCTTGCCTTTTAGTGGCAAAACACAAGGTCTTATAAAAAAATAAATTTATTTCAGCATAATATTTAAACTTAAGGCAAATGAAAAATAAAACCAAAAACCTTGCCTTTTAGTGGAGAAGTTGTTGCAGAATCCCTTTTCACTCAGTGAAGGGGGAAAGCTAAGGAGGCCTGGATCTCCTGGTTTTGTATCTGTTCAACAGATCCTCCTGAACAGAGCAGATCCTCAATCTCAGCAAAACCCAGGTCTTTCTATAAGAACCCAGACAAGGAACATGTGGGATGCAGTGTCCTGCAGTACGTTGCTGCCCTAACACTAATAATGAACTGTAAAAATCAAAAGAGGAGGCTTCTAAACAAACATATTTACTCAATTCACTACAGGAGCCTGGACACATTCCTGTGCAACCTGCTCTAAGGTGGCCCTGCTCTGGCAGGGGGGTTGGACTAGATGATCTCCAGAGGTCCCTTCCAACCCTGTGATTCTATGATTCTGTGATAGGCAATATTTCAGGACTAGCAGGCATTAGTTTTTGCCACTACTCCCAGCTGAGCTGGAAAAGAGTATCTTGAGAATGTGCAGGTAAACTAATGCTGCAGCAAAAAAGCGCTTTAATTGTACCACACTTTTGTCTTCAAGGCCCCTGAATCTCATTTGCTTTAGGAACAATTCTTTCCCCAGTAAGTAAGGGGTTATGCTATTAGCAAAGTGCAGAATATATGAATACTTTTCAATAGAGAAATCTTCCCTCTCAAAGTGTGTGAGTTTTGCCTAAGATTCTGACTGCTTAGTCACTGGATATTGGCTGATAACTCCAGTGGGACCTGGATTTTCAGTTATCAGCTTGTATTAAAAGCTGCAGAGCTGTTAACAAAATACAAAAACATTATTTCCTTCTATCATCACTAATGCATTCTCATTTGGAGTATAATTCAAGTGTTGCTGGTAATGTCCTTGTTAACCACGTAGAGTCTTAACTTGAATGTAAGGATACTCTGTAAAGCAGCTGTAACTCAGGAATTGAATCTACATAAGTTACACATGGAATAAGCTAAGATTTTTAAGCTGCTCATGCAGTCATTCCAAGTACATGTCATTTAATGCTCACTTTCACTCAGTCAAGGTTTATTTGAGAGGATTTAATATAAGAATAGAAAATTTCAGTTAACTCTACAGTGAAAACAACTAGCTTTATATGAATTTTTGGCTCTAATTTTCAGGATAAGGCAGAAAAAAAGTATTACTTCCTTGTCATTTTGCAGTCAAATATTCTAGCTTGAAAGTTGAAAGGTTAATGACAAATTCTGATAGTACAGTGATAAAACTATATAGAAGCTTATAAGGAAATTAAATCCTTTGTATTCAGTTCAGGATATGCAGTAAGTAAAATCGGGACCTGCATACTGAGTGGCAAGATAGAAAGAAAGATGAGAACAGAGCACATTTACGGGGAATTGTACATCCATTGTACTTCCAGAGTACCAAATAAGAAGAGGAAATGGCTGAGTGGAGGAAAGACTGGAAAAAGAAATGTGCTCATGCTATTTAAAGATAACATTGTAATATAGGCACACAGGGCAGTAGGATTAGGGAAACTTTAATTACTGCATTCCTTTACATCTAACTTTTTTACTTCACATTTTTTCTTCATGCATTTTAAATCTACAGATTGCATGGCAGTAAAATTGTATGGTTTTAATTTTAATGGGGTGTGTATACCTTGTTAAAATTAATATGTCATCTCCAACTCTTTTGTCCTATGAATTTTATCGCAGTCTCTATAGTGCTAAAAGTAGAAAATTTATTAAAAAATTGTATAGATTTAATGTTACACAAAATCATATTGAGTCCTTGTCCTTCTTAAAAACTTCTCTAAGATGGTGATGAGATTTAATAGCAACACATGCAGCTTTCTCATTTCTAGGTTGTGCTGTTCTTAGGCCTCCACATAGGAATGAGCAGGGCAAGTGTCCCCAGGCAGGCATATTTGGTGCTGGCGGTGACACTGAGGGTGCATCTGACCTCACTGCAGAGCGCTGGCTGTTAGATGCCGAAATACCCGCTCCCCAAAAGATTTCCTTCACAGTAGCATCACTTTTCCTGCTGACAGCAATGTTGCATTGATCCATTCATGAGTTGAAATGAGAAAAATGGTCTCAGATAAATGTGAGATAGGCGGGACTGTTACAATACACTGACAGCAAATACTCCATTCATACTTAAGGAAATTTCCAATTGGGTCTCAAACGCTGAAGCCAAAACAGTGTGAAAACTCCTTTAGAGGCCCCAGGAACACTCAAGCTCAAGTCTTTTCATTATTCAAGGGATGTTATATTAGAACAATTGTCTGGCCTGAAATAGTGCCCCTTACTTTTGAAAAACTGGTCAGTTTTTCTGCTACAGATAGTTTTCCTTATGAGAGCAGATTTTTGTTTGTTTGTTTATTTTTTGCAGGAAGGTTTTTTTCAGGAATGATTCTAAAACTGTACAGGTCTCAAAATTAAACTTTTTGGTCACAGGGAGTCGCCAGGAGGGATTAAATTAAAACAGGGACTCTGTTAACCTCTCGTATTGTTCACCAGAGAGAAAATACCTAGTTGCTAATTAGAGCAATAAACCAGCACTGTATGTAATAATGTACAATTTCTTTAGAGTGGTACTTTTAAGCTGTACTTTCCCATTTATGAGAAAAATCCTCCCACATGACTTCACATCTTGTGGGTGTTCAGTGCATGAGGAAAACTGGCAAAGGCCAAATGAAATGAAATCAGCTAAACCAGAAGAGTTTGGATGACCTTTTTTCTCCCTTTTTCTAATATGTGCTTATATTCAAAATAGTAAGACCAACAAGATCAATCAGTAAAGGCTGTTTCTGTGGATTTGATAGGGTCTGAAAATGTGACTTGCAGCCGCCTTCAAGACAGTGAGTGAAAAAAGTAAGAAACAATCACCTGGACAAAACAATATGAGAAAAATATGTTATGATCTAGATTTTTCTGAGGCATCCTTCAAGCACCGAAAAGCAGAATCCCCCAGTCCCATCAGGGCAGAGCGGGTATGGCAGGTTGCTGGATGAGTTCAGTTGTGCTGGACAGTGGGTCCCTGCTCTGTCTCACGCATAAGACTTCACATAAAGTAATTTACATGAGACAGCAAGTGTTGTCTTATGTGGGATATGGGGGATGTCCAAGCATGTATGTCTTCCCTGTAAAATGCTGGGAAGGGAGAATAAGAATGTGGATGAGGCTCTAGAGCAGACTATAGTGTAACATTTTTGCATGAAAAAAACCATAAAACTTTGGGAAACTACAGCAAATGCTAGTGTTGGTCCCTCTTCTCGAAGTCTCATTTAAATAGTGACTTTAAATAAGCCATCTGCTTGTGTTTCAGTTCTTTGCTGACATCCAGATCATTGATGTGGAGTACTTACTTTGACCACCATGTTTTACTCTTTTGTGTTTAGACAATGCATCAAAGAAATTTAAATTGAGTGACAGAATAATTCTTATAGACTCTCTTGTTTATACAGTGTGAAGACTGCTAAAGACGGAGTAATGTTTTTGAGTGAACAGATATATGGTCAATACATTTTTGAGCATTTTATATGCACTAACATCTAACCCTTTCAGATTCTTCAATAGTTCTATCTGGAAGAGATGTGAGAGCCAAATTTATGTTTGTTGAAGCACTGTATATCAAATTTGCAAATTTTTCAAGTTACAATACAGAAACAATGTATCTTTGTATTTGTGTAAATTTGAATTGCATCATGGGAGCTATTTCTTTTAAAAGTATAAATAATCACTGTGAGTAGGATGATGATTTTGATTTTCTATCACCAAATAAAGGATAATATACTTACTGTAAGGGGGACCGTCATCTGGTATTCAATAACTGTTATGCAACAATTGATACAAACTGGTAAGGAAGTAATTTTAATTTGTTTAGAGTGATTTTCATGTCGCAATATAGTTAGTAATCACAAACAAATGTGGGTGATTTACTCATCCTGTACTACAGTTAGAATTATTGCAGTTCATTTTTCTATTCTCAGTTTAAGTGCTTAGGGGATCTATTTTTCCAGTCATTTTGGCTTCATTAATTAACAAATTACCACTTCTGTTAAAAGAAATTTAAGGGGTTTTACATGCAGAGTGTGTCAAAAAGGTCTTTCCATATTTACAGTATTTGTGATCCTGGCTAGGTCATGAACTTTATATGAATTAATGCATTTAGTGGAAGTGGAAATTTTGCAAAAAATAATCTACATCTTGTTCAAAATGAGCCAAAACTCCAAAGATCACAAAAAAAATAAAGATATCCTAATTCATGTTATTTATATTTATTCAGAATTACTATGTTTACCACTGTATCTTTATATGATTTAGTTTTAGGTAGTCCTGTGAGGAGCAGGGAGTTGGACACAACCCTTGTGGATCTGTTACAACTTGAAATATTCTATGATCTCTGTGGAATTTTCTTTGTATAGCCTAGAAGATATATATTTTCTCCTCAGAGGCCATGAAAGTGATGCCTCCCCTTTCTAATCTTTCATGATTCAGAGAACAGGCAATATGCACAGGCATGATTATCTTCTGTAAATTTGACAGGTTATCTTCTTGCTAGCTGCAAATAGTAACACAAAAAGTTTCCAGTTTTCTGGGCTATGTATAGGGAAGGAGGGAGAGGAGAATATAGATATTTATAACTCTCTAGAATATCTACATTCTTAACACACACTGGAATAGGGACAGTTGCAGATATTCTCTTCTAGTGCATAGCCCATTAGTTATTCTAGTATGTAGTACCCTCATAGAAGATGATTTAAGCAGTGATTTAAGCAGTTTAGAGATGATGATCTTATTTAACTGTAGTGCTTTTGAAAGAGCTTTAGGGATCCTAAAAACATATTGTAAGTGTATCTTAATCGTGTGTCAAAAATAATTTTAATTTCAGTAAAGAGAACAAAAAAAATTATCTGGCTAAACATCTAGTAATATACCGTGGAAAACAGTCTGGTCATTTATATACTGATGTTTTGAGTCCAAGTGAAATCAAGAATGCAATATATTAAGTTCAAAGTAATGTAATATGAAAATAGTTATTTTACTTAACCATGCTGTGATCCATGTTTTTCGGCTTTCCTTTATTGTGCAAACACTACTACAGCTGCCACTATTACAAACCTGAAAAACTAACAGACAAGGATCTTGCAATTAACTTGAAAATTTTGTTTTCTGAAAATTTTAAGTGTGTAGTCAAGACTGTAAATATATAGTTACTTAATTATTTAACTTTTTGTTTTTAAATGAGGAAGTATTAGGAGTTCAGTTGAAATCAAGTATGTGCTGAAGTGCACCAGTTGTGTAATGTCCAGCAGAGGTAATTAATAAACTGAATTAAATCAGGGAAGGTATGGGGATAAGGTTGAGAACCTTGATAGACAGATGTATGTAGCATAACATATAAATGTCCAATCATACAAGATGAGAAAAGAAATTATAAACAGGAAAAAGAAAAGGATCCAAGGAATTCCAGGNTAGTGCCCAGTGATAGGACAAGGGGTAATGGGCACAAACTTGAGCATAGGAAGTTCCACCTAAACATGAGGAGGAACTTCTTTACATTGAGGGTGGCAGAGCACTGGAACAAGCTGCCCAGGGAGGTGGTGGAGTCTCCGTCTCTGGAGACATTCAAAACCCGCCTGGATGCGTTCCTGTGTAACCTGCTCTAAGGTGGCCCTGCTCTGGCAGGGGGGTTGGACTAGATGATCTACTAAGGTCCCTTCCAACCCTAGGATTCTATGATTCTATGATTCTAATATATTTCTGTACTTCAGGAGTTCTAAGGCAGATCCTTGCAAATATTTGACAGATCACGAATTTATATGCATTTGTCTCATGTTGTGTGTTATTTGTGATCTCTACATAATTCATTATTACAAATGAAAAGACAAAACTGCATAGGTGATTTTAACAAGATGCTTTACTTAAATTAATTGATGGGCAACCAAGGTAGACTATGGATTTTTGAAATTAAACAAATGAAGTGGATAGAATGAATGAGCTTGATTTATTGTGATTTTACCTGAAAATATACTTTCTTTTTTTCTTACACATGTGAGAGTATGTGCGAGGGACAAAAATAACGTGAAATCAATGGACAAATCTTATGTATGCAGATAGATTCATCTTTTGAGATTGGATTGTGGAGTACATTGTGTATTATGAATTGTGTCACTATCACATCACATTTAAAGCTTTGAAAATAAGAAAGGGAGCTTGTAAAGAGAGGGAACTTATAAGATCATGTTATCCATAAGTATTTATTTTTGTCAGAGTAGTGGTAAAATTCATGACGATGAAATGTGCAGGCAACAAAGGGCTTTATGCATTGATTAAATGTCTTGGCTTTGGTCTAGTATTTAATCAACTGCCAGAACAATTTATTGCCTAGCATACCCAAGCAACATGAATATTATCCTTTAATCTTACTAGTACAGAGAAAACAAATGCTAAAGTTTCTGGAGTCAGCAAGCTAAAAAACTCAAGTGCTTTAGTATATACATTCTTTGTCTGTGTATACATACATTTGTCTGTTTACATAAAAGTCAAGATAAAATTGTGCTGTCATGATGCATTAATAAAGAAAATTACTCTCCATCAGACCAATTCTACTACTGTTACCGTATTTCTCATTAGCAGAGCTCAAAGTTTGCAGTTGAAAAGTTAAATTCAAATATTAATAATACAACTTTAAAAAATCACAGTATGTACTATGTAACACTGGACTTTAAGATCCCTTTGGACTTTATTTTCATGATTCAGTTACAAGATCAGAATGATAAGCTTTCGACCCCATTTCCTATTCCATTTTTAAAAATTGCGATCAATTGCATCTTCTGGTGGAAACTGTTTTTTCTGACATAGGAATTAAAGAATTAATTTCGATGATAAAAGAAGATGCACCCATCCAAGTCTTGAGGCATCAGCAACATGAGTTAGAAGGAGAAACATTAAATAAAATAGCAGTTTATCCTCTCTCATCCAGAATAACCGAACTTCTTCAACTTATCAAAGTACCCCCAAAAAGATATAAAGCATGTATCATGGAAAATAGTGCATGTGATATGCTAAGAACAAGCAGTTAATGTTAGGCTTTATTTCTCTTGCAGTTACACTTACAAACTACTGACATGAAGCTGTTTACAAGCAAAAGATCCTAATCTGCTATAACTAAACCCTGTCACAGCTGACATGTTATACCAAATTGGGACCTGACTCATAATGACAACCTTGATTTCAAGAGCATGGGACATAAAAACTGAGATAGATAAAGGTTAGCATTAAGAGGAAAAGTACACTGATTTCCCTGTGATCAGAGAGCAGATGGAGGAGGGTTAATAGAAGCTATGTTTCCTGAATCCTGATGCAGCTTGATATCCTACATATAGTACTGTAATTGCACCAGAAAAGAAAACAGAGAGTTCTTGTTCTGTTAAGCCAGGATAGGTGTTCTGGAGACTGCTAAGAGCATGTCTAGCAATGTTGGCTTTAGTGTGAATGAGAATGATTTTCCTACATGTGATTAGATATCAGTTTAGATTAGATCACAGAATAAGGGATTCACAGAATGGCTGATGTTGGAGGAATCTCTGGAGTCATCTGGTCCAACCCCCCTGCTCAAGCAGAGTGGCCTAGAGCTGGTTGCCCAGGGCCATGTCCAGCTTATGAATATCTCCAAGTATGGAGACTCCACAACCTCCCTGGACAGCCCGTGCCAGGGCTCAGTAACCCTCATAGTCAAAGAGTTTCCCGATGATCAGACAGAACCTCCTGTGTTTCAGTTTGTGTCCACCATCTCTTTTTCTGTGACTGGGCATCACTGAAACGAGCGTGGCTCTATCCTCTTTGCACCTTCCCTTCAGGTATTTAGATACATCATAGAGATCCCCCCAAGCCTTCTCTTCTCTAAGCTCAACAGTTACATCTCTCTCAGCCTTTCCTCACATGTGAGGTGCTTCAGTCCCTTAGCTGTCTTAATGGACCTTCACTGGACTGAGCTGATTTCCAGATGATGTGCCCCCAGCACATCTGTATTGGGCCTGGCTGAGGTAAAGTTAATTTTCCCCATATCAGCCCTCATAGTGCAGTGTTTTGTATTGGTATCTGGAAAGGTGCTGATAACACACCAGTGTTTTGGCTACTGCTGAGCAGTGCTTGCACAGCACCAGGGCTGTATCTACGACATTCCCAAGAGTTCTTGGCAGGGGACATAGCTAGGACAGCTGACCCAAACTGACCAAAGGAATGTTCTGTACTATATGACGTCTGCTTAGCAATAAAAGCTAAGAGAAAGGAGAAGGAAGCAGGGGCATTTGTTATTTACGATTAGTTATTTGTCTTCCAGAGGACCGATACATATACTGAAGCTCTGCTTCCTGGGAAGTGGCTGGACATTGGCTGCTGATGGGATGTAGAGAATAAGCCTTTTATCTTCCTTTGCTTCTGTGCACAGACTTCGCTTTCACTTTGTTAAACTGTCTTGATCTTGACCCATGAGGGTTTTTTCCTCTCATTTTCTTCCAACCCTATCGGGCTGAGGAGGACATCCAGACAAGGCCAATCCACCACCACATCTTGATGCCTGGGGTTGTTCCTCCTTAGCTGCAGGACTTTACATTTCTCCATGTTGAAATAGATAATATAGACTGATATGAATAAGATTATTATTTTAATAAGGTTTTTTTTGCTGTGGGTTTTTTTTTGTTTTGGTTTCGGTTTTCTTGTTATTTTTTGGAAGAAATTACTGTGGTTAAGTGTTCTAGAAATAAAACAATTTTGTGGTTCCGTCTCTTCCCTCTTCTACCAAATGAAAAATTAAAATGGAAACTACAAATTTAAAGAGAAAATTAGGCATTTTTCCTGTCATATTCTAGAGCAATACCACAGTTAAGGATATGGTTCCCACCTGAGAAAGGGGAGAGGTGTCACAGGGTACATGGAAATAAAATGATGGAATCTCCACTCAAAGCAATACAAGTTTTACCTAGAAGAAAAGGGTCTTTGTTTGATTTGGTTAGACGTTTTAATTGAATGAAGGTATTCCTGCAGATTACCCATTTGTTAAACAAAATAACTAATAGCTTATTATCGTTCTCTGAACACCTGTCTGCTATTTTAGTCTGCAGTTTCCCAATATTTTCTTAAGTGACCCTGCTTCATTCAATTGTTAAACAAAGGGGGTCCATTGTTTCTATCCCTCTTCTTTCCTGCTGCCATGAAAGCTTAACTGTGCCAAAGAATGAAGTAAACAACATCTTATCAATCGACAAGGTCTTCCTGTGCAAGTACTTTTACTTTTTTCCTATGTTTCTGTAACAGTAAAGTTTCAAACTCTCCTCTGTCAGTAACTAAAATATTTAAAGAGACATAGAAGATTTTGCAAAATGAAACAGGGCCATGTCATTTTTAAAAGCTTGGTTATCTGTTTTGCAATTGTAATGTTATGGTGAAATAAAGATCATGCACTAATAATTCTGCTTGTGTGTCATCAGTCTCTGATCTCAAGTCTGTAGTAGCTTCTCTGATCTTCTTGCCTCTCTAATCTTTGGTCAGCATTTCCCAATAAGGACTTTCATTACTTTACCATAAAGCTTTTTGGCAGGTGTTTCAAAAGTAGAAAACCTGAAAAAGAGAAATTTTGTGTTCAGTGGAACACCAAGAAAATTCAGGATGAGTTTAGACAATACTTGACTGATTCAAGAAAACTAATTACTAAACTATCAAAACTAACACTAACCAAAGTGAGTACAAGTGGGGAGGAGAAAGGAGTTTTGGAAAATTTTCTCCCCAGTAAATACCGTCTAAGTGATATTTCTTTAATGTAAGATATTAAAGCATCTGTTTCTGTGACAGAAGTATTTTAGAGTTTTAATAGTTCAGAAAGTTATAATTTCTAAAATTCTAGAAACTTTAATAGTGTAAATTAGTTAAAAGCATATTTCAATAACAGATTGTTAATTATTCTTTACACACGTGGGTGTTTTTCAGAATTTGGAAATAGTTGAACTTCTTTCTGTCAGTTGCCAGTTCTCACATGCACCAATTTCACTCCCAAAAATTATTATAATAACTCTTAAAGTATCTTCTAAAATAAAGTAGAAAAGACAGGAAATTGCAATGATTTCTTATTTGTTTTTCTTTATTATTCATGCTTAGAAGCAAATGTTAAAATCTGTGATTAAGAATAGTTCAACTGATGAAACTTTCTAAACCAGGAAATTAAACAGAAACCACATTTATTTAATTCATGACCTTTTTTTGTCTGATTAATGAATTTTAAGCTTTATATTCCCTCGTTGACTTCAGTGAGACCAGAATAAATCACTTTCTTTTCTATGTGTCATCTATCTGTCACCTTCCTATCCCTTTTTCTTGCCAAATATCTACATGGCAAACAGTGGATTGTTTTAAACAGATTTCCACCAGAACTGCAAGGTGATGTGTATCAAATTTCCACATAAACATTAAATACAAACATAAAATATCACTTATTCGGAAATAAGAGAATGTTCAGGCTTTTCCATGGTTCAAAATAAACCTAGAGAAATAATTTGGTGAACCAACTGAAATACTGTACAGAGAGACCGTCTTTAAAATGAGAGAGAACAACTCCCAAAATATGTTCTTGTGACAATATGACGAAAATCTAAACTAATGGTTCCAACAGCTTAAATATTAGACCAGAAATGGAACAAAAAATGTTTTTTACATTTTAAGACTGCAATGTTCCAGTTCCAGTGTAAAAAAGATTGTTGTTGATTTTTTTTTAAGTCACAAGAACTGTTTTGGTCCTTACCTGATTGTGTATAGTGTTTTGAGATCCATACATCACCTTTGATTTAGTGTTGTCAAAGGATTATAAAAGCAGAGGTATGCTCTAAACTGTAAAAATGCTTTTGGAGTGGGCCAACTTTCAGTAATCGTCAACAACTGATAATTAAAAACAGAGGGAAATCTAGTACTGGTTTGTTAGGATTTTTCATGACAGCACGAATTCAAATTAAAGAATTCTTACACAGATAATAGTTTCAAGTGAAGCGATTCAATACCAGAGAGTGTATGAAGAATGCTTCACCTGAAATCAGTACTTCTTTCAGTTTCCTAGCCCAAAAAGAAACATGTTGGCATATTCTATATTTTTACCTTTAAGAAAAATGTTTTCCACGGGAAAAAACATTTTATTGAAATTAAATACCGACAATACCGTTTACATATGTATGCATGTATGTATATGTGCATGTGTGGTTTTATATATGTACGCTAATATGTATATACATATGTGTGTGTGAAAACCTAAAGTAGGTAGTGGCAGATTTTGGTTTCCGCTTCTTTATTAGTTATTTCCTTGCCTCTTGAGCATAGCTTTATATTCATCAGTGTATTAACTATTGATTTGCAACAAGTAAAATGTAGGTGTTATTATGTCAAAATATAATTGCTATTATAACTTTCTAATGTTTCAGTGTTACAAGTAGCTCTCTAAGGAATAGCATTACTTAATGATTCAGCACTATTTCCAAGAACTTCTGCAACATAAGTATTCCAAAAGGATGTCAATGTGTATTTGCTTTATTATGGAAGGCTCTTAATACATTTTTGAAACAAACCTTTCTTGTACATTTTTAGTCATTATTTACAGAAGCATGCAGGTTGAAGTTTTTTTGGAGTGATTAAATAATTGTTCAAAAAAAGTTGGATTTTTAATTTTCTTAAGAAGGAAATAAAACCCATAGCTTTCAATAAGTGTTGAGGAATGTACATACAGGTGTATGATAGACTGATAATATACATGTGGAATGAACATTACTCATGAAAAATCTAACTGTTGGGAGTAGGCTATGACAGGCTAATAGGCGTCTATTGTACTCATAAATAAATGAGATGGTCAAATTCTTGCAAATTTGTCTGTTACTAAATTTCACTTTAGTTGTTTGGATTGGATGACCTCTGAAAGTCATCCTAAATTATGATTACATTAAGCACAATGAATATCGTTCGGTTTCTATTTTTTAAAAAGATGAGGGTCATCCTGAGTTGCAGAGAATTTTGCTTTGCTTTTCTCTAGTTTCCTCAAGATGAAACTATTTCAGGTTCTACCTATTCCTAAATGCTCTTAAAGGATTGTGTCTGACTGCAGACAATTCAGGGCTGTAGGGTTTGATGTAGAACAAAGCAACTAATGCTGTGGATCTGACATTTACATTACATGTATTTCTGGTGTTTTATTTTAGCCTCAATGCAGACCAGCACCTTGAATTGAACTTCTGGTGGTGGTGGTCAGAGAACGTTAAGTGTGATCTTGGACCAATATTTCAGTTTTGTTTTCTTTTGTTTTGTTTTGTTTTTCTGGAAAAGCCTGGTTTGTACACCCTGAGAAAGCAATTGGCATGATCAAGAAGTTATTTTCAAAAGTGAGCTCTTGATCCAATTAAAATGCTAATGTAGGTGTGCAGCTCTTCTCCTTCCCTCATCTCTGTGACTCCTTTTCCTCATTTTGATGTCAACTGTGTCACCTATCTTAGGGCCTTTTGAAATACCACTGGCTAGTTTATTGTCTTGATGACACCACCACCTACTTACCTTTTCTTCCTGTAAAAAATATACCACTTCTCCTTCTTGGACCTTGCACTTTTTAGCCATGTTCTGTCCATCACATTTGCTATTAATTGAACCATCAGTTCTGTCCTGGAGTATCTACTTACCTCTACTTGTGCATGGGAACACAGTCATTCAAAATTTCCCCCCTCACTCCAAAACCCTATCAAAATTCATATCTCTAGAAATGCATACTGCAACTTGCAGCTTAATGATAGATAGATAAGTTCCGAACTAGGATTACTTAAGAGTTTAAAATATAGTTTTGTGAGAGCAGTATGATATTCAGAGTGAAAATATGCTATTTTTAATTATTTATGTATGCCACTGTAAAACTTACAATTTTTAATTATTTATTGCTGCAGCTGAGAGTGCAGCTGCACATAGGACCATTTTCCTTGACACCTTTTCACGGAATAGTTTGAGATAAACTGAATTCAGCAATGGATTTAAGGAACTCAAGTTTTTCTTCGAGCATGTGTTTTTTCACATTGCTGACAATGCTTGATATTGTTTTCAGACAGAGGAGGAGTCAGTTTATGTAATGAGTTCAGTAAGAAATTGTTTTGTCCTGTGGCAAAAGGAAGAGATTTTATTTAAGCTCTACTGGTTGGGTTATTACTCAAGTTTAACTTGTTGGCATGTTTTAAAATAAGCCAGTTTGTTAAGATGAGATAAATTCTGAAGTATTTAGCTCTTCTTTTATTCTCATTTTCATGTTAATGTATTTTCTTCCATTTTACTTAATGGTTATTCTTTAGTAATACAAGTAACCCAAGCAATCTTCTGCTGTGGCAGCTGACATAGTTTTCTAGTGACAGAGTTTCATTGATTATTTTATTTCTGTTTGTATTTTTGCCCTATTAGAGGAAACAGAAGTTTATAGCTGTGATAGTCCTGAGCTGTAATTCTCACTGAGCCTACATCTGGGTGATTGCAGACAAGCCACTTGACCTCAATATGACTCAATTAACCCAGCAGCAAAATTGGGTAAACATCAAAATCTCATTGAAAAGCAGCTGCTGCATCTAAATCGAATTGTCTCAATTGCATTGTGACAGCATTGCCATTGGGTCTCTCAAGACCTGAATTTTAATTGTTTTTCTGACATAATGCTACATGAAAATGGTTCTAAAAAGCATGCAAATAATGATGTCTTCATAGTTTTGCAATGACATTGCCTGTACAGTCAGTGGAGGCATTTAGAGCAAATCTATAAAATGACTATGATGAATTCTTTTCCACTTTTCAATTTTTGTCATAACCATTTACATGTATATTTACTTGCAAGGGGAGTGTGTTTTTATAATTTTGGATCAGATAGCGGCAATTTCATCTTTAATTCATCATACAACCTTAAGAAATTGATTGATCTTGAGGGCAACCTAGAAAACATGAAAATTAAAAAAAAGTTTTATGAGTTTTTGAAAAATGAATGGCTTAATCTTGAGAAATATTCCATGACAGTTATTGCTTTTTCCCATGATTTGAACATGCTTCTTTTCCAGTTTGCAATATCTGCTCCTTCAAGTATTTTTTTAGGCAAGGTGAGATGTTCTTCACTTGAGCTGTGCCATGAAACCTAAAATAAAAAGCTGTAGCTGGGGTATGAGTGTGCTGTTTTTCTAGTAATGGTGGAGCCCACACTTCTGAAGTCACAGATGGCCTGGGTGTTGTCTCTCTGGCACAAGCAGTAATAATGTATTGACAAGACCTGAATTAACATCTTAATGAGAATTTTTTCATCCAAATTAATTTTAAATTCTGAATCTTTTATTTTTTTTTTTAATATGCATTCAGGCTTATCTTTCTTATGCAGTCCTTTTTTAGGATTGTAATTTAGGATTTTGGCTGCTAGTTGTCTCAGCATTTCTGAAATCTCAGTAGAGGAATTTTAAAAATAATTTTTATTTAGCAATGTAGAAAACCCATAATCATTAGTAAATTTAGAATCAATTACCACATATTGTGAATAGGACAGAAGAGTAATATAATCCTTGGGCAACAAAAAGTTCAAGGATATACTCTCCTGTGTCTGGCAAAACAGATTTAAAGCTTTAGGTACTCTGCTGAAATAGGAAACTCTGGCTACAAAATAGTTAGAAAATTAAGCTTAATTTGGCATGAATTAATTTCTTATATGAAGCCACTTATGTAGACCCAAAACCATACACCCAAAACCAAAACCACCCAAAGGAACACACGATAAAGAAAATCAGTACAGCTGTGAATCCATGCTCTGAATGGACACTTCTTGTAACCTTTTGCTTTTGACTATTTTTGCCTCCTGTGTGATGGGAATTATTGTTAGAAGCTACAGAATTATCCAGAATCCAACCCTCTTGCACTGAGAATTGTGTGCAAGGGTGGGTAAGGATGAATATTTCAGTGGATGCTTATATCAAAGATGGAATAGGAAACTTAGTATATTCCCCACCAGTTTAAAGACTGATTGGTGACTTGCAGTTGAGGTAATGGTGCCTTAAAAAGACTTAGTTGGTAATGATGTATCTATGATCTGTCTATCTATCTATCTGCCTGTCTATCCATCCTTCCTCTCTCTTCCTCCTTATCCATAAATGGAGTCAGACAACTAAGAATGAATGAGAAGAAAAATGCGAAGACCTGCTTAATTTCTCATATGAGTTTCAGATTGTGTTTCTCTTTCTCTTATTGCAAACAAACCTGGCCAGAAGCAGCCACAGAGCATGCTTTTTGTAGGTTTTTCCACCGCAGATGAAGGTTGCGGGCACTGAAAACCCTGACAAGCCTCCCACCCTTTAATCTGGGATGTGGGGACCCCCTTGAATTTGCAGTCCTCCCCTGTGCCTGGGGTTTTCTGGGGGAGAGCATCCCCCACACACTCCCATGGGGCATCTGTTTGAGGCCCCAAAGCGCCCAGACTACCTTAGCTGGTGGTGTGATACTCTCGTGGTCAGATCCCAAATGGCCCTTTGGAAACCCTTCTGCACACCTGTGTGTGCTGTGTTGTGTTTTCTTACTCCTATGTCTTGCCCCCGTCCTCAAAGACAGGCACTTTATTGGGCAAGATTCTGCTGCCTGTGAATACTGTAAATTGGGGAATGGCCTAATTAGCTCAGGGGTATAAAACAGAAAAACTTGGAGCAGTAGGTGTAAACTCATGGCATTGCTCACAGGATCTCCTGACTCATGCCTGTCCTACAGGAAGAAGACAACTCTGATGCACACAGTTATTGAGTAATCTGCTTTGTGTTTCCTTACTGTTTTCTCTAGGACCTCTTGTTGAGTTGTTGGGTGTGCTTTCCTCCTCCCTTTTTTTTAATTATTCATTTCCCTTTGAAAGCCCATCATTTCTTGCATTTCCTCCTTGCCTTAAAAAGCTGGCTCTGAATAGGACAAAAGGGAAGAAGCTTGAGGGCTGGAGCAGGGACCAGCAGTGAGGAGATCCCACAGTCTCACTTCTGCGTTTTTCTTATGTCAGATCCTTGGGCATACCTAACATTTCACTTTTCACCCTCACCCTTCTTCCTTTTTTCACATTTACAAACCAACAATAATTTGATTTCCCTGAGTTGCTTTCCCTTTCCCTATTTGAGGAATGAGGGGAGATAATACAGTACTTCTGTGTACAGCCTGATTCCTGTCCCTAACCAGGAAAATCAATAGGAGCTGCAGTCACAGATGTATGCTTAGGGAAGAATAATGACAGAAGAAACAGTTTTCGTGGAGCAAAATAGACCAGCACACAGTCATCATAGACTCCTGCAAAAGTAGACAGAAGCCCAGTCAGCAAAGCTTTTTCTGGTGCGTATGACATTTTGTTACTTTGCAGGGTACCTTTCAGGGTTTTAGTTGGTTCTAACTGGTACTTTCTCCTCTCCTAATGGAAAGGACCAGCATGTGGTTCTCAAGTTTTGTAATTATTATTTAAGAAAAAGAAACAAAGAAAAAGAAACAGACAGAAGTATGTACTGGACAAAAATTATTCAGATGCTAGTGATTTTGTTGCTTGGTTTTCTAGGCAGTCTGATACAATATATTACCAAAGCTTTATTAAAACAAAAAAAAAAAAACAAAAAGGAAGAACATATTCTCTCCATCTAAATCATCTTTGAAGCTTTTCGTTCAAAAAATAAAGGTCAAAAGAGTACTCGGAACTGCCCACATTTTGTATTTAGCAGTTGAAGAATCCTAAATTCCTAATGGTTTAAACATGATAGCCAAACTTTCTCAAGAATTTTGTTTGTTAGTGCAGTGAATAAATACTGTCAGCAAAAATTATTGTCAGAAATAGTAATTTGTATTATACAGTACCTTGCAGATAAGGATCTACAAGCCTTTCACAGCCAAACTTCACTTGTGCATGAAGTAGATAAGCTGCATTAAGCAGAGGCATATGATAATGTCTCCTTATTTTCCTAGAGATAATATACTGAAAAGTGAGACTAGATGCCAAGTCTCCATTTTTAAATATCATGAAACATCAAAATACAATGTGCAAAGTAGTCTGATGTGATTTGAGCTGAAGAATTAGTAGAAATTCGTTAAGATTTAAGTCTTTTCTGAGTTTTTTATGATTCTTCCTGATAGCTTAAAACCAAACAGACAAGAGATATTTTTCCTGTCAACATTATACATTTTCATGAACATAATTTGCTAGAATTGTATTCTCCAATAATTTTTTAAGATTAAGTATTTGTGTTTGTAAAAGATGGAAATTGCAAGTAGTAATATTCAAAGATAAAAAGAAAGAAAATAGTGAAAAGTATAGTTCCCTTTATAAAATATTCAAATTATCCGTTCTGATGACTGCAACATCCTTGTATCCTTTAAATTGCAAAGAAATTTAAATTGCAAACTCTCTTTCACTATACTCTCCTTTGAAGTTTACATTTTGTGAATGAGTTTCACGTTATGAAAGTTCACTGATTCACATACCCAGCCTGATGAACTTAGTGGCTTCTCTGATCAGGTGTTCTTTTCTTTTTAAGTCCATTTACAGTTTTTATGTATAAATTTAAAGAATTTCTTTAACTACGTGTGATTGTCCCCTTTGTACTCACCACTGGTGAGGCCGCACCTCAAATACTGTGTTCTGTTTTGGGCTCCTCACTACAAGAAAGACATTGAGGTGATGGACTGAGTCCAGAGAAGGGCAACGAAGCTGGTGAGGATTATAGAGCACAAGTTTGATGAGGAGCAACTGAGGGAACTGGGTTGTTTAGTTTGGAGGAAAGGAGGCTGAGGGGAGACCTTATCGCTCTCTACAACTACCTGACAGGAAGGTGTAGCGAGGTGGAGGTCGGTCTCTTTTCCCAAGTAACGGCGAGTAGACAAGAGGAAACGACCTCAAGTTGTGCCAGAGGAGGTTTAGATTGGATATTAGGAAAAATTTCTTCACCAAAAGGGTTGTCAAACCTTGGAACAGTCTGCCCAGGGAAGTGGTTGTGTCAGTCCCTGCAGGTATTTAAAAGCCATGTAGATGTGGTACTTAGGGACATGGTTTAGAGGTGGACTTGACAGTGTTAGGTTAACGGTTGGACTTGATGATCTTAAGAGTCTTTTCCAATGTAAATTATTCTATAATTCTATGTTTGTGTGGTCATTTAAAACAACAGTTGAATTTTTAATGGCTATATGGAGTTGGTAACTATGATTCCGTATGTGGGTCATAACTTTCAAGAAAGAACGGGTACCTGTTGGAAGTAAATCAAAAGTACTGGTGACAATTACTGGTTCCACTGATGCCAAACTAGGATACTTGATAAAGTTCTGTGAACGAAAACTTTTGAAAGTGGCTAGAATAACCAAGTCTAAAATACACATGGGACTTTCCTAAATCACTGTATTGTATTTTGACTAACTGTATTTGTTATGCTTGTAAACATTAGAAACAGTGTATCTGAGTTCCTTTGACAACTTTTTCCTGCAACACAGTACTTAGGTATTTTATTTTTTTTTCCCCTAGTGGTTTGAAAAACCTTGTTATTTTCTGAAATACCATTCAAAATAGAGCCTGATACAGGTCTATTGATTTTAAGTACTTCTAATGTAGTGTATGATCTTCTACATTATCTGGACAGCTTTTGATCTTTCATGTTTGCAACAAGCCTTTGAGGCAGAGGGAGTGAAGAGGGACCTGACCCATAGAGAGAGCAGGCTGCAATTAGGTACTTAGGATCCTAAATTCCCTTGCTTTATATGAACCTCAAGTGCTTAAACATTTAAAAGTACCTAACTGAACTAACTCAAAATTGCACAGAAAATATGTGGTGGCAGAGGAAGTTGAAACTGCCTCTACTAAATCTCTAGACCAGCACCTTGATTAACAGTGTGGTTTTCCTCCCTCTCAAAAAATGTTACTGAAAAGCTTAACTTTTAAGACAAGACTATGAAACATACAGAGATGTAATTTTTCCTACTAAAATCCAGATCTTCAAGAGACCTTTACGTATCTAATAATACAGTTAATTATATTTTGCAAAAATAACACTCAGTTTTCCAGAGAAGATTTCGCTGAGGAGAGAGAAATTACCTGTGAGAGGGTCATGTTTAGTAAGACATCTGCTGTGTGCAGACTCTGCATATGGTATATGCACAAGTAAAGAGTACAGAGAAGTTCAGCAGTTATTTATTGACCAAGGCATACAGCAGACAACTGGCAGTAATATGCTAAGCTTTAATATAGCTGCACCCTGAATGAGACCCCCGAGGCATTAGAGATACTGATGATGAGACAGCCATGGGTTAGGTAAAAGTTGGCCTCTGTTGCTCCTTGAGGTAGGCTGATCTTCAGGCAAGCTGAGTTGGTCTGTTTCTGGGTTTTCTGTTGTTTGGGTGTTTTTTGATTTTTGGGTGTTCTGTTTTTTTTTTTTTTTTCTTTGCCAGATATCACAACTTTCGTGGTAGTTTGTTTCCTCTGGAAGAATTTAGCTATTGTTTTCTCAACAATTAAAGTTATTTTTCCGATCTTGTATGGCTTTAGATTACATATACTCTTACATCTTAAAACAATTCTCTCAGTAGAACTAAGCCAAAGGCTCAAAGCTGCACTGCACACATTTGGCTATGGATTAGCCAGTTGAATCTCTGGTCTCAGGATGGCAGGGACCTCCAAACGAAACATAAAATTCAGACTGTGCTAGGAAGGTATTGTGTTACATTATCCATATACCAAATTTCCCCTGGAAGGAATTCAAATGTCAATGGGGAAATAGGCAATATTCATAGCTAGGAAAATACTGTGTTTCAACTGCCTTTGAGGATTCCTAGTATACCATTCCTTCTGAAAAATTGAATCATTTTATTCAGATAGCTTTTCTTAAACTCTTCAACCATAAGAATAGGTAATTTGAGTCAAACAACACTAAAATCCAAATTTCACAAATTACAAAGCTGTGATTTCTGCTTTGAACACACTGACAGTATTTTAATATCTTCGTTCCAGAGGAAAAGAGAGGAATATTTTTCAAAAATTTCCTCTGAAATGGAAAAAAAAAAGTTTGCAATAAGAAACTGTGTCTGAAATGTCTCCATCTAATAATAACAACACTCAGAAAGCTACTAAAGGGATTTTCAGTTTCTCGATACAGACCTTAAAAGAGAATTTGCTTTATAGGCACTCTTTTGCTTTGGTTTCTTTCTGGGAGCGAATAAGTATCTCATGGTTCAAAAGGATATTTAATTCATAGTTCAGCTGTTTTAGTTTTGAGATTCTAAAACGCATATGCACAGAAATGTTCAGGAAAGGCCAAACAAGCCTTATTGTTAACTCACCTTTGGTCAACATATCCAAGTCCCTCAACTCTCAAATGCTCACTCATCATTCTACTGAGTTTAACATATTCTATATATATTAACTACGGACATTAATTTCATTTTTATGCTTATAAAATGTCAGTTTCCTTCTTTATGCAAAAAATCAAATTAAATTTTTAAAAGCTGCAGAGTGAGTTTTTGATACTGCCTTGATGAGAACATCAGTCTTACCTCTTTAATGATTTTTTAATAGTCTCCAAGCTGTGCCATTTATCCTTACTATTCTCTGACCATTTAATAATTGCACATTGTCATATAAAAGCATGCTTGCTTTTAAAGCTAGAATGGGCAGATAACATTCTATCTACAGGTAGAAATTTCTGGTTATAAAGTTAAAAAGCAGGAAACTTGGTATAGAAAACTACAGATCTAGTATCTGAGAAATCTTAAAGATTAATTTAGGCTTTGGAAAGCTGTAGTTATCTGAAAAATAGACATTATTAATGAGAGTAACATGAAGATAGTGGACTGTTGAACAACAGTCTTCTCTGACAAAGTACTATGAAGCATTTCTTACAAGATTGTCAGCTGAACAGGTAAAAAGTGAAAGGATTGTTTGGAACTTAAGTACAAGCTAGATCTATGTATAATTGTCTTTTCAGTCCATTAAATCTCTCTATTAGTAGTATTTTCTGAATATATTTCTATTTTATATCTTATAAAGAAATATTACTTGGTTTTAGCTTAACCTGATTGAAGGAAGCATGATTTCAGAATCAGTGGTATAATCTTCAAGTGCTACACCCCCATACTCCTTTTTAAAGTCTATGTTGTATTGTCTCATCCATTATGGTTCATTCTATCAAGTTAGTCCTATGTCATACAGGCATCATGATGCTATACCACTTTACTATTAGACATCTGTTGAAAAAATTGGTATGCTAGTCACTTTGAGCATGAGCAAAGTTGCTATTACACTGTAAGGTATTAAACTTCACATTTATTATTAAACTGCACAAGGTGTGACAGACATTGCTAATAAATGATGGTGCAAGACTCTGAGTACTCTCAGATTAAGTGGCAATAGTTGTAATGAGTCATTTCCACTTCAAAGTGAAGGGCAGTTGAGGCAATAAGAAAACATAACAATACAAAACAAGGAAATGTGTATTGGCAAATGAGGTGCCTTTCCCTAACTATGGCTCAGCAGCAGTGACCATGCTCATATCATTGTAGTGGAGTGTGGTTTTCAGTGTTTCTAGTCATGAAAATGTATTTTAAAGACATCTACACTGCTTCTCCGTGGAAAATTTTGGAAATTGTGAAGTCTGGTTATGAAAGGAATAAAATGCATTGTCAAACCAATACTTTCTGTTTCATACATTACAGCCAAATAAGGAAAGAATCCAATAATTTCCTTTTAAGCATTTCTTTGAAAGAAAAACAAATGAAATATTATTTACAGTGAGTATTTCCTATGAGTAGGGTGTAACAGCAATACTCTGAGTTTACAGCCTGAAAAATGTAGATACTTAAAATCTTAAATTAAATTTTTCAATAAACTCAAAGCATGTATTACAACTTAATCTACTGAAATTGACTATAAAGAGTCAATTTTTTACATTTCTGTCTCTACCATATTCTAGAACTATATTTAATTACTATAATTACCAAAGAGGTCTATGAGACTGTATGAGACTGTATGAGACTGTATGAGACTATAACTTGGTATCTTTGAAAACCACATATTAAGTGGCTTTAAGAAACATTAGTCAGAGATTCACAAAGTGCTTGGGTTGTATATATTTGAATACTGGTAATGCAATTCTATCTGATATTTTATATTGCATTCCCAGTACCCTAGATTTTTAACACAATAGATCTGTCAAAGAAAATAGATTTCTAATAACTACTGATCATTTTTCTTTGTAGTTTTCATCATTTCTGACTACTGTACTCAAGACTCAGCAAAGCCTAGGAATCCTATTTCATTTTAAAATATAAATATTTAAGTTAAGTTTTGCAAAACAAGTTTTGTCACCAAAGAAAATGCTTTGGTGCATTTTTTTTAACTATCATTGTATTCTTAGCTGATTAAGTAGTTGGTAAAGCTAAAAAGTTTCCTTTTCCTTCTGCATTTGGCAAGGTTGTAAGTTGTTTTTCTTTCAGTATGAACTGAAGATGATTAAGACTGAACAGTCACAACTATTGTAAAAGTCTTTTTATTATCTTAAATATGTAAGTGTTAACATTAATCATCTGTTCATGAGAAAACTGAAAAGCAGTTTACCATAGAAAAGATCAGCAAAAGTAGTGGAGGAAAAAAATATATTAAAAAATCCAGGTCTTTTGAGTCTGTACCTTATCATCTAAAGCCATAGTGCTTCCTTCACCATTTGTCCGCTTGGTTGTACTTTGAATTTTTATTCCATAGTCTGTATTGATTTGGGAGTAGTTCCATAGCTAAGTTTCATGATCTTCGCTAATGCTCTAATCCCGGGTTACTGAAATTATTCACCTTCCCTTAGAGGGTACCTTCTGCTACAAATCATAGGAATGGTCTTCACACAGATAACTCTAAAGCATACTCGAATGGACTACTGGCAAAGCAGTCTGGGTTGTTTTTTTATATTATTGGAAATAGTTTTCATCAGAGTAATTGCAGATATTTTTTTCTTATGAAAAAATAGTATTGTTATTAATCCTTGATTTTTCTATGGAAGAGTGTCTGCCTACAGTCATTCAAGACATGTTTTTCATAGTATGGCCTGAATGATTTTGTGTCTGTGTACACAACTGCTATCTTTGGGGGCGTGGTTGTATATTGGCATATGAGTCTTTACTCTGTTGGCTTTGACTGTTTTAAATAACTTTAAATTCTGCTCAGCTTTGGTATATGTACTCTTCTAAACAGAATTCAAGAAATAAATATCTCTCAGACTGTCAAAATTACACAGTGATGCAATGTCCTATAATATGTCTGAAGAAGCATATTTTTTCTTGGCACCATATGTAAGAAATGTGAGTAACAGCTGCTGACACAGGCAATAATTCTCAAAGTGAGTTTTTTCTCTCTGCTTTCAAAGCTGTTTGTTTCATTTCTCTGAAAACAAGAAATTGTATAGTCACAGCATTTTTACTAATGTGATACAGAAATGTATTTAAAAATGTATTCCACATAACAAGCTATCCTAGGATATCTTTGCCATCTTTATGTTCTCTTTCCCATATTATAAATATACTATCTGGAAGTGTAAATTTCTCTTTAGCTTGTGTCTCATGAGATGCTGACTTAATTATAACTTAAACACCCAGACAAACACATATTTTCCTCCTTGTATCTGGAACACATTCTCTGCTCTATGTTGCAGCTGATTATGTTCCTATCTACTTAAAATATGTAAGTGGTATACTGGTCTTCACACTCTGCAACCACTTTTCATGGAGTTATTTTATAAATGAATTTAATATTATGTTAAGGGTTTTCATTTTTCTGTCCTCAGCTCTTCAGGCAAAAATGCTGTTGGAAATGAGGATATTACGCACCAGCTTCTCCTGACTCCTTGGGTTAGAGAAATATTTTTCTTAAGAATCCAATTCCCTACCACTGTACCAATTGTAACAAGATTTATTTCACTTCGAGATATTGAAAGTCTCAGAAAGGCAACCTGAGAAATAGCCTGGAACAAGCCTAGGTCTTGTTTACATGAGGCAGTGATGGGTCCTCTGTGTGGTGTGTGCCGGTAGGAGCCTAGTCTCAGAGCAGCCACAGCGCTCCTACGTTATGGCATCTGCAGGGTGAGTTGCACAGAGATAACTCGTGAGACTTTACACTCCTGTTTTGGATGTCGGCTCTTGCGGGGTGAGCTGAGGACACCTGAAGTCTAATTAAGCCCTTGTGAAGGCACACGGTTGTGAGCTGACTGACTTCTTAAAGAATTTATTCCACCTTTTCTTCCTCCTTAGACAGGAAAGAAACTTACCGAAAAACAGCACTGCTCCAAGTCCGTTGAACTAAGTGGAAAAGTTCCTGTTCACTGCAAACTGACTTTAGATCAAGAACAAAGTGGCCTTAATCCTTTCCTGTGTTGCTTAAGAGATCACTCAGCGCAGTGCCGGGCTTCCTCTAGGCTTCCCTTCCTGCCAGCCTTTCTGCCTGGCCTGCCTACATTCTGTTGCTCCTCAAAATACAAACAGTTTCAAACACTTTAAAAGTTCAGGTTTTTTCTCAGTGATCTACCTGTCACCAGTTATAATCTGCACAGTCGTCCTTATTTATTTTTCGATTTTAGGAAAAAAGAAGTATAGTTTCAGAAACAAGACCTAAAAAACATGTAACTTTGTATCTTCAACACTGTTCCTCCTCTTTTTGAAAGGTCAGTTCTTTTCTAATGTAAAATTTTCAGTCATGGGCTTTCTTCTTGAGTGTTTATACACAACACCTCAAACAGGGAGGCATTCATTTTGACCAGAGCATTTTGACACTACTAGAATACAAATAATATGTTACAATACTAAGACTTAAACTACAGGAAAAACATGTGGGATTTCAGTTTATTTTCAGTATAAAGGCATTTGTAAGTGTGGGTTTAAAACTGATGTGTAGAGAGAGATATAGATTTGTAAAATCTGTGTTCCATTGTAAACATTTATATGCCTCTACTGTTGAGTGTCTAACTGTGACCTATTAAAGAGATCATAAAGGCCAGCCTGCTTAGTAAATAGCAGCTGCATTCAAGTTGATTCAATTGGTGAGACAATGAAAGCATCCGAATCCTTGGTTCAACCTTTTAGAAATACTGAAAGATACGTCCCATTCAGTCTTCTTCTCTCAGGATTGTTTGCATGCAGTGTAACACCGCTACCTCTCAGGACCTAAAGCAGTGACCTTTCTGTGCTAGTTCTGCTGTACAGTAATCCCACTTTTGCTCATCGCATTATATGACAGATTAGGATTACATTCAAAATGTTTTTGGTGTTTGATGCGGTGTAGTTTTTTTTAAAAAAAAAAAGTGAGAGCAAAGCAGAGAAGACTAACTTTTTATGAAGACAAAATTAAAATGTCATGTTAGAATTAAGATGAAGAGAAAGTAGCAAACACATTTAAAACTAAATAGACAAAATAAATTACTTTGAATTTAGAAAAAAATAACTCTCTCTTGGTCTGGCTGTAGGTAATGTATTTTGTAGTCCTTTCTCAGTCCATAGTGGCCCCCACAATTTGTTCAAACCATTTCTTTTGCAATGCAGTGTTATTCTGATCTTTTTAAAGACAGCTTTTCAGTCATGGTACATTTTATGGTCTTTTTCTGCTTTTTAATATTCAGAATTATAATATAATACTTGGTATGGTACATCAAAGTGATGTTCTTGTCTAGTCTCCAGAAGCGATGCTTAAACAAGCGCTGCTCCTGCCTACCATGTCATCTTTGTGTTGGTTCTGTCTTCTTTTTCTGTAACTGCAGAAAATCATACAACTCATGTCTAATGAATATACTTTTTGAAGATTACAATATATAATAGCCTATCTAAAACAAAGCCATTTTTTAATGTATGAGGATAGTGCTGAGGCGGATAGTAAGATTAATAAAATACCAGTAGAGAATAAGCGTCAGTAAAAATTAAAACCAATTTTTTTCTCATAACTTTGGGATTCAAAACTACTTTGAGTGCCAGTAGGAACTTACTGATTTGCCTTTGTGGAAGGTTAACCTTGGCTGGCTGTCAGAAGCCCACCCAGCTCCTCTCTCACTCCCTCTTCTCAAGAGGAGGGGGAGAAAAAATAAGATCAAAAATTTTGGTGGTCTAGATAAAGACAGAGAGATCACTTACCAATTACCTTCATGGCCAAAACAGACTTGAGTTGGGGAAAATTAATTAAATTTATTGCCAATTAAAAAATAAAAAAAGAAAAAAAAAAGAGTAGGATTGTAAGAAACAAAGGCAAAACTAAGAACAGCTTCCCGCAGTCTCCTCCTTCTCGGCTCAACCTCACTCTACCATTCTGAACTCTACCTCCTCCCCCCCAACCTGGTGTGACACATGAGAATGGGGAATGAGGGTTGCAGTCAATTCATAAAAATTCATCTCTGACACTCCTTCCTCCTCACAATTTTGCCCTTCTCCAGTGTGGGGTCCCTCCCATGGGATACAGTCCTTCACGAGCTGCTCCAATTTCTCTCCTTCCCATGGGCTGCAGTTCTTCAAGATTTACTCCAGCATGGGTCCTTTCCACAGGGTATAATCCTTCAGAAACAGAATGCTATAGCATGAGTCCTCTGTGGGATGCAGCTCCTACAAGAAAACCTGCTCCTGTGCAGGATCTCCACAGGCTGCAACTTCCTTCATGGCATGGCAACCTTCTGCAGCATGGGGTTCTCCATGGGCTACAGCGTGGATATCTTCTCCAGCATGATACTCCATGGGCTACAGGAGGCCAACTTGCATCACCATGGTTTTTTCCATGCAGGGGAATCTCTGCTCCAACACCTGGAGTACCTTTTCACCCTCCCTCTTCACCAAGCTTAGTGCCTACAGGGCTCTTTTTCACAGTTGTTTTCTTTTTTTTTTTTTTTTTTTTTTTCAGTCCTCTCTCTCATAGCTGCTGCACAGTGCTTTTTCTTAAATGTGTTCCTAAATGTGCTTTCCCAGGTGCATGGCCAGCTTGGCTGCTGGGCTCAGCTGTGTCCTGAGGTGGATCTATTGGAGCCAGCTGGAACAGTGACTGTCTGGCATGGTGCAGCCCCTGGCCTCTTCTTACACAGGCCACCTCTGCAGCCCTCCACTGCCAACATCTTGCCGTGTAAACCCAATACTGCCCTTCATTTTGCCTGGTTCTTCTAGTCTACCCTGATCTGTTGCTGTTTGACACAGGCTCATCACTGATATATAGGCTACTTGCATCTTGACTTCACTCCTGCCATTTTCCTGATGTTACCACCCTGCTGTTATGCATGCCTGTGAATAGTCTGTGTAAAGGCTGAACAAGTGGAGGTAAAAATGATAGAGTCACAAGGAAGGGTTGTATTTATATACTACAAATAAAATAGGAATGTTCTTTCTGGCTCCTGCTCCTTTACCTGTAACATGCTAATTCAGAAAGGGAGTTGATTACTGACAGTAAGTGTGCAGAATTGAATTTAAATTATTTTTGTGATATTTAGTCATATTACTGTTTGGGAGGAGTGAGGACGTAGTCTTTCCATGTCAGTTCCTCCTCTGCAAAATAACACTTTTAAACTTCACGGATGATGAGGCAAACGTATTTCAGTGTGAAACACTTGGCTGCCTTCAGTTGAGGTCACAGACAAATACCTGTGCTGGAGGTGGATGGGGTTTTGTGTCAGAATATGTCTAGCGGCAAAGCACATTCCTCATACTTTGGGTGAGGTCTTTTCTACTGCTGGTAGTGACCTACTGCTGGTCATCACTGTGACAGCATGTAGTTCATTATTCAAGATAGATGATCAATTAATTATTTTACGTGCTATACTCTCTGTTTCTTGATTGGATTTTGAAACTCATTTCAGAGAAAAACAGAAAAAAATAAACCTGAATTCTCTTGTTTGTTCTATGATGAGGCTTCCATTTAAAGGGGGAAGAGGGTTGTTTGAAAACACGTCTGAATTAAAGTAGCTACCAGATATTTGTGTGAATGCAATCTCACTTTATTGGATGTTTGCATATATTAAATAAAAAAGGGATAATTTTTTTTAATGGTCAAATAGAACAGCTGTTTTGAAATCCAAACTGAATATTCATAAACTCTCTTCCTGCCTTATTTAACTGATTTGTGCTTTCAAAGTCTAATGCTTCCTTGGAAGTTGTGCTAGAATTGTAACTAATAGTCTTCCCATGTTTATACAACATACAAACACACATATGGTACACATACAGGCATTATCTTTATATTAGCTGGATCTTGTTGACAAAAAGACGACAGATCATTTAACAACTATATCATTTACTTGACTTTATTGCAGTTTTATAAGAGGCACAGTTATAAAAATGGGTATGACATTTGCATTTGGATTTAATTGCTGTGGAGTGAACATAAAAAGATAAGAGAGCCAAGAGAGCTTATTAAAACTGAAATGAGGGCAAGTGATAAAAGAATGATATTTTAGTGGTGCTGCAGTCAGATCTGTCACTCTCCCCACAAAAACAATCTTATTCTTGGACTTTTTGGTGAGGAGAGAGGAGGTAAGGTTTATATAACCACTCTCTTTTCTTTTGAGCTACACTTGATATATAAGCTCTCTCCATGCCTGTATTTTAACTTGAGGGCCTCAGTAGCCCAGGGGACCTTTTGGAGAATAATGTGATTTTTTCTCTGCTCTGAAGTAGCTTCCTGTTCCCTTTTCCCTTTTGCTTTTCCTTTTTCCCTTTTCCCTTTCCCTTTTTCTTTTTCACCTGCAGAATAAACCAAGCTATATGTAGGGGCTCCTGAGCTTCACCATGGCATGTCTGATAGCCACATCTCTGAATTCCCACAAGTCCAATGAGATTTAATAACTGAGAATTATGTTTTTAGGGAAAGCGTTGAAAGGAATGTTTTATAGTTGGAAGTGTTAAGCATTAGAAAGTTAGGAATTGTTAGTCTATATTGGGCATGTAAATGAGCTAAGTTCACAGTGAAAAATAATGTATAATCATATAACTAATAACTGATTCATAGTGTAAGTATGCAGAAAGGAAGAGCTAAAAGCATATAGAATAATAGCATGATTCAAGTTGGAAGGGACATGGCTGGATCGATGGGCCGAGGCCAATGGGATGAGGTTCAACAAGGCCAAGTGCCGGGTCCTGCACTTGGGTCACAACAACCCCAAGCAGCGCTACAGGCTCGGGGCGGAGTGGCTGGAAAGCTGCCCAGCAGAAAGGGATCGTGGGGTGTTGGTGGCCAGCCGGCTGGATATGAGCCAGCAGTGTGCCCAGGTGGCCAAGAAGGCCAACAGCATCCTGGCCTGNCTGCCCTGGGCAGGGACACCTCCCACTAGACCAGGCTGCTCAAAGCCCCATCCAGCCTGGCCTTGAACACTTCCAGGGATGGGGCATCCACAGCTTCTCTGGGCAACCTGTTCCAGTGTCTCACCACCCTCACAGTTAAAAATTTCTTCCTATGTGGTAATCATTTAAGCCTGGGCCTTCCTATTTTTTGCATTAATGACATCATAATGAAGGCAATGCTTTTACAAATAATTTTATAAAAATTCTTCTAGCTTTAAAACATTAAATACCTGTACACATAAATGGGCCTATGCTGCCTGCCACTGTAGGGACTTTCCTTTGCTTCTGAATATCACATACCATGTTGCTGTTTGAAAACACCACAGATGATATTTTTATTTACGCCACAAGTCTAACTGTCCAGGGAATCTACTGCAGGAAGCTGTCTTAGAGGAACCTGTGTGTGGGAAGAGGTGACATATCCCTCCTCTAGTTAGGCATTTCAGCAGATTGCGGCAAAATTCTGCTTTGTCAACAGAATAAGCCCAGTTCTGCTGAGTGCTCAGCACAGCCTTCAGTCACAAAGTAATGATGAGCTGTCAATGAACTGATATAGGAAACAGAACTCCGTTACACAGCTTTTCCCACCAAAAAAAAAATATATATATATTCAATTCTGTTCTCTGCAGGGAGATTCATAACTCCTGATATGAAGCTGTATTAGCTTTCACCAAAATTGAGAAAATCTGCTCAAATAAGGAAAATCTACCCCAGAAAGACTTACTTTTTTTTGTGCTCAGTCTTGCTTCTCTGGAACTGATAGCTTACACTTAATTTAAGAAGTAGAGACAGTTGCCTGAAATGCAAGAGCTTTCTGGGACTAGGTTATAAATACTGACAGCTGAGACGGCCTCAGCTATTTCTAACCAAAGTATAACCACGGGATATGGCTTTTCCTTCAAACATACATCTTGTTTGAATAATTGTATATAATGATGCTCTGTAGGAACATCTTCCCAAAACCGCAATTTGTGGAATTAAGTCATCCTAGTAGTTTGGTTTAGCTGGGTAGTCTGCAATGAGAAGCTGCAGGAGTAATGAATAATCAAATATTCTATTTCTACTGAACATCCATCTTGCTGTAACAAATAATACTCGTGTGCTAATAGTACTTATAGGTGTAGTTTTGTTTTGGTTTATTATGTTTTTTGCAGTTTCCCATGCTTATTGTGAAAGAGTAATATCATTAACACTCATTGAAAAATATCTGCAGAAACTAAAAAACACATATGAAACCACGAAAGCTATTCTCATGCATTTTTCCTATGAGTGCTTTTTGTTTTGTGAAAACAACTTTGGTTTTATAAGTCTTTTCTTTTCATAATACTAGACTGAGTTAATGTCATGCTAAAGGGCTCTTGGGGTAATAATGATGTTTATCAGAGCTATCATACATTAAAATTGATGCTTCCTTTTATGCTGCAATATATTTGAACATATTTTTGAGTTCTGGCCTTTTTACATAAAGCTGACGTTTCAGATGTTTTGACTGTGTTATGAGGAATGAGCTTATTCATTCCTTGACTCAAACATATATAAAATCTGGAAAACTTCCATTTCTTGTTCCACTTTTGATAACAAATCCTTCATTTCTGAGGTAATTTGTATTTCAGTGTACATATATTTATGCATTTGATTAATAGCTGTACTACAGCCATTGGTATTTTGTAATGTCTGAGTTTCAAAAAATTAGCTGTTTCAAAAATTATTTAATATAATAACAGAAGAAGTCTGTGATTTTATGTGGATCCTTGAAGAAGCTACAAATTAATTCTTAAGGGCCAAATGTTCTGTTGTCAACACATTTTACAATATTATACGATATTCTTGTCAGTAACACCAATGCATACACATAAAAAGGAAAAATCTCCCTCTGTAGACTGAAGACTGTAGGACTTCTGCTACTGATCTCAATAGCAGGAAGAGTCTTTCAGAAATTTCAACCATCAGAAGGAAGCAGAATATAATATAGGGGCTTCAAAGTCATGTTCCTCAAAACACTTATGTTGCGCCAGTGCTTTGCATAGTTCCACAAAACCCTTTCCTTGCATATTTTGTTTGATGTACTACAATTTGTGCTGTTATTCAAGATCTCAGTATTTCAGTGTTGCTCTTTATCTTACAGTAATTGGAAACTGAAATATTTATGAGTCATTTTTCTCCTCTAAAAAAATAGTAAGAGAAAAGGGAAATTCTACAGCAAACTTCAGTATTATGGAGTACCAGTTGCTGGTCCATAATTGTAATGGAAGATTTCCCATAAAAAGCCCTGCTAAAAAACAAGCAACCCCTAAATTAATCGGAAAGAAACATAGTTTTCTGATTTTTTTGTTATATGTTCTCTCTCTCCCTCTCTCCTCACAGCACAATTTTTTTGGTGACATTTATAATTATGCTATCCTGAAATACTATCTGGCATTTTTGCTTTTATTTCATATTTGTTTTGTTTGTAGTAGCTCCAAAACTGGTTATCTTAGAACATAGATTTTTCTGTCATTTTCTTGGCCACTAAGAAATAAATGTTTTGAGAATATTTAGGAATTCAGGGAGTTATATTGATACTTTATCTATATATTTATAATGAGAGTCATAATGTAAACAAATCTATTTTTGAATTAGATTAGAGTGGGGGTAAAAATGGTAAGTAAAAAGAAAACCATAACTTTCAGAGAAAAATCAGGTAGAAGAAGTACTACTGTGAAACTGAACATTAAGAGAACAGAAGTTGTATTTCACGTTTTCTAGGAAGAGCAAAAACTGATTAGACTTTTGCTTTATATTTTGGAAAGTTTCAGAAAATCATTAGACAACAGGATTACCAGAATATGATGCATTCAAAAGTAGTTATGATCACACACACAAACTGTGACTACTTTAATCACAAGATGCCATGACTTGAAAGTCTTTAGATTAAATGGCATGGAAGGGACAGTGAAAAATTTATAGAAAAATTGTCTGAGAGAGAAACCTGAGGGGAGTTTTGTCCAGGAGAGTGACTAAGTGAGCAGAAGAGACCAGTTAGAAAGAGAGGCAGGGAAAAACATAGCTGTGAAAACTAAGGAAACCTGGAAGATAACTGTGGCCTGTCAAGAATGTCACCCTGTCTCGTCTCTGAGAACTGCTTGATGGCCTTCATTTTTAACATAAATCTACTGATATCTTGTCTGCTATCATACGTGTAACATCAAGTTAGTCAGACTGTTTAGTGCCTAAAGATGATAGCAGAAAACACAAAGGCTCGAACAGGATCAGAGGAGCAGTGATGGGTGAGAAAGCCCTGTGACTTGTGAGTGGAAAACCACCCAGAGAAATCATTTGGAGAGGCTCCTTCCTGGAAAGACCTTCCGGCTGAAAGGCATATGGGACTTACTATAGGATGCAGGAAGGAAAAACTTTTCCTGTTTATGTAAAAAATATTGCTGAATGATGTTTTGAAGGAATTCTGGGGACACATGGAACTTATTTTGGGATGTTTAGGGGAAGGACCATAGTTAGGAAAGAGACTAAGTTATATTGAGAGCAAGTGTGGGAAATAGAGTAGAGGATAAAAGGCAAAGGGATAGAAGGAAAAGGAAATATAAGACTTTGCAGGATAAATAGGCTGATGGTGAGTATTCTCGTCTGAGCCCTGTAGTCTGTCCCATCTTCTCATTAAAGAGCATTTCTATTTTCCACATGGCTATGTGTCCTATGCTAAGCAGGTGTTGGTGCATGCTGGTGAACTTCAGGCTGGCCTGGCTGGTGAGTAGGATAAGATGTCTGAGCTCCAGCAGCTGGCGGGGTCTGCCAGCCTCATGTGCCAGTGCCAGCAGCTGGGGAGAGTGATGGACCTGGAGCCAGCTCCTGGGCTGCCTGTGTGCCCAAGGCCAGCTGCTGGAGGCACCCATGCTGTGTGCATGTGTATGTATGTATTCCACTAGCTGACTTCAACTTGACAAAGTGGAGGGGAGCAACTGGGTTGGGCCATCTCTGCAGTTCATGTTTCTGTGGGCACTGGGCACCTATGGAGGTGTCTGTCTCTGTGACCAGCCAGGGGTGTGTGTGTGTGTACGCTGGTGCGCCATGCTGCAGCATCTCATCTACCTGGTGACTGGATTGAGCTACCTCTAAGAAAGACATCAAGATTGCAAGCAGAAGTCATGTTTCTGAGTAAAGGGCAAGAAAATAGCTGTCTAAACCAAATTGTTCTGGATATTAAAATACTTGCAAATAGATAGGAATTAATCCATGAAAAATGTGACAAAATGTTTAATCAGTACAGGAATTTACAGTTTCTCTTTGTTCTTTCCCATCCTGAAGAAAGAAATTGTAACTGAAATAGATTGCAGAAACAGAAATGTGGAACAGAAAATATGGTACATAAATGACAATATAGGTTAAATTTTCTATTCAGAAGGGGTTTATATATTCAGTCAATTCTCTACCGAGTATACAAATTGATGGCAGGGTTTTGAGCCTTAGTGTATTTATAAACTGAACTAAACTGTGTTATACAGCTATTCCTATATTTAGATAGGGGAGAATTTGGAGGTGAAGCTGGGTCACAAGAAACAGCAGATGATTAAGTTGGCAGCACCAGCCCAGCTGGAAACTGTGTCCTGCTACAGGAGGAAGCAGACAGACAAACCAAAATAGAGATTCTGTATTTCTGATAAATGAAGTGGACTTTTCTCTGAGATCACCACCAAGAAACAATATGTGAGAGGTCATTGCTACTGTCCCTCACATATCTGTGCTGAAAGGCACTGTACAAAGTCACTGACACAAAAAGGTTGGACTAGGGTTCAAGCGACAAAGGAGAGCAGGTGACTTTCAGTTTTCTGAAATGTATTTAGACTTGTTCAGTTTATTTTTTACATTTAAGATGTAAATTAAAATATGTAAAGCAAAACTCATTTTTGTCAAACTAAAATAGCTTACATAGGCACGCTTGAATTTGGTAAAATTATTCAAAGCTGTCTGTGCAGAAATGCTTTCATACATTCATATTGCCACTGTTCACTTGAGTTTGGATTTTCATGTCTGGATGATTCATGCTTCTGAGGATGAGAGCTAGTAGCATGCTTGAAAACTAAAAGAAGGAATGAAAATATATATTTATGGTGTCTGGCAGCTGTCTTTGCCTTATCCCCATACCTCTCTGTTTGTTGGGGCAGCCGAAACCTCTGTAACCTTCTCATTTTTCACCTCAGAGTTATTTGCCTTGGTGGCTGATAATAACATGAGACAAAGAATAGCTGAGTTGTCAAAAGCATCACATTCTGCTTGGGGCTGGCCACTGGAGATGAAAACCAGACATTGAGAGGGGTGAAGGTGCACGGCTGTTGGTTTTTTACATTTTGTCAAGAAGATCAGGAAAACAAGAATGAATTTATTTGGGGATGCTGCAGAAGCAGCTGCTCATTCTTTAAACTGAAGTCATAAGCCACTTGTGCTTTCAGAGCCTTGCAACAAAATGGGCCCCTCTGACTGTCCTAGCCGCTTCAAGAAATTAGTTCCAAGGGATCCCTAAGTAATGTTTACCTAAAGTTGCTCACTGGGCTCTGTTTTCTTCTCTGTGATGTTGAATACTTTTATGCTTACGACCATGGACAATGTGCAGATACACGTATCACATTTTCAGGAGGTGCTCCATAGGGCAACAGTTCCTCTTAGTGTCAGAAGAAATAATGACATTCTGTCTCTTTAGCAAAAGAGATTTTATGACTTTGGCTATGGAGAGAGTGCTTTGATGCTGGCTAAAGCTTGCATTTCTACACTTTCTTTTGAAATAGTGGACATAAAGATAGCTTTTAGTACATTTAAAGGCAGACAGGCAGAAGCTCTGGAGGCTGGAGTGAAAACTAATACTTTCAACACTGAGCAGAGTAGCTGGGGTGGGTGGAAGTGCTTGCTTGCCTATGTTTGGCTTCAGGGATGCTGTTGATATGAACATAATATAAATACAATTTGAGTTTCGGTTTCTGTTTCCTGAGCTTGCCTGACTCTGTTCTTCAGCAACAGCCTGATGTGGATCAGGATCAAATTTTAGGGCTCTGAGGCATTCAGTTGTATAAATTTCATTAAGTTCTTTTACCTTTCTGATTTTGTTCTTTGATAGAAGAATTAAGTGTTGCCAAAGACTGACTTTTCTGAAGAAACGTCATACTTTCTTTTGAGTTCTAGTTCAATCTGCACAGAGCAATGCTCTTACATTCATCTGTGAGATGTCATACTACTTGAGAGACTTTCTTCTTTCTAATTCTGCTTCTGTTAGAGAAGATTGACTGATTTCTGAATTGTTTCTTCACAGGAAAGTAAGTGTAAAACAGGAATAATTAAAACTGTTTCTTAACAAATGTAGCAGTCACAAATATTGTAATTATGTACTTTTTGTATAGAGAGTTGCAATAAAATTTTGTTTCAGAATTTTCATCAATCTGGAGAGTGACATGACTTTGTTAGGAAACAGTTAGCCTTTAAGCGGTAACCTAATAAATGTGATGATCTTTTTTCTCCTGTTTAGTGTCTGCTTTCAAAGCATGTCATACTTATTCCCATTTTTACTCGATAGATACTGGAAAGAGTTATGGGGAGAATTTCAAAGGAAGCTTATTCATGTGCAAATGTAATTCTTCTAATATCTGTAATAATTTTTATAATTGTTAGATATCTCTGCCCATATCTACCTTTAATGAGTAACGCTGATAATGGTACATGAGAAATCTCTATTCAGAAAAGAACACACTCACGCAGAGTTATCAAGAGATAAATATCTAATTGTTCAGAAACAAGACAGAAACCTTGAAGGGATATTCTTTATGCATCTGCTTTACAGCTGAACAGAAGAATCTAACAGCATTCGAGACTGAATGATAGGATCTGTCCTCCTCTAGCTTGAGTTGAGAATGTAGGTTGCACTTGAGCTAATTCATCAAGCAAAGAGAGGGAACAAGGGAGAAGCCATTCAGTGTCTTTGTTTCCAATAATGCTTTCAGTTTTAGTACTATAAAAGAAGGCAGATTGCATTTGCAAAAGTGATGATTTTGTGGTAAAGAAGTTCCAATATTTGATGACCTTCTGAGTCATCAGGATGTAGTAATACTCAGTTGTTTCTGAAAGCAGAACCCCATGTAGGCACAGCTGCTTGGGCATGCACTGTTGCACCAAATGGTAGAGATCATTATAAGGGCCTCTGGCTTCAATAAGTAAGCGTTTTTTCCCATTCATTTTCATATGGTTATTTTTTTCTGTCCCTTTTATATAAATCCTCGGAAAAAGTATTTTCCTTTAACAGTTACCCTCCACTCCCTGGCAGTTAAAAAAACAACTAGAAAACACATGTTTCATGAATAACAATCTATGCGGCTTTGCAGAAGAGGACCTGGGGGTCCTGGTGGAAACCAAGCTGAACATGAGCCAGCAATGTGCCCTTGCAGCGAAGAAGGCTAATGAGAGCCTGAGCTGCATGAGACAAAGTATTGCCTGCAGATGAAGGGAGGGGATCCTTCCCCTCTACTCAATGCTGGTGACGCCACACCTGGAGTACAGTGTCCAGTTCTGGGGTCCTCAATACAAGAGAGACATGGACACACTGGAGAGAGTCCAATGAAGACACAAGAAGATGATTAAAGAACTGGAGCATCTCTCCTGTGAGCACAGGCTGAGAGAGCTGGGTCTGTTTAGCCCAGAGAAGGCTCAGGAGGGATCTCATCAATGCATACACATATCTGAAGAGAGGGTGCAAAGAGGACAGAGACAGGCTCTTTTCAGTGTTGCCTGGTGACAGGACCAGAAGCAATGGGCACAAACACAGAAGGTTCCGTCTGAACAGCAGGAAACACTTTTCGCTGTGAGGGTGACCGAGCCCTGGCACAGGGTGTGGAGTCTTCATCTTCAGTGATATTTAAAAGCTGTCTGGACATGTTCCTGGGAAAGCAGCTCTAGGTGACGCTGTTTGAGCAGGTGTTTTGGACTTGATGACCTCCAGAGGTCCCTTCCAACCTCAAGCATTTTGTGATTCTGTGATTCTATAAATGAAAGAAATGGGAGGAATAATAAAATCTGCTAACTTGTTATTTTCCAAAGAGGCCATAGTACTGCATTTCTGCTATCCTGGCATATGGTAAGGTATAAAATTTACTCTTCATGATCATTGGCTCTCAAGAAAAAGAAAGTGCCATCATCTCCTGAATTATGGGGAGACAGACTACCTAGAGGCATTTCATGCTAAGGTATTATCTCCCTCCTGCAGTTTGTAGAAAGCTAAAGGGATTTTCATCTATAAGTATGCTCGCACAGCTCCTCATAATTCTCTCTCCTTTGGGAATATACATTCATCTGCTGGAGAGAAAATATTTAGTGTCATTCTGACACATCTCCATTTTGGTCCTTTATGACTCACTGGCCCAAAATTTCTTCACTAACAAACCTCAGAAGCCTCACTGAAATGGGTAGCTAATTTAGAAATATATTTTTAAGCAGAATTAAAATATTTTATGTACTGTTAAATTCAGACTAGTGGTAATAAATATTGTACCCATCCTATATACTCTGTGAAGTACATTTTTTTTTTATTATTTCCATCCTTTTTAACCACCTCTAACATTTTTACCTGCAATCCATATGTAAGTGCTATTCTCTGAAGAAGTTCACATACCAAACATTTTAATAGAAAGTTGTTATAAAAATTGGGCATTACTCACAGTGAATAACATAAAGGTGTAGTATTGACATGCTTTAAAAACCTTTATATGATAACTTTCTTAAATCACATACTCTCTCTGATTTAGTTTTATAATTACTGGAATCCCTAATATACCCATATGACTGATTTACACACATGTATATATACACACATAGAGTATATGTTTTAAGAATATGAGAGTTTTCTTTTAAACTTACCTGAAAGTTTTAACTTCAAATAAAGTGTATTTACATATATATTCCTATACTGTAGGAGTACAGAGTTACACTATAGGAACATTTAGATATTCCTGTTCTGTAAGAGTATGGAATTTTTTTGTTTTTAAAATTTATCTGAAAGGAAGCTTTAAAGAAAATGTTTTATGGGGAAATGAGTTAATTTTATGCAATTTTGCCCTCCACTTAATTGACAGTACAAGTTCTTAATTAAGATTATTGTCATAATTGTGTTCAAGCATTTTATATTAAGAAAGTGAGGTTTTATTAAAACATGGAAATCAATTTCAGATTCCAGCTTTCACAAAGGGATAGGTTTCACTTGGACTTTAAAAAAGGCAGAGACCATACAGAAAAGTCAATAACATAAAAGTGTACACATATATATTTTTTCTAGCTTACTCACAAAAGAAGCTTTAAGGTATTATACGGATGAGAAAATTCAATTCCCTTTCTAAAGGCTAATTTGTATTTCATTTTTATTGTCCAGACCATCAATAAAAGGCCTTTCACATCAGTCAGTAGCTCTCTCTAACACAAGGAAAGCCTTATTCTAATGCAGTTAGACTTTGTACTTTGACATTCTCTTTTGGCGAAGGGAAAACTTGGGATGGCAACACATAACACTTGTGTCAGAAGAAGATAAAATGGACAGGAGCAGGCACTAAAACCAAACAATATTTTCTGTTGTGACTAATTCTAACATATTAATACAAGTATCTTGCAGAGCATTTATATGCGAATAGTCCTGGAGACTCATGTGCAGTGGGTTATTCCATAGTATCATGCACATAATTAGGTGACCCTTGAGGGAAGAAATAAGTGCTTATGTAATTCAATTGAGGTCAAAAGCAGTTTTTAAATTGGGTTAGCCCCCCAGGGTAAGGAAGAAGGAGATAATTTCTAAGGCAGAGAGGAAAATTCCACCCTGCTTCTGTCCGTCACCCTCCACTTCTCTCTTCCCCCATTCGTGAAGCACTGCCCCAGCACTTGCAGCTCTGTTAGTTCTGGAAGCTTTGTGTAAAAGGGAATCTGTGACTTCAGCTCTCAGAGCCAGGGAGTATGGGAGCCATCCATTCCAGAGTTTAGGCGGTGGGGGTCTAAAACCCAACAAAACAACAAAAGGGAACCCTTAATAAAAAAGTTTGAAAACTGCTATCCTGAACAAGTTGTCCAGAAGCCACAGATTGCTGAGGGCTTCAGACCCCGCCACCAAGGGGACCTCAGTGCACAGCAGCAATTCTGGCTGCAGTAGGGTACACTGGCCTTCCTCCCTTGCCATGTGGTCCAAAGCTTCAGGCATGTCCTCAAACAACCCCGTTGCTATCTAAAAGTTTTAAAAATTTTAGTGCGAATGTTTTAAAGCTCACAAAAAGCCTTGGAGCCACTGGCCAAGAGTGCAAGTAGCTTATCAATAAAGTGGTTTTGTTTTTCTCTTGAATGAATACTTTTCTCTCCAGCTTTCAGGCATCCGAATAACTCTAACAGAAGTTATTTGGACTGAAAAAGGACCGCATTGTGTCTATAAAAAACATGAAAAATCAAATTAATGAAGTCAACAAAAATTTTATCCTGAAATGAGATGGACCATTTTTAGAAAGTGGTTATTGACATCAGTGGCCCACTATTAAAATTTAAAATACTGTGAAGAAAAGACATTTCTCAGAATTTCTTTTTTAGCATCCAGTTCAGGAGGAGTTGGAATAAAGTTACTTTGCCACTCACCTTGTATGATGAGGGGATGATGCTTCCTGTTTGGTCTGCAGTTCGTTTAACGTGGTAAATAGCATAATACTATAGCATAACTCAGTACAAACAACTGACCTCTATTAATGCAAAGCTTGCAATTTTCCCAGAAATGCTACTTAAAATCTAAAGAATTGATTTGCTGTTATGATGTACACTGAAAGAACATGTCTACTCTGCTGCCAGTTAACTTCTTGATTAGTCATCATGTTTATTACACCCTACAAAAATCTGGTGTCATGATAGGCTGTGTACTACAAGTATTACATACATTTAAAATGAAGGAGAAATACAGGGTATGCAGAGGAATGCAAAGACTTAAGACTGCTGTCTTAGATGAAAACGATTATTAGAGGGTCTGGCTGCATTTGTGGGTAAAGTTATTGTACTGTTGTTCGATTACACTTTATTTGGAACTTCAGAAAGATGCTGCTGTGCCTGATGATCAATGCCAGGTTCAACAGAGGTCTGTTTGCCCTGTTAATCTCTCCTTCTAATGTTGCCTTTATGTACTAGATGTAGACAGTCTTATCCTGAACACCTTTGATGAGGGGAACTGCTTTGCACAGAAGGCAAGTTGGCTGCACTCTACAACAAACCAAACCAAACCAAACCAAACCAGAACAGAACAGAACAAAAACAAAACAAAACAAAACAAAACAAAACAAAACAAAATAGGTGTTGGGTTAAAATTCCCTCTTTGAGAGAGTGGTGAGGACTTTTCAAAGAGCACTTCTTTCTAGTCCCAAAGACAGTGTGTCTTCAGTATAAACTGTACGCTATACCCTACTGAATTATCCTGCTGGTAAAGGGTACGCATGGCAAAGCACGAGAGTGGACAAGTCCCAGTTTCCCTCCTTCTGTCATGAATAGGGATGATGAGGGATGCTGGCTGGGGAGTACTGAGCTGTATAAAACCACCACCAAGGTCTCTCTGGTGAGGCTGAAAAGGAGATTGACTATTACAAGATTTTATTTAATGCAGGAAAAAAGCAGAGTTTCATAAGAGTAAACCATGTGGCCCATTTTAGAGATCTGTTTTATAAAAAATTATGCTTTAAGTGCTTAGATCTCTAAGCAATCCCTTTAAATGCAGATGTCAATATTTTAAGTGCTGAAGTTTAGAGAAACTATTCTTGCTCTTTGTGTGTTCTCTTGTCTGATTTCCCCCTTGTGTTTCCTCTTCCTTCTCCTTCTGTTCTATTCTCTCTGACAAGTTACCTGGTGATTTAATTTCTTTTGCAGATAGATTTGATTTAAATGGATTTGTTGTCTTAAATAAAAATCCCCAAGCAGCTTCTTGCTTCCTGTTTTTGTATTTTGTATGGTTTAGAACTATTTTTTTTTTTAGCATTTGAAAATCTATTGAATACAATAGGTAAATGAAAAGCTTCATTTATATGTAAGAAAAAGTTCTAGATAATTTTACACTTCGGAACATTTGTGACTGAACAGATTAGGAAACAATTAACTGACTAGCTTGTCAGCTCTTCTTCCCCTCAAGGGGAAAAAAAAAAGCAAGCAAGTAAACAAATGAAACCTCCAAAAAGTATCCTGTGGCGAGTTAAAGCACAGTTAGTTTAGCCAACACAGGTTATCCAGTGCCATTTTTCCATGGCAGATAGACTGATTGAGAACAGGCAAAATCCAAGATTAGACATCATGGTGGGAAAAAAATCTTTTT
>VXBO01014198.1:186931-215407 GCA_013400135.1 Rhinoptilus africanus
AAAACAAAACAAAACAAAACAAAACAAAACAAAACAAAACAAAACAAAACAAAACAAAACAAAACAAAAGAGGTGTTGGGTTAAAATTCCCTCTTTGAGAGAGTGGTGAGGACTTTTCAAAGAGCACTTCTTTCTAGTCCCAAAGACAGTGTGTCTTCAGTATAAACTGTACGCTATACCCTACTGAATTATCCTGCTGGTAAAGGGTACGCATGGCAAAGCACGAGAGTGGACAAGTCCCAGTTTCCCTCCTTCTGTCATGAATAGGGATGATGAGGGATGCTGGCTGGGGAGTACTGAGCTGTATAAAACCACCACCAAGGTCTCTCTGGTGAGGCTGAAAAGGAGATTGACTATTACAAGATTTTATTTAATGCAGGAAAAAAGCAGAGTTTCATAAGAGTAAACCATGTGGCCCATTTTAGAGATCTGTTTTATAAAAAATTATGCTTTAAGTGCTTAGATCTCTAAGCAATCCCTTTAAATGCAGATGTCAATATTTTAAGTGCTGAAGTTTAGAGAAACTATTCTTGCTCTTTGTGTGTTCTCTTGTCTGATTTCCCCCTTGTGTTTCCTCTTCCTTCTCCTTCTGTTCTATTCTCTCTGACAAGTTACCTGGTGATTTAATTTCTTTTGCAGATAGATTTGATTTAAATGGATTTGTTGTCTTAAATAAAAATCCCCAAGCAGCTTCTTGCTTCCTGTTTTTGTATTTTGTATGGTTTAGAACTATTTTTTTTTTTAGCATTTGAAAATCTATTGAATACAATAGGTAAATGAAAAGCTTCATTTATATGTAAGAAAAAGTTCTAGATAATTTTACACTTCGGAACATTTGTGACTGAACAGATTAGGAAACAATTAACTGACTAGCTTGTCAACTCTTCTTCCCCTCAAGGGGAAAAAAAAAAGCAAGCAAGCAAACAAATGAAACCTCCAAAAAGTATCCTGTGGCGAGTTAAAGCACAGTTAGTTTAGCCAACACAGGTTATCCAGTGCCATTTTTCCATGGCAGATAGACTGATTGAGAACAGGCAAAATCCGAGATTAGACATCATGGTGGGAAAAAAATCTTTTTAAAATATTAAGATTCTTGTTTTCTGACTTTGCCTGTCCCACAGGCTCTTTACTGTTCCAACACAAACCTGCAAATTAGTTGATGAGTTAGGATACATTTGTGTATGTATGGAAAACTTGTTAATAATATTGTAGCATTTTAATGTAACTGAATTCAGGTGAAATGGATCTATTACTGCTTTAAATATAACTACATTTGGTAAAGTGGTTCAAGTATCACTAGGCAGTAGCAATTAATGGAATAAAAATATTAGTAATAGGTTATTAGCAGTTACTAGTATTCTGTGATGATTGTCTTCATTATCTATCTGATTCAAAAATGAAATAAATTTCATTCAGATTGATAGTTCTTTCTTCTGTTCCTAGACACAGAAGTCAGCAATTTGTTTGTCTTTAGTGTATTAGCAACCGTTAAACATTGAACATTATGCTGACCATGAGACTTGTAATAATATTGTTACCTCCTCCTTATCTTTAGGTTTTTTTTATATAGACTTTACAATGGCTTTCAATTTTTCATGTGCTACATAATATAACACTAACATACACAAAATTGAGTATAACAGTATAAAATTAAAAATGTGGGCCATTCTATTACCAATTGCTGTAATTCCAATTCATTCAAGGGAGATATAGCTGTATATAATAATGAGAACCTCATAAGACTGTAAATAATCATTGCTCTTATTTTAGAAACTACTAACTTGGGTCACAAATTAAGCAGAGTCTTCAGGGTCTTGCTATGACTTCTGGGTCATTGTCTGGAGAAGGAAGAGATTTTGTAATGTGGCTATATTTGTGGCTGTTTAACCTAGGTTTTCCTGCTTTTCATCACAATCTCCTCTTTCCTCAACTGTACTTTTGTTTTTTTTGCAAGACTTTTCCATACTTCATGCTCTTCTGTAAGCTTAACCATGCTCTTTTCATTCTCTGTGTAGACCTTTTCTGCTGTACAACAAAGAGGTTAAATTATGTCAGAATAGAAAATGTGAACCATTGATTCAAGGGAACTGTGGAAAGCTGGGCATTAGAGGAACTGCTCCTGGGATATAGAAGTCATTGAGAATTTCAGCCATTTACACCCTTTTCTGTCCTATCATTATCACAGGATTCAATCACACATCCATTGCTATGGGGCCCTAAAATTTTAAGGATGATAAATGGCACAAAAGTAAAAGACCAATAATGGAATCAATGTATTTAGTAGATATGATTGCTTTATTATTTTTACTTTAATAGACCAGTAGTTTATAAATGTCATGTTAGAGGGAAGATGACTGCATGAGTCCATGTCAAATACTGGGGCAGCCTCTGTCATAACATATGAAATAATTTTTGTTCATCAGTGTTAGCAGCTATATGAATATCTTACTAGTCCTAATAAGCAACTTAGTCTTCTAGACAAGGGAGAGAAAAAACATAGAGTTCTAGTGAGCCCTCTCCAATATATTAATAACCAATATATATTCAATATACTCATGAATATATGCAATATATACATTACCAAAATTCATTGCCTGAATTTTACTTAAGTATCTGTTGCAGATTTGAGTTTTTAGATTGGTATTGCTTTGAAGTGTAGCTGCCTGGTGGTCATGATCCACAGTTTGGACCACAAGGGAGAACAAAAGAAGAAAAACTGTTTGTAGCATTTGATCCTAATAATGAATGTGACATTGGGTTTCCATTGGGTTATAAAATTTCCTTAAACTCATTTGTTTGTTCTGGTGCCTCCAGTAAGAGACATATGTAAAATTTTCTTAGTTTTAACACATGAACATTTTTTACCCTCTGCAGTATGTACATACTTGCTGGAGGGCTCTGCTGCCTCCTACTTTTTCTCCTATCGGAGGGGTTCCGCATCTACTGTATCCACCATGCTCCAGCTGTAATCAGGAAACTCACCTCCCCTTTCTTCTTCCTCTTTCCCACTTGGGGACTGTTTAATTTTCCTTCTGTTTTTCTGTTCTGTGAGCTTATTAGCATGTTTTCCTTTGTTCATACTGTTTGTGTTGCTCTGCCTTTTATATCAGTCTTTTTGAGTTTTCTTTCATCTCAACAGCCTAGATTTCTGACAGAGAGTATGAGATGAGTCAGATTGACAGTGCAGTTAGTGTTTAGAGTTGCAATAAGAAAGTCTGTGTCACTGGGGGGCATCTGGAGCTTTAGGTTCTTTTGATGATACTTTGGGTTGTTGAGAGAAAATTCTGTTAGGGAATGCAGCTGACAAAGTATCCACCCAAAATGTTTCAGTACCTTATATCTGACAATTTGGAACATAATTTCCTTAAAGACCAGTCAATTTGTGTTTCAGGCTGCAGGAAGCTTATATCCATATGACTCAAATCACATACACACACAACTTTGAGTCATTAAATACCAATATCCTGTTCAAACAATGGGTTTAAACATTCTGAGATATTTCCAAAATACCTCTCTTCTTATGGAGCAGGAAGCCTAAGCTGCATCTGGTAAAGGATCTGCTGTTGTGATGGAAACTTGGATGTGCCTCAGAAGGAATTCTAGCTCTGGCAATCCACATTGCCACTGTTGCAGAACAAAGATCTTAGTAGACCAAAACAGAAATCAGAATTTTTGTCCAATATTTTATGAATACTGAAGGGGGACAAAACCCCATATATGATAATTTTACTTAGCTTGCTTCTTCAGAGAATGGGATGACAGTTAAGTGGGTTTTTATGTTGTTTTTTTCCCATCCCAACTCTATCTTCGAGTTTTTAAATCGTGAGATTCAGTCACGTGAACACAACATAATACTCAAACACATGGAAAGGAATAAAAGAGAATATCTAAATATGCAAATAAATAGTCAGTACCTCCCTATTTATTTCTCCCTGTCATTCAATAACAGAATCCTCTCATCCAGTTCATGTACCCTCGACCTTCACAGCTTGATGGATTGTTTACACCTTTTCCCTATTTCCAAGGTATAGGTCTTTCAAGAACAGAAAAAGAGAATTTTACCGATATGGAAAAACTGACTTAGATGATTTTTTATCATGTTTTAAAGCCACATAATAAATAAGTATTCCAAGTGGCACCTTAATTGAGGAATAACAGAATGTACAGTAATGAAAATGTGTTCTTTAAAATAATGAATGATTTTAAATTGCATGTACAGGTAGGAATGGTGATTAGCTTTTAAACAGCTTAAAAGCAGCAAGAATGACCCATATTCAGTAGATGCATTCTTTGCTTTGCATAAAGTTCAAACAACTTTATTTGCTTTACACAGCCAGATTCTTGAATGGGGTAATAAATTATAGTTTCATTATAAGGGAGTAATTTTGTGTTTGTTTTAAGTCCATGAAATTGATGGATAATTAAGGGTCATTTGGTTCCAGAATTTACCCTTCTAAGTATATTCTCTAATTTGATAGATACTTATGTATCTTCCTTTTCATGTTTACAATTTCTCTAGAAAATCGGACAATGGAGTTCTTTGAATGAAGTTCCTCTTATTCTTTGTCCTTATGCATTTCTGTCCCCTCTTCTTAAATAGAAAAATGAAAGAGATATGAAGAAATCTAAAGACAATGAGAAACTGTATCCATCTTTCAGAATCTGACATGTCTGATACACATAAGATAGTTGTAAATCAGCAATCAGCTCATAGAGTCTGAGGATGGAGATAAGAAAATGAATGTTTCCTCAGTGCTCTCTGCAGGATCCTCTTTCAGCAGATCAGGGGTCAAATGCATTTACAAAACAGTAGGAGAGAAATCTTGCATTGTCACAGTGCGTTCCTAGGGAGTGCTCAACTTTACGCGCTCATTTGCTGCCCACCTGGAAACTCAAATGAAAAAAAAAAAAAAGTAATCATTTTAATCATTTCAAGTAATTTTGTCTTTGAGCCTAATTAAAGTGCATAGTGAAATGTGGGAAGGAAGACAATGTTCCCTAGTTTCTGGCTGCCTGGCATATCAACATCCAGCATCAGAGGAAGTCACAAATTTCAGGAGAGAGCTCAAACTAATGAAGGCTGTAGGTAATGCAGAAGCAACGTTTTGGCCTGGGAGTATGGGGATTGAAATGGGATGAAGGTAAACAAGTTAGCAGTCCGTTAGGATAAAACATCCTTTATACTACAATTGGAAGGGTCACAAGACTCATTTTAATTAAAGGCTGCAAAAAGTTTAGCACTTCCACTTTAACGCATACTCAGATCTGATGAATAGGAAGCTCTTGGTGTGATTCCAATTTGGCATTTGCCCATGGTACTACAACATGATCTGTTCACCCTTGAGGGCTGTCACAACGGTATCTGTCAGCAAGTTGGTTGTCTAGTGTCACTGTTGAATACATGGAGCTTTTATTTGGCATTTACTTTTGGTGAAATTTTTCTCAAATACACAGTGATGTTAGAAGGAGTTTGACAAAAGAGAGAGATGAGCCTTTAGTCATTGAGTAAGGCCAACAAACATTCTAAATACTGTAATTAGTGTCTGAGAAAGAAGAAAAATTGTCATGAATAGCAATAAAATACACACAAAATACAATGTCTGATTATCTATCTTTTGCTTGCGATGAAAATAATGACTTAAAAACAATGTCATGTACATTGCCGTTTATTATTTTTTTCATATTAGACTTTTATTTCTATTTTTATTGCATTACAGAAACTCAACTTACTGTATGAAAGTGTCCATTTCGCTGACGGTGGGTGAAAATGACACTGGACTCTGCTACAATTCAAAGATGAAATATTTTGAAAAAGCTGAACTTAGCAAAAGCAAGGAAATCTCATGCCCTGAAATTGAGGATTTTTTATTTCCATTTAGGGAGCCTGAAATTCTGTGGTATAAGGTAAGGAATGCAAAAGATTTTCACCTTCAACAAGATATTATGCAATGTTCTAATGATTTTCATGATCTAAATATGATATGAAGCTTCGATTGTTTTAAAATTTGTTAAGAACAGGCAACAGAATCAAAGACAGAAAAGAATGAAGTAAGTGAGAGAGAAATTAAAATGCTTCATCTGGTAAACTTCAATGCTGGTATTTTCTTAATATCCATTTATGGATGTCAGAAAGAATTGTCAGCTTTATCCTAACAAGGGGGCTAAAAAAGAAAAGTGTTACCAGTCTGGGCTGGTTTGATGTGCTGAGGTAAAGCCCTGTGAGCTGCTTATTCAGCATCTGCTTGTGCTATACCAGGCTAAAGAATGTATTTCTAAAAACTCAGATGTAAAATCTATTTGGGAAAATATAAATAAGATAGCTATGAATGCTACTATCTAAATTAATGGCTTAATTTTGCAGCATAAAATCCCGCATAGACTTCCAAAACTTTGGTCTTTACATATGAGCTTTTCTTGCAAATATAATTTCATTGTTTTTGTCAGTAACTTCATTTCAATATTGTGTACCAATTTCTAGATCATTATTTAAGGGCCAAGTTCATGCAAAAGGTGCTGCCTGTGGGCAGTGCACTAGAGTCCATGAACAGCAGCTTGAGTTCTGGGTTTCTTACCATCTGCATGAAACACTCAGTACTTCAGTAGTGTAATGCATAAAATTTTAAGTTCCCAAGCAGTTCAGTACATGTAAAATTTAGATTCTGTGTATTTTGTCTACAAAATCTGTAGATGTCTGTGTATATAGGAAATCCCAGTTTAATTATGTGCTGGTATGCATTCTAATTATTTTTTTAAAGTTGATAATTTACCTGATAACATAAATGCTTTTAAATATGGTACACAAGACCATGCTATCTAATAAGTAAAAACATGTGGCCTAGAAGGATTCTGGCCAAATTAACTGACAGCATGTCTAAGATAGGAGGTATGTAGCCAATTATTTGATTATACTTATCTCAGACTTTTTGTTTATAATACAATATAAACCTGAATTTTTATAAAATTTAAAACTATGGCTCGCTTCTTAAAAAAAAATAGCTTGAAAGACTGACTTTTTAAGAGTTATAGATAGTATTTGTGTCATGAACTCCAGCAACCTCTTCAACATTTTAAAAAAGCCCTTACTGTATAAACAATGATTATGCTATGATCATCAAGTAAAATATTTTGTGACAGTCAATCACAAGACATTTTTCTTATGAAAAGCACCAATCTCTTTTTCTAATAGCTTATGTTGGTTTTCAATTAAAAAAAAATAAATTAGAAAACCTAGAAACACTAAAAATATTCAAAACTATTTCAAATAGTACCTAGGTTAATTAGACGAAAATAAGTTAATCATTTTAGAGACTTAGGATACATGCATGGAAAAGTGTATATTTTCTATTGTAGCTTAAAATATAATATTTTGGTAGTAATTGAAATATTATTTTGTAGATACCTTTTACTAAAAATTCAGAGAACTTTGATTCTAAGATGTTTTTACAAAGAGAAATATAACTTATCCTTATTTCTCCTCATTCTCATATTTTTCCATTTCTCTACATTTTTAGTTATGATTTTTTAAAAATTAGATTTAAAAAGATCTCCCCTGTAGCTACTGGTGATATAACAGTCGTGGATCACAGACATAGGTGTAATGGCAAATAAGTAAAATAAATAGGAGCCTCTTAGCAAACTAACGTCAAAATAAAACCACCAAAGGAATCAGCTCCTCTTCTTTTTCCTATCAGAGGGCAAATATTACAACAGCTGATCAAATTCTATAGTCTTTTTTCTTTTTAATTAACACTTAATGGAACTGGATTTTTAGGTATTTAGTGTATGCAAAGTTCATAACTAGGCTGGGCTCTTGCCTAGCTGCTCTGGCTTTGAGTAGCATTGTCAACAGTGGTCAACAGTGGTCCAGATATGATTTAAGAACACAGTCACTGAAGTGTTATATTATTTTTAAACAGGAATGCAAGTCAAAGACGTGGAGATCAAGTATTGTGTTTAAAAAGGACACTCTTGTCATTCGTGAAGTTAGAGAGGATGACATTGGAAATTACACTTGTGAGTTAAAATATGGATTCTTTGTTGTCAGAAGAACTACGGAATTAACAGTTACAGGTAATTACAGGCTCTTGCTATCTCTTATATTTAGAAAAAAAATTTGAATATTATGATATGATATGTGCATATTTGACTCGTACTTACATAAACCACTTTTGTGCAAAACTTTGCTGTGTGCCTAAGTATCAATGGTTGATAAATTAAAGCTGTCCTGAATACTTCACAGTAGTGTGTGTAACATTTTGAACAAGTCTGAGTTTTGCTCTATTACGAAAGCTTGTGGGTGGGTCTTGTTTTTGAATGGAAAATGTGGTCAAGCAGCAGGTAACTTCAGCAAGTGCTACCTCTAGCAGAAAATAAGATCATTAAGTCTATCATATTTCTTCATGGAGTTAAATGCCTCAGGACATAAGAATAGCTGCAGCTATAGCTCAATAGCAGTAGCTCTAATTGCCTTTGGACATGAGAATAGCTGTAGCTAGAACCAATAGCAGTAGCTCTCATCCAGTGAGACAAGGGGGTGACAAATATGCAAGGGTTAGTGTTTGAGCAGCACATGACTGTAGGATGGTAGCATTCTTCCTCTGCTATTGTCTCCCAGCATTCTGTGGTTTATAGTTCAAGAACTTCCTGATCTCAATCGTCATGTGCCATGGTTACAAATTAACATATTTTCCATTAGTCTGATTATTTTTTTAATCCATTTATTCTTGGCTTCAAAACCCTTTTGAACTATCAAGTTCCACAGAGTAATTGTGTAACATAAACTCTATAATTTAGCAAACAGCAACTGAAGAAGACGCGTTTAATATAATCTGCATTTAAAACTACCATATCAATATGTAAAATCCATCATAGATGAAAACAAAATACATACTGTAATAGTTATGTCTGCAGTGGCAGAACAGTATGAGGATTGGCGCACTAAATTTTCAGTTCCTCACCAGACCTCAAACCTCTGTTTTCATAGAATCATAGAATCATAGAATCATAGGGTTGGAAGGGACCTTAGTAGATCATCTAGTCCAACCNGGCCACCAGGGCACATTGCTGGCTCATGGACATCCTTTTACAAGCATGTAAAGCATACAGCTGAATATATATCTAAGGCAGAAAATTAACTTCTAGGATTATGATCCATGTAATGCAGTGTAGTTCCACAGTATATTCCCTAAAAGAAGGCAGAAAGTATTTTCCTGGCAAACTGGAGGTGAAATAGATCCATATCGTTGACAAAGATTCTTGCATGTAAAAGTTCTTGCACCTTCAAAATATCTAATAAACCAAGAAACAAATCTTAGAGGAGGAGTTTTGTGGTCTTTTCTTCTTCCTTTTAGTATCCGATATATAAATCTATTGCACACCGACAATTGGTAACAGCACTTATGTTCTGCATTAGGCTGAATTGCAACAGTTTCCTTTTATGGTTAAAAGTTTGCTTTCTATTTTGTTGTATCCCATTTGCCCTCCACATTATCAGAAATTATAGTGATTTATGGTTTGTAATTTTTTTCTAGTAGGTTAGTCTGGAAATCATATTGTTTATGTTGTTTTGAGAGAATTCAAGTGGTCAGTCATACTTGTTTAAGCTCAATATCCACAACGACTTTATTTTATTTTTTTTTGTGGAATTGATTTATTTGGTCTGTACAGACAGGCAATTACTGTCTAGTGATTAACCTCACAGTAAACATCCATATACTCTTGTTTGATTGACTCTAATATGAAGAAAGAGTCTTCAAAAATTTGATTTATACTAGAAGGAGGTTATCAATTATCTTTTGCAATGTATGATGTATGAATTTGAAGAGCACATATAACCTCATCCTCAGGTGATCCCTTCTACCCCTATGATTGGTGCCCAACTGCACAGCAGTATTTCAAACAGATTTAGATTAACAGAACGGAGAAAGAAAATTTTAGCATTGGAACCATATGCTTGTTACTATTTGTAGTATAGGTAGGAGTTCAGTTTTTAATGTTTAACTAGACAGAGATAGAAAGAGACTTGGCTGATTTTGATGTGCTAAAAATGAATGAATACATACAGAGGGAATTATTCAGTTTCCACCGCTGCAACCCCAGCAGATGTAAGGACAATCTCCGTATTAGTAAACTGCTTGGGTAGTACTCTAGGTCTTCATATAATCTTTATAGCATTATGTGGCTAAGTAGAACGAACAGAATTACTCATAGTACTACTAATTTTGTACTCTATCTGTATTGCTGTCTTGATAAGACCTACAGGAATACTATAGGAAGAGATTCATGCTTTAGGTACCCGTCTTATGCTTTCTTTGTGGGCTGGAAAACAGTTTGAGCTGCCCTGGATATACATTCAGGAATGTATAGAATAAATGGGAGATGAAAGGGTCTTTTTTTTTTGGTTTGAAAAAGTAATTAAACTTTAATTCAGGAACTCAAAAATAAATGTTGGAAATGGCAAATTAAAAGTAGAAAATTAAACTGATAGTTGATTGCTTTACTGTATTAATGAAAACATAATTAATTAAAACAAAAGAATTATGTGTCTTTCTGACACAGTTTCCAACATGTCTCCAGGCAGTATCAATAAATTATGATGTTTTTGTGAACCATTGCTAAGAACAAATTCCATCAATAAATCCCAGCAACACAAGGAGTGAAAAAATTTTTTCTGACACATTTGAAATTTCTCTGCCAAAGATACTTTTCAGTTAGAATAAAAGAAATTAAAAAACATGAGTAAGAACTACCAATTTGCCTCAGACTTTTCAGAACATATGGGTAGTTGTAATGTGTTTATCAGCTTGTAATGTGCTTATCAAAATGGAATTTGTGAAAAATAGCTCTCTGTATTCATTAGCATTATCTTGTCTGGTAATGGTGGATGTGCCACCATCACATATCCATCACTAGAAAACACAGTCACTTATTTTTTTCCATTTTGTGTGTGCTATGTATGTGTTCAAGTATGATTGGAATTTCAACTTTCTGCATTTCTCCCCTGGAATATACTACCTTTCCTCTAGAAACAGAAAAAAACCCACCTCTGCAGCAAGAAATTCATGAGACAGAAGTTATATATGTGTACATATATAGCATTTATACATCTATACATACACTACATGTAGTGTACTGTAGAAGCTGAAGATCCCCCTTTGTGCATTATTACTGTTGACTAGTAAGAAATCAAATGGTTAATTATTTTGCTAAGAAATCATAAGTATCTGGTTGTTGACATACCAGGGGTCAGTGTGTTAAGCAGAGCATAGAACTGGATTAAAGCAGCATTCTTGTCCTTCCTTCTACCTTGCAGAGGCAAGGAGAAACAGGCAGAATATCCACAGAACAGAGTTACACAGTCATAGGGATACTCTCCAGTTACCTAAAATGTTCTTATTCCTTTGGATCTAGAAAGCTCGTATTGGAATAAACAAGATAAAAATGATGATTTTGAAAAGTAGTATTATTTTAATGGATAGCCTATCTGTGAACAATTTTTACTGGAAACTTTCCTTCAGATTGTAAACTAAGTTTGGGTCCAGGCAGTCATTTGTATGAATGTCTCAAAGATATTGTAAACAGTCTTTTTTGCAAATGATAATTTAGGTGTTCTACAAAGGAAATAAAAAGAAAAAGCTATTGAGACCTCCTGAGAATGATCCTTTGCTGAATTTATGGGGTAGGAAAGATGCTAAAACTTTCTCTCACAGACTACTTGTTCCACTTTATGCAAATAATGCACCTGTTATTTGTGTGTATCAAATACACACAAGTTTGAATATCCAATTCTAACGTCATGGGCACCATGGGTCTACCTAAATTAGAATGGCAGACCTAATACTAAGGTGCTATGCGCACATAACTACATATGAGGAAAGTATCTAGTATGTTGAAAGTATTCACCATCCCTGGAGGTGTTTAAGAAAAGGGTAGATGAGGTGCTTAGGGACATGGTTTAGAAGTGATTTTTGTCAGGGCAGGTTAATGGTTGGACTTGATGATCTTAAAGGTCCCTTCCAACCTCACTGATGCTATGATTCTATGATTCTAAGTACACTGACCTTCAGAGTAACCTGAAGTTCCTTGTGATTTTTAAGACAGGAGTGGTTTGCTGTCTTAATAAAAAAGGAAGAATAACATCAATCGTATTGGAGAAGAAAAGATAGGATGCCTTCAGACAATATGAGAAAGGATAGAATAATTTTTCTTGACCTTATAAACAGTCATATAAAGCTCTCTTTCTGGTATGAGGCATAGGAATTAGAGCAGAAGGTAGAACACCTTCACAAGAGTTTGTTGGAAGAACAGAGCTATGTGTATAAGCAACTGCAATACCGTAAATTAAGTAGGAGCTCCTGTGTTAATTAAGGCAGGCAGGGTGAGCCAGCTATGGCACTGGTGGGATGACGCAGCAGCCTGCCTTCTTCACTTCTCCCCTCCTTCTCTCCAGGCAACTGTGGAAGATCACTAACTTCAGGATCTCCTTTATTTTTCCACACAATGCACTTTGGCAGCCCTGATGCTTCTTATAGGGAAACCATTTTTGCTATTACAGACTATTAAACTGTGGATATAATTACATACACATATTATTTTCAATATTGATGTTATGTATGCTTGTTATGATAACCTCAGTGCTTTACACCTTCATACCTATGTTCCTCATCATAGTGAAATACTGAATGGTTCATATTCTGATTTAGAATTAAACTTGAAAAAAAAAAAGAAAAAAGAGAAGGAAATTCACACATTTTGATAAAGACCAAACTCACTTTATAGGTGGTATCCATCTCATCTTAGTACAGCTGTTGAAAATCCCTAAGCCATAGAAAAGATTATTTTCCCTCCTTTTAAAGAATGAGAAAATAAATTGCTCTTTCTTAGTTTAAATTATAAGCACTGAATGCCACTTTAGGTACACCTTTAAAGCAGAAGCCATATTTACTGCTCACATTTTCAGTTTTATGAAAAATGTCTTGTTAATGGCAGCAACATTTTACTAACATTTGTAAATAACACACAAAATCTTCAAATGTTACGTACCTATTCCTTACCAACAGTAAGTATATACTTCTTTTCCAGAGTATGATTTCTTCTTATAATATGAATGTATCTTTCAGGTTTTTATTAGGGTAATTCTTTTTGCTTTGATTCTAATGTTGTTTGGAAGATCTGTATCTCACACTGAAAATATATTATCATAACAGTGACTTGAATCAATTTCCTTATTGTTCTGAGATCTGACTTAGAAATTTTCTCCTTTGCAAAATACAAACTATGCACTGATTATTCTAGCTTGTAACTAACGAAAATATTCACACAAATAGCATAATTGGTAGTTTTTTGTTTGTGGTTATCTAATTATATGTTCTAAGAAGTCCTGCAATTTACAGATATTTGTAGACATTCATACCTTCGCATTGGTCAGATTAGCAGGAGTCTTTTTATATTGTAGAATTTTAATTAAGGCATACCTGCTCTCTGTGACATAGTTAATGAAGTGTATGTTCAGACTTGGAAAAGAATCGTATTTTAACAGCGTAGTAATAATTTAGTCATAGTGCACAACATGGGTCAAAAATATTTTCCAGCAGTGATTTCTTTTAATTAAATGTTAGGTTTAATAATATTCTTTCTGTTACTTACAGTACCAAGACATTTGCAAAGCACAAGCTCTTTCCACTTTTGCAGACTATCATTCAGGTCAAACAAAGTCCAGCTTGGCTCTGAGAGAGAGTGTAGGTGTCCCCACTGCAATCTCAAATAGTTTTCCATGATGAACATCATAAAGCAAACAGAATCCATCAGCCTTGCAGTTGGAGCATTGCTTATTCACGTCCTCCATGACTTTTTCAGTTTTAAATATTAAAATCTTTCTTCCATTCTGCTAAAAGTAAGAAGCCCTTATACCATGCAGATGAAATCAGAGCTAATCAGTAGGTTCTTACTCCTGAAGCCTTTCCTCAGAAATACCCTTTATTGTCTTTATTCATTGATTAGTTCCCTTAAAAAAACTCCTGCTGGAATTAGCACAATTTTAGGTTTAGAGATTTGAGCATGTTCACAATCAAGCCATACCATAACGAAATTTAATCTAAAATGATACAAGTTATTTCATTTTAGCCTACTTGGTTAAAATATTTCTGCAATAATCTTAAAAGTGGCACTTTATTCTCTTCTGTCTGCTACCCATGACTTTTTTTCATCTTTAGATTTTTTAGGCAAAAAAAGGAATGCAATTCGTCTGTTTCACAGCTATACAGTCGTTGACTCTGTTAGTGTTGCTTAAAGGCTGGCATTTGTTGAATAAGCTTTGTCTCTTTGATTTCTGACAGAATTAATCTTCATTAGCATAGTAGAAAATCTTAAATGACTATATGTACATATGTATTTTTGGTGCTGAAAAGTCGACTGTGAAAATAAATAGTATGAAGAAATAATTATAATTAAATTGCATACCTAGCCTCACAGCTCACTACACTCAGAACTCATATTCACGGCCAGTCACCATATTTTTTGAAGAAAATTAAAAGGGAGGTGGACAACTTTGAAGGTTTTAGCCAGCATTAAGTAGCCTGTATTCTGACTGTGTCAGTCAAAATATGCACCCTTTTTGTCCCCCAAAATGTTGGCTTTAATTTTTTCCAGTTCTGCTGCTCTTTCTTACTCAGTACACTGGAATGCAGAGAGGTGCTGCAATAAGCTCATACCTCTTTATTTTTAGCAGGTGCTAAGCGAGAAAAGTGTTAAAGAACAAAGAGAGTTGTTTTCCAAGCATTTAGAGGTTGAGAACAGAGTCTGCTTGGTTTCTGCAGTTAATGACAGGGATGAACCATTTTGAAAGCACTCAGCCCCTCCTTGCTTCAGCTGATCCTAATAATTATCAGAGCCGACGCTCATTCCTTTTGTTCATCATGAATTTAATTCAGCTCCAGAACATATTCAGATCAAAATTCTATTTACCATTATTCTGTGCAAAGACTAATAAAATATAAAGCAAACAATAGGCTCATTATGAAAGCAGAATGTTCAAAATACCAACCTAGCATTTTTATAATACATAAAATCCTGTAGGTTTAACAGATTCATGGATGAAGAGTGGGTTGGAAGGTTTTTTTCATTAGAAATGAGTGATCTTCTTTTGTAGTGCAATCATTTTTGTATGGCTGAAAACAAGGGTCTAAATTAATCTCCCATGTGCATTTGAGTAATAATAATCAGAATGTTGTGCAGAGATTTGGTTAAAACATTCTCTATAAATGTTCATTTAACATATTCATTGTGAATGGGTTTAGTTATTCAACATCAGCCTTATGTGAAGACAGTAATAAGCAAAGCTTTATGTGTTTTAGTTCAAAGTAAGTGCAAATGATGTCATGTACTTTATGTGATAGGTTGAAGAATTAGAATTAGAAAGCCAGCTTCAGCAACTTAGTGAAAGAATGGATGCAAAAGTTAAAGGGAGAAAGACTCCCAGCTCTATTTTGAACCTTGCTGCTGGTGACCTTCTGACATTTCTACCTTTGTGATATGCTAAATTGAGGTACTTACAAAGGCCAGCTTCAGTAATTGGAGATCATGCCCATCTGTGGTCACTGGAGAGAGAGAAGCTCCTCTAGACAGTAATTCAGAGAGAGAGAGAAGCTCCTCTAGACAGTAATTCAGAGAAGTAGTCAAAGTTGGGTGGTCAGAACTTATTTTAGAAGACACTCTCTGTGGGCTTTAGAAGGAGTAGAGTTTCCTCTGCTTAAAATTAGATCTGATGAATAACTTGCTCCTTTTGGGTGATGCATTTACATGCGCATCATTCTGGACAAAGTCCTAATTCATGCACACTATACCTTCTATAACGTTCTTTCTTTCTTAGTTGCTATCTTTTTCTGCTATTTATCAAAAAATCCCCCAGGGCATGTCCACTGTTGCTGACTGTTCTTATTTTACGCTTTTTATACGACTACACCTTATTTTGCACTTCCCTTGCTATAACTTTGGTCTTCCCCTCTACCTAATAGTTTATCTTCAGAAGAGGAGAAATGATCAGTCTCTTTTGGCCTTTTGTGTGGAAAATGTAAAAAATAGAACATTAGTTGTAAAATCCTAAGATATATTAGAAAGTTTTGGGTTTAGTATGTTACAGTAAATATCAGTATTTAAAAGGCTTATTTTAATCATCCTTTTTCACTGTGTTTCATGCCCAGTGATGCCTCTGCTTGTCTCATATTATGTTAACAATAGAAAAAAAAATGTATAACTTGTGATAGTTACTTGGGCAGATGCTACAAAACACTATAACTGATGGTGCAGTCATGACTTCCGTTGCGGTCCTGCACTCCCTGTTGAAAATATGGTGTCGGTAAAAGTTAAGGGGTTGTTTTAAAATCCGGTAATCAGTAGATAAAATCTTCATATTTCCTGATGAAAATGAAGATTTCCACATAAATTAGATATTATGTAACAAGTGCAGTGAGTTGCTGTGTATACTGTTGTTTAAATTATGAAATCTTTGCTTATTTCTATTCATAGTTATTATAAACTTAAAGTTATTATAAATTATTCAATAGCTGTTATAAAACTGATAATTTTTAAAATTTATATTATACTTCTTTTTCAATTGTGGCTGTGTGTGTAAGGTTAAAAACTTTTTTAAAAAATGAAAAACCTCCAAACAAATTTGGTTTTCACATCAGTTGAGAAAAATTTAGGGAAATGACGTTTCCTGGTGTGATGGAAGGTTGGTTGTGTGAGTCAGTTTACTTTTCTTTGTGAGTCATATCAGAATATTGAAATATAAACATTTTGAGTGGATGTTGTTACCATGGTGCTGCTTCCCATTGTTTCAGTTTAGTGTGGTGGAGTTAAGATGAGCTCCATTCTGCAGAGAGAAAGAAACTGTAGAAAAAAACGTTTATCACAAAAAATGTTAGCGACTGCTAAAGACATAAAAGATTTATAAACCCTTAGTTCAATAAGATCTTACAAAAATTAAATAAATCTGTTCCTAAGGCACCCACAATGCTTGTTAAGCAACCTTTTAAAATGTAGTTAAATGACATTCAATGTTAATGTTTCGTATTATTGCTATGGAATCAGAAGACTTCATTTTACTTTTACGTTCCCCTGGAGTATGTTAAATCCAACAATATTGTCCTAACCAAGCATTTATCATTTCTCTAGCTTTTCTTTGAAAGTTTTAAATGATTTATGTGTGCAGTGGAGTCTTCCAGGGTGATATTTTAATAAACTAGAGTATAAAATGTGTAAGTATGATAGCATACGGACCTTGTGTTGCCTCCAGCCTCAAAAAAATGTGTACACATCCTTAAAAACAGTCTGTAAACAATTACACTAGCTGAATATTTAGCTTTAAATTTGAGGGCAATTTTCCATTGTTTTCAATATCTTTAGATTAGGTAAGTCAAATTCTTAGCTGAAAGCTACTAAGTGAAACAATATTGGTAGTACCTATGTTCAGCAAGAAATTCCAGATAATACATGTATCTGAAACGATTGCACTTGTTATTACAGGCAGAACGGCTTTGTTTAAAGAAGATGACATGTCACTTTTACTGCAGCATTACCTGCTTGGGTACAGCATTAAGAGAATAGTAGCCTCAAAATCACGTAGAAAGTATCTGAGATATATTCCACTATATCAAAAGTACACTTATCTTAGAGTATTCATGTCTTGAGATAACCTTAGAAATATTGCCCTCTTCCCTTCACCACAGCCAAGAAAAAGAAGTGATCAGGCTTTTTTCTAATGATGTTGCCTCACAGTATTAATTAACCATCTAAAACACCATAGTATATAAACAATGGAAACCAGTGCATATCAAATGTAAGTCTTCCTTACAAGTGTGAGTCAAGAGTGAAATCTTGGTTTCTTTGCGATCAGTGGTAGTTTGCCCACTTACTTAATAGAGCCAATATTTTATCTTTTGACTTTTTTGTTAAGAAAGATCAGAACTCAAGTTCATTTAAAAAAGTGAAATCATATTTTTAAAAAACCCCAACCCTGCAAATCGCCTTAGTGTTGTACTGGTTATTCTCTTATGCAATTTCTTTCAGTTAATCAACCAATTACTTTTAAAAAAGAAATTTTAAAATACCTTCACTATGTTTTATTAACAAGAAAAAAGGAACAATAACTGCATAGTGACCACCCAAAACAGCAAGAACAGTAGATGAAATCTTTTTTACCACAGTAAAAGGGGAAAACCTGCCCATCTATTTCCACATGACTCTAAAATACAGGTTTTAATTTTGTCTCTGGCTGAAACTATAGTTCTTCCTAATTTACTCACTTGGTGAATAGTTTAATCCTATTCTTACGGGAATTAGTATGGATAAAATACCTACTGGCTTACTGGAAAAAGTACAGGGCTAAAATAAGTCAGCCAAGAGAACAAATTTTCCATTTTAGGGTACTTTATCTGAAAAGTTTAAAGTTGAAAGATATGTGAAAAGGAACAAGAATGAGTAAATCAAAATTACATCATAATTTAATTTCTGATGTTTTACTTACTGTGTGAGAGCTTAATGCAGGAAAACAATTTCACCAACTTTTTTTTTTTTTCTGTGGGAAGTTGATAACACAAGGTAATTGTTTGAATATGAGAGAGAAATTGGAACTAGCAATGATATTTTTCATTTCTTTAATACAGTTTTTCCTTTCACTTTGGAGTATTATATTCACATCCAGAACTGCATTAATTTAAAAATGCGAGATATAACTTTGTAGAAACAAGATTGAGGAGTGATATAAATCACTGCGTTTCCTCCATATTCTTTGAGTAAATTGGAGACGGAGGAACTAAAATAGAAAGATGTCAGTGAGTTTTCTCCCTTTTTTAAATCATTCTGTCTCTCCTCACTGCATCCTTCCTATGTTAAACAAGACAATCATATTTTTCCAGACACAGTCCTTAATAAGACCTTTATGGAGTTAACAGTCTCACAGCATAATTCTACTCAAGTTGTGAGAGGTTTATGGATGGTGATTATATGATCTGTTGTGTGTTTTTTCTCTAGAAGTAAGGTTCCTCTCACCTAAATATAATACTTGCACCTGTCTGCATATGAGCTAGTTGCTCTTCATAGCAATTCTGTGGCATGACTTGTCTCCTTCTAATGCCAATGCCTGAAGCATCAGATGAGTTGTGTTATACGAAGTCTCTTGACTCTCAAAGGAACTTAGGTGACAAACTCTAAGGTAGATTTATAATACAGGTGTCTAAATTATATGAATCCTACTTTAAGATTTCACAGTTGGTATGTTTATAATCTTTGGAAATGGTAAACTGGCTCTACATAATATTTCTGTTGTTATAAAACAAGCCCAAAAATTAATGATAGTTTTTTGAAGCAGACAAGAACAAATCTGTAGTAGAAATGTTATTTGTTTTTTAGACGGAGGTGTACAGCTGAAAAAAATAAACAAGCTTTTGGGTGTACAGGGCTGTCTTCAGATCTCAGGGGCTTAATACACCAGCTGGTCTAATAAAATATATTGCTTCTACCTTGTTTTGTCTAAGCCATCCTGTCTACAACATTATTATTATTGTTTTTCATGGTATTTAAGTTTTCTTAGGATGGAATCACAGCATGTATTTCTTTAAGCTAGCTGCATTGTGCAAAATAAGTACAGGGGGTTTTATTAAAATATAACTGTTTTGATTCCTTTTGGCAGCTAGAGTAAACTGTGCTTCACATGTAACCCTTTTCCATTCTGTGCTTTCTTTGAAAGTGATGACTGTGGTTACAAGACAACTGAAAGCTTTCCTTTTATATTTCACTATTCTGAACACAACTCAAACTAAACATAAAGAAAATCGAGTCCTCTTTGAAAGCAAAGTTTTTGATTTGGGAGCAGCAGTGAACAGAATATGTGGTTTATTAGTAAATAGATGGGTTACGATGTTTTGGAGCAGAGATGGTAATTTATTTTAAACTACTACTGTTCACTACTTATGTGTGTCTTCTAACAGGACATTTTTAATGTCACTATCAGTTGGCCTTAATGCCCAGGTGTGTGAAGAACCTAAAAAGAGATGTGATTTTCATTTTGTTGTCATATAGCTCTGCCAGGAAACCTTGTCTCTTCCACACACAGCATGGGAGGCAAGCATCACTCGCCATGAACTTCCTCCTGCTTCCTCCTCAGTCTTGTGCCTGGTGCTAGAGCCCAAGCAGCAGCTGCCTTATAGCATCCCATGCTGGACCTATCCTAACATACCAAGCCCTCTGAATCTGATACAGTTTGTGATTTCAATGACCAAAATGGGCGTCTCTCACGTTGCCAAGCCCTCCCTTTGAAAGCACGGATTGGTAATGCACTCTGGGTCTCGGTGTTGTTTCCAAGACGTGTTTCAGTGGCAGCAGCAGCGGGGACCTCCGCAGGGGACACCTTGCCTCCCTACAAATGCTGCTGTGGTTTTTCCTGCCATCCTGCAAATCACTCCTCTGGGCATCCTCACCTTTGTGAAACTCGAACAGCGGCAGTGAACAAGCCAAGGGTTGGTAGGAAGGCAGTGCTAAAATAAGCCATTGCAGATGGACACCTCAGGGACCACTGCTTCCGTGGGGCCAAAGGGAGCACCTACCCAATCCTATCTGAGAAACAGAAGAGGCACAGACTCTGGCTGAGCAGTCACCCCTCCGTGCAGTGGTAGAGCATTGCTCAAGTGGTATTTTGATTTTTCAGGCGTATTGTTCCTTCAAAACAATTATATTAGTTTTTCGGAATTTTTGAGCTAGCATTCAGAATTCAAAAAGTCGCTCATGAATAACTTGGCAAAGGGCAAAAAATGCATTGTGATAAGCTAATTTAAATAGAAATAGATTCATTCCTTTGTGTGGGTTGCATATGCCTTTTTTTTAAAAAAATCTAGATTTTTATGAGCAAATTCAGTTTTCTGAGGAGCTACTCCGACACCTTCAGGAAAAAAGGAAAATAAAGCTAGGTGAACTGTTGTCATTTTTGTACAGCTAGCAATATCTAGACTTTTTGGTCATGTTTGAGGAATGATAGGAAGAAAAGACACTTGAAAAATATGGATAATGTTACATTTACTGGAAATTTTGTGATCATAACAGGAAAAGCATTTATTTTTCTCTACTCGTGCACAAATAAAAAGATGTACACTTAATAAGAAGTAATCTTATACAGCTATTGTTCTGACAAAGGCAGGTTCAAAAGATTGAAGAAGAAAAATATTTGAAGGAGCTATTCTGGCTTCTGAAAAGTCAAGGACATTTGAAAATACTTTCACATGTTCTCTGTAATGCCTTATTCTAATATATTATAAATGCTAGTTGACAGATTACATCTCATATTTTCAAAAGCTAAATTCTGTACTATTCTGCTCTACGTGTCTTTTTGTCTATCTGGTTCATGAACACCCTCCTGATCTGTCATAATAGATTTGATATGCAAAAAAAGATGAGGGAACAATGATTTATAAACTCCACTCAGGAAGATATACAGGTATATATGCCTGCTATGGGGTGGACTGAAATCATAAAGCACTGAAAATATTTCACTTCATGCTGTAGTTTATCTAAGTTGAAAGAAAATATTATCTTTAAACACAAGTTCAGGGTTCTGGTATTACTTAATAGTTCCATAAGAAACATGGTAATTTCCTTTATCTGTCAGTGTTACTTGGGTTTTTCTGACATGTCTTTTTAAAACAACTATTCTGAAAAATGTTACTTAATTCAGCAATGATAGTACAAACCCAGACAATATAAATGATGCTTTTAGGCCTTTCAGGCCATATTAGATGACTTTCATGAATTGAAAATTGTCTTTCTGTTTTTGAATGCATGGCAAAGTAACTCTTCTAAAAAAACATGTCGGCTGACCTAGTTTCCTTATTAAACTGAGTGCTTCGTAGTATCAAAGGAGAGAAAACTTGCATTAACTTGATTAAAAATACTATACTGAGTCAATAGAAAAATGATGAATCTACTCTTGGGATTTTAAAAGGATTTTGTGAGCAGAACAGAGACTTTTTTAATAAGTAAATTGTTACAGAATGAATAGCTACATGTGTAGAAAGTCCTTATAGTTCCTATTCATGCACATTATGGAAGAGCAAGTAAAATAAGTAGAGTAAAAAATGCAATTCTCACTCAAGAACTGAATTGGAGGAGGTCTTAATTCTTAGTGTTTATTGCAGTTGATATCATCAAGTTAAATTAACTGAAATACTGTTAAATTTTTGGATAGTTTCTTCACCAAGCATAACAAAAGGGTATTTATTTCGTTAGAGGTCTTTCAGCATTATCAGCATGTTAGGACAGAAAAAAGTTGTTTTCTGCAATTTCAGGCATTAAAAAAGAAGCTAGGTCAGTGCTGGAATAGGTCTGTCATAGAATAAAAGTACTAAGGTGGGTGAGCATTGACACTATATGCATTTTCTTGCTTTATTGTAGTCTTGTAGTATTGTAGTCTATTTAAAATTTTGTAGGACTTTGAAAAAAATAAATTATTCACACTGCAGTGGTGGACTGTTGTGTTAAAAGGTTTGAAAGAGGTCGAAACATGCATTCTTCTACAACTAAGAGTTATTTGATGATTTTTTTACTTATTGAGATATAAAGCATAGTCACATGACTCTTTTCAAAATCACATGACTTTCAAAATTAGTTTTACCTGTTGTAATTTTAATTAAAAATGTTTGAGTGTTCAGAATTAAACATGTGCACATACCCATTCACTCAATCTGGATGGAGCTCATTGATTACCAGTCAACAGAAAACATTCCCAGGTCAAACAAATCCTCTTTTCCTTCTTCAAAATCTTTGACAACTTTTTTATCTGGGAGAAGAATGGAGGAAAGGAGAGGACTGGTGAGGCGAGGAGAGGCGAGGTGAGGCGAGGCGAGGCGAGGAGAGGAGAGGCGAGGCGAGGAGAGGAGAGGCGAGGCGAGGAGAGGAGAGGCGAGGCGAGGAGAGGAGAGGCGAGGCGAGGAGAGGAGAGGAGAGGAGAGGAAGAAGTTGCTTGTGTGTGTTTGTCTGGTTTTGTGGGGAGGAAAAAAAAAAAGAGGCATATTTTTAACAGTGTTTAGCTGTATTTAACCTTTACCAAATTTTTAGTAAAATGTCTTTGAAAAAATTTGTGGGACTTTCTGTCCTGCAAGGAAAAGACACTCTTAACAGGAGAAAGATAATTTAAAAATCTTGCATAAAATATATTAGAAAGCTCTTCTATGGGATAAGAAGCCTATAGTGATGCACAAACTCTTTCCTGAATAAGATGACAGGTTTGCTGTTGGCAGGGGAAAGTGTTGCTGTGCATTCAAAGCAAGACAGTCGTACAAGAATGGATAAACAGAGTATTTGTTTGAGACAAGTATATCTTTCTTTCTGCCATGGAACAGGCGCTCGGAAGAGTTTAACAATACACCGTAAAAGATTCAGTGGGTAAGGGAGAAAATGAATATGCAAAGATGGAAAGAGTAAGAAGCTGGTAGGGGTGAGGAAAATACACATAGCGAAGACTGATTTTTTCTAAAGGAGGCCTACTGTAAATGTGTTTATGATTTTCCCTACTGTGGAAATCTTTACCATTTTTCACAAGACAGTATTGACACTGGAGACCATGGTGAACTAGTCAGAAGTCAGGAATACATTTAAGTGAATACAGTTGTATCAGCCATCGTGAATGGCTGCTGCAGTCACAGCTTCTAAAACCCATTGTAGGTTTCAAGAGTCCATTGTACAATGGAACTCGTCAGAAGTACAATAGTTGTCGCCATTCCATTAAAGAAAACAATACAAGTGGAATGAATATGCTTAGATTTCTTTTAACTCTGTACAACTGATTTATAACAGAAAGAGCAGAGAGAAAAACAAGAGGGCAAACTGCTGTGAAAAGTAATTAAAGATATGAATACTTGGAAAGGGTAAAATACTGCTACAGCTACAGTGAAGATTATTTGGCATTCTTTAAGCTATTAAATGGATTTGGGTTTTGAAGGTTGTATTCTGAGATATTGTTGTGATTACCCAAGATATCACACTGAGTTTTGATTCTAATTTCTGTTTTTAAAAAGAAAAGGTTATGTAAGGCTTTTAATTTATTGTTTATGTACCAACAGGCTCCATGCCAAGTATTTTACAAGATTTTCTCAGTTGAATTATGAGTATTTAGATTCTGGGAGCAGTTCAAAGGTGATGGATATTCAGTTACGTTCTTTGTTATGTATTTCTGCATTCAGCCGGTGAAGAATATACTCTACCTGAATCTCACTGAAATGATGCTTCCATGTAAGTTTACTGCCCAAGGATTTTATAGATTGATCCAATGAAAACATCAGTTAAAAGGAGAGCTAGGATCATTTACTTATTTAATAAATAATTATTTTTCCCCCCCAAAGGGTAGTTTTCACAATCATTTTAGAATTTATGTGAAATCCATTGAAGAGTTTTGCCTTTACCTGTCAGATTTGCCTTTACCTGTCATAATGAAATATTTCAACTGCATTATGCAGCCTTTTCCTGTTTAAAAAGCTTTATAATCATTGTCCTCATTCTAAGTAACATAACAAGTGAAAGGCTCCAATTGCCTTTGAAACTATTACTATGTAATGTGCTGCATGATTTGGTTTACTTGCTTAGTTGCTTTTAATCTAGAAATGGCATCATGGCAAAATTAACACCACTGTCAAATATATGAACCTATCTTTCTTCCTCCCTAAGGTTACATTGGCTACCTATACAGACATTTGAGAAATGCCAGTACATCTTATGCACAGATGTTGAATAATATGGAAATGTAAATGTGTAAAGAATATCAGAACAGGTTTTTAAAAGGTGAAATTAATGTTTAATATGCCTTTATTATACAAATAACCTGTCACAGCCTGTAAGCCCTCCCCCATCCTGCCTCTGCTACACTGAAAAAAAGCCCAGCACTTTAGCTAGGCAAAATGAGAAATATTTATTATTTTGTCTGATACAATTAAGATGATATTTTTGCATTTGCATATCACATTGTTTTAATATAACCTTGCCTGTCCTTTGGAATTTCAGTCCACGTCTGGCACTCCACTCAGGCATTGTTATAGGGCTTAGATTGCAAGCTGCAAAAATTGTAAATGTGAGTCTGAAGCAGCTCGACAACTAGACAAGCACTTAGAATTGTTCTAATCTTTTTTTCATATGTCATCTGTAAGAAGGTGAATGCTTACATTATAAATCAGGCTTTTAAACATTGCTTGCTAATGCCTTGTTTTCTTTCTAGGAGACTTATTTCTGCCTAACACAGCAGGAAAAATTAGCTAAATTTATTTAGTTTCTTTTTTTTTTCAGAATCATGAGCCAATTCTTAATGGTCAATGAAACATGAGTGCAGAAGTAAATGGAAAAAATTATAATTGAGAACTTAAACTGTGTGGAAGTGAAGAAATTTGGGAGGAGGTCATATGTTAGAGAAGGCAGATACTGCAGCAAATGAGGCTCAAAAAATTTTAGTAATACTACTGGTGATTAATTATTAGGATGTGCTGCTTGAAAGATCACACTGTTCACAAAGTCTTTCTTCTGAGTGACAGAATTTTGTTACTTGCATAGTGGTTCCTTCAAGTGATGACTTTTGCGACACTGCTAAAGTCCATGAAGTGTCACCCCTATCTGGCAATTATTCTTGAAAAACAGTGGTTTTTTACCAATAAAACAAATAAATAACATGTTCTAAGCAGCTGATGTAACACTGCATTACAAGAGCAATATTAGACAGGAGCTTTCTGGATGTCTCTAGGCAGTTCCAGGTTTGGAGATCTTTAAAAAATTTTCTTTAATTTCACTGCTGATGAATCCAAAGACTCAAAACTCAAATTATCTCCTACTGTCTGTCATCTGTAGCATATTCATAAATATATATAGAAAAAAAAGATGCTAAATTTCTTTTTATAAATAAACGGGCTTGTCTCATTGTGATTCTTGTATGACTAATGTCTACATCACAGAAAATGCCATTACAGTCAGCAATAATTGGCACCCTCGTTGATAATCTCAAGAGATAAAATGAAATTTGAATAGATTTGGAGGCTATGCTACCAGCCTCACTATGAGGTGGAGTCCCAAAAGTACATTAGCCATGGAGAGGTGGAGAAACCTTCTCTTCTGCTCTGGTTTGTAGATAAATAAAATAATTTGGTTCACAATATCATGATCATTCACTTCTTTGGACAAATAACTTCATTTAAAATGAAATGGGCTTTGTCTTGTTTCTAAACTTTTTCAATAGTTTGCCTGTGGCTGTTGCAGAAATGAAAAAATAATTATTGAATGTCAAATTGAGATGTTTATTAAAGTGTTGCCTAGGTTCAAATTATCTTTTTTTTTTTTTATTTCACATAGAAAGGAAGAAAATAGTTGTGGTATTCCCTTATGTCACTGGGAGATCCTTCAGCTCAGCTGTACTTTGCAGCCACATAGTTCAGTAGCTGACTGTAGGTATTAGTTTGTGCACTAACTCTTGCCAATGGCCTGAAGAGATGATGAGTCTTTGCCATTTGCATATGAAACTCATCATTGATGTAATCAGAATCCTTAAGTTTACTTGGTATACTTGGAGGCTCTGTGAGGTGTTATTCCACAAAATAATTTTGCAGGTTTAAATGAAGTTGGAGGCAGTTATTATGAGATCAATGTGAGTATATATATATTTTTAATGGTATTAAACCAGTTTAATTGTTAGTTCTTTTTCACAGTTTTTAGATAATTGTTTTCAAGCAGCAATTTATAGGGTAAAAATCAGTATTAGCATTCAGAAAGGCAGCATTACTTCAAAACAAACAAATTAGCAAAGAAAACCCCACCAACTAACAGAATAACTGTTATTGATAGCCCGTCCTGCCTATCCCAAAATGTGAAGGGAAGGCAGGACATTTGTACTCCGCTGTCAGTGTTCTGCCCAAATTTAAAGTCTTTGCTTTTAAGTTCATGGCTGCATTACACTTCTACTGCTCCTATCTCATCAACACTACTGCAAAACGAAACACTGAACTTTGCTGTAAGAGCTGAGACAGGCATTGAAATTTTCCTGAAAGGTCAGCTGAAATATTCCCGTGCTGCTGCAGTCTTTCTCCCTGCTGGATCTCAGGCTGCCCACAGCCCCGCTCCTCTGAGGCAAGCTGTGCAAATTGCTTACCGACAGCACCTATTTGTTAATTGTTTCTCTGTCTAAAGATGCCAGTGCCTCTAGACAAGGCAACATGTCAAACTGTAAAATACACAGTTGTCTACAGCTGTCAAACCTTTTGCAGTTGATGCAATAGGTAAACCTCAAGGAGTGAGAGGCTCATTTCTAGCTAATCTAGATTTTTCTAGCTAACTGCAGGCTTTTATGGACACAGGTTGGGTGTGACAGTGGTAGGACTAACCATTAGCTTTGTACTTAGCAAAATGCAGAAAATTTTCTCCAAAACATCTTTCAATTGCTTGATTACAAATAGAGGCATGCAATGCTTCTTTGTGTGCTTGTCTTTCCAGTCACAAATTCTTCTGATCAGATTCTGAGGGAAAGAAAAGTCTCCAGATATTTTCTTCAGATTCTGTAAGTCCAGCTAGGTTCATAATTTTATTATGTTCCAAACAGCATGTGGGCATCAAAGTAATGTGGCATTCACCCTGAATGATTTATAGAAAGACCTTTTATTTTTAAAAGTTAAACCAACTTGTTCAAAAAATAAAACGTCTTTAATTAATACTGCTCTTAGTTTCAGAAATGTGGGCATAGAAAAGGAAAGATAGGAAATATGAAGAGCTACAGGAGAGTTAGTTACAAATTTATTTACTCAGTAGGTATTGCCTGGATGCTAGTGCAGCCTACAGTTCCTTCCTGGTTCATCATCCTTCATGGAAAAGCATTAGCTCCACGCCCACCGTCAGACCATTTCTAGAACTGCATTTTCTTCCTCTTATATGGCAATGAAAAGATTAGCCAAATGCGACTGTCATTCTGCTTCCCCAGGATGTCAAGGTTCAGCATTAAAAAAATAACTCTCTCTCTCTGACACTAGTGCTGCTTTGGGGCAAGCAAAAGGTGACCCTTGGATAAGGAACAAGATGTTTGTAAACTCTGACTTTTCTTCAGTTAATACTTTCCTCTCTGACTCTTGCTTATCAATGAACTAGATATCTTATAAATTGAAAAATAGACACAAGATTCGTAGATCCATGTATGCATTCAAATTTAAAGTCTACTTGAGAACTGCTGAAATTTACTTCTAAAAATAACCATTGCAACTGAAATTCCAAGGAAGTTTGTTGGGTTTTTTGTTTGTTTGGGGTTTTTTTGTTTGTTTGTACTTTTAATATATAAATCATTTTGAATTTGGACAGATATTTTTGTTAGAACACTATACAGTAAGTTTTCCAAGCAGTTTCTTTTTGATTGCTTTGTTTGAGGTATAGCTGTTAAAGTAGTAATGATAGAGGTTTACAGAGGGGGAAAAAAAAGGAACA
>VXBO01014198.1:216078-235917 GCA_013400135.1 Rhinoptilus africanus
TTGATATATTTTAATGCCGAACATTTGTATTAAATTATTAGCTTCTGGACCAGCAGGTATGACATGACTTAGAGAGCCAATATATTCTATTAAAAAACCAAATATATATCTATATTTAATGCTAAGATACTAATTCATAGCAATGCCAGAAACTTATTTATTCAAGATTTGGTTTTATTTTTATAAAGTCTTCCTGTTTTATTTATCTAACATAATAATGTTTAAAGGAATGTAACTGATTTTTTAACTTTTCATGTGCACATCTTTCACTTTCTAATTAGACAGAAGTCCTGGTTGCTGTATTTTTAGCATGGTTAAGAATCTTTGAATAACTCTGAACATTTTGAATTAAAAAAAAAAAAAAAAGATATCTTGTATTCCATTGGCAACTAAATAGTATGTGATTTCATATTAAAACTGGCAATACTGACCAAAGGTACTGCCCATAGAGCTATAGATAAATAGTATATATGAGTGGTATTGCATCAAGTGTATGTAAAACCAGATGAATAATCATCTTTCCTTCATGTTCTCTCTTAATCTTCTCCCTGAATACCCAAATATATTCAAAATGCAGAGTTGCAACATTCCGAATTCCCAATAGATAACAAACTTAGTGAACAAAACATAGATTTGTAGTCTAAGGCATGAATTTTTCATTGAAGTAATAAGAAAGCAGTTACAGTGTGNAAATTTAAAGTCTACTTGAGAACTGATGAAATTCACTTCTAAAAATAACCATTGCAACTGAAATTCCAAGGAAGTTTGTTGGGTTTTTTGTTTGGTTGGGGTTTTTTTGTTTGTTTGTACTTTTAATATATAAATCATTTTGAATTTGGACAGATATTTTTGTTAGAACACTATACAGTAAGTTTTCCAAGCAGTTTATTTTTGATTGCATTGTTTGAGGTATAGCTGTTAAAGTAGTAATGATAGAGGTTTACAGAGGGGGAAAAAAAAGGAACATGAATCCATGTATAATCTTACCTGTATTCTCAAAAAAGAGAAATTTATGCTGACAAAAATAGGATGGCGTTAAAGGTCCCTTTAACAGCAGCTTCCTCCCTGTTACTATTTCACAGCATTTGAGAAATGACAGTTCTTTCCTCATAGTGAGAGATAGAAGTCAGAAGGGCATTTCTTCTCTGAAAAGGTACTGCTTATCAGATGAGTATATTTTAGTATCGATAACATATTTTATGGAGGAAAAGTGAGTTTTAGATACTAGGGCCATGGTTTGACAAGCCAAATCTCACTGGCGTAACTGATTGGTGATTGCCTCCTTATAAGCACTGAAATTACAATCAGAATTATGTTTCAAACCATAAGATCTCTAGCTGGGCCGTAACTGTGATTTTTGATAAGGTTTAGCTATGAGGGGGAAAAAATATCTCATAAATTGCCTGTTTATAATGATATCCATGCTATAATTACCAGCTTCCTTCATGAGGCATTTCAGTTCATCAGAAACTCTGTACTCCGTTAAACTTTCATTAGAAAAAAAATTACATTTGTGCAAAAGAATTTTTAATGGTTTGTATTAATGTGATATTGTTTAGTTTGTTAGTTGGCACTGGAATTGACTGACACTTGCATCTGTCAGTTACTTCCAGTGTAGTTTGATCCTCAGTGGGGAGATAAATCTGTAATCCAACTGAGTAGAAGCCCCTGTTATTACAGAGTCTGCTGCCAATAGCTGGCATCAATTTGAACTGTTACTGATTTTTAGTTTTTTAGTTCAACCAGAAGATGTGTAACACATAGAGATATATTAGTAATTTCAGTACAGATCATAAAGTATGAAAGGGCTCTTAGATGATTTTATTAAAGAAGAAAGAGTATTGATGATCTTTATGTGAGCTTTTGTAAAACTGCAACCACTTGTTTGGATAGGAGTGCAGTATAACTTTTAATGGTGCATAATATTTGTATTTACTATGTTCATTATATATTCGTCTTTTATACTTTCCTTATTTTCCCTGTTGCCATCCACTCTGTTCTTTCAGTTAAATCAGAACCAAAGTGTAAACTTAGATTTATTGTAATAAAAATATGCATATGTGTTCTGTTTGCGAATTGGTAGTACTGTTTAAAGTAGTGAAAAAGATAAATACAAGGAAGCTAGCCTGACTTTTACTTTTAAATAAGTAATTTATACAGAAAAAAAAATTGATATATTTTAATGCCGAACATTTGTATTAAATTATTAGCTTCTGGACCAGCAGGTATGACATGACTTAGAGAGCCAATATATTCTATTAAAAAACCAAATATATATCTATATTTAATGCTAAGATACTAATTCATAGCAATGCCAGAAACTTATTTATTCAAGATTTGGTTTTATTTTTATAAAGTCTTCCTGTTTTATTTATCTAACATAATAATGTTTAAAGGAATGTAACTGATTTTTTAACTTTTCATGTGCACATCTTTCACTTTCTAATTAGACAGAAGTCCTGGTTGCTGTATTTTTAGCATGGTTAAGAATCTTTGAATAACTCTGAACATTTTGAATTAAAAAAAAAAAAAAAAGATATCTTGTATTCCATTGGCAACTAAATAGTATGTGATTTCATATTAAAACTGGCAATACTGACCAAACGTACTGCCCATAGAGCTATAGATAAATAGTATATATGAGTGGTATTGCATCAAGTGTATGTAAAACCAGATGAATAATCATCTTTCCTTCATGTTCTCTCTTAATCTTCTCCCTGAATACCCAAATATATTCAAAATGCAGAGTTGCAACATTCCGAATTCCCAATAGATAACAAACTTAGTGAACAAAACATAGATTTGTAGTCTAAGGCATGAATTTTTCATTGAAGTAATAAGAAAGCAGTTACAGTGTGTGTTTAAGCTTTCTCTTAGACAAATGAAGTAGCTACTGAATTCTGCATCGAAGGCAAATGCTGAGAAATTTAAATAGGACACATATTCATAAAGAATTTGTTTATAGTTGGTTGCATATATCATTTAATATTTAAAACTCCTTTTATTGTGTACTGTAGCTCATGGAAGTAGGCTCTCTTCATTTTTAGTCTTGGGAAAAGGTTTTTCTGTTAGAGGATTCTGGGATTTAATTACAGAACTTTTCAGAAGCTTTTATTAAAGATGCTAGTTCTGCTCTGAATCAACCCATATCTCCACATGTGGAGTACAGTAGTTGTATAAGAAGAAATGAAAGAACAGATTAAGCATGACCGTGATATTTCCTGAGAATATCTTCCAGTTTCCTCTTACTTGAAGTTCAGTGAATTAATTCACTTCTCACTGTACCTAATAGTATTTCCAGTCTCTTTTTCACTTATTTGTCCAATCCCATGTACCCTTTAAGCCTCCACAATACTGTGCAGGAAGGAATCCCACTGTTTTAACCAAGCATCTTGTGAAAAAACAGTTATTTTTTTTTTCTTTTGAAACTTTGTTCTGTTAGTTTTGTTTGATGCTCTTCAGTTCTTCTGTTGGAAAACCTAGTGAAAGGTCTTGCCCAGCTGTTCTGGCCATTCATGATTTTATTATAGCCTTTTCTAATATCTGCCTTCAGCCATCTCTTTTCTGAGTGAAAAATCTCAGATTATCTACTTATTCCTCATGTTAACATTGCTTCTTATGTTGAAGAGAATGTCAGAATTTAAGAATGTATGTTTGTTAAACAATATTCACGTATAAAAATTTGAAAACTAATATTTGAGGAAGGTATTATGCAAGATCGAACATGTTACTTGAGATTTGCTATTTCTTCCATTACCTGTGTCTTCTTTTTCTTTTTAATTTTCTGTATTACCTTAATCTTTCAGTGATCAAATGAATACTTTATTTCTGAACTGTTTCTTAATATATTTTTTCATGTTTTGTGTAGTCTAGGATTTTTTGATGGTGAAAATAATTCATGTGGAAAAAACTAAAACTTGTTTCTTCTCATCATGACAGATTCCATTATAATCTTTAGGATAGAATAAGATAATAATATAGTATATACATGTAGTCATAAGTGCCTATTCTGCATAGCTGAATATCTTGACAGGTCAGTTTTAGTGCTTAAAGTTTAAGACACTTGTTGAAGGCATGCTACTTGTAAAACTGATACTTATGATCAGTACAAGACATTCTGAGGGAATTTAGTGTTTGTCAATAGTTATTGACAGTGAATGATTGTATTCTAATTTACATTGATGAAAATCAAGAACAAAGTTGATTTTACAGTTGTAACAGAGGCTTCAAAGAGATGCATCTGATGTTATACAATATTTTGATTCTCAGATTTCAAAGTGCGTGATTTCAAATATCTTCAATTAAATGCTAGTGCAAATCATGCTGAAACTAATTAAAATACTTTATAATTCTCTGAGTTACAAACTAGCTCTCAAGAAGTCTGTACCCTGGGTTTTTAAATGTGCTCAAGAAAGAAGTGAAGGCAGTATTTGTTTGTCTGGTTTGGATTTTTTCAATCTGTCAACATTTATGCCCAGGTTTACATAAAATTTTCATTATTTTTGTAACCACAGACGTTAAAGCATACAGATAAGATAGTGATCAATTTTAAATACCAGTAGTATAAGTCAGTCACCTAGATATGCTCCCAAAGGATGAAGTTATCTTGAAGACTTTCAGGAGAAATAAACTCCACAAAAGTACAGACAAACACACATAATGTGTATGGTGGAAGTCAATGTGTAGTTTTGTCTCACCTTTTCCTAGCGAGTAGGCTAGAAAAACACTAGGTACTTAGACTGAGGTAGTCATCTTGGTTCTTGCCATAGTCAGTGGAGAGCAACAAAAGATCATGGGGAATATCTTGTGACTGACTGATTACCACTTAGAGGTGTTCATTTCTCTCTTACCTCAGTTAGGGGAGACTGTATACATTTTACATGGCTGCAGTTAGTGCAATTATATCCATTCGGGGTAAGCAGAAATCATCAGTCATTTAGAACTGATGGCAACTCAATTCTTGTTTACAAGATAAAGAGCAGACTCATGGCTGAAGTACCCAGGTGCTCTTGGCTTTCTGCTACTGTTTTTCATTGTGACATTTACCTTTCTTCTACCTCTGTTTCTCTTTGAAAAAAGGACACAATTGTACTTTCATTCTCCTGCTTGTCTGACATTATATCTCTCTACTTTTTTATTGTGTTTGAGGTTTCTTGCAAGTTCTGCAACATAAGTACTAAATGACAGTCTTCCCTATCAGATATACTGGACTGAAGATACATCACCTTTCTCAGAAATCATCAATATTTCATCTAACTCTCTTCTTTGTTGCTCCCAACCCAGAAACTAACTATCAAGTTGCTCATAGCAAATTATTCAGATATCTGAATGTCCAAATCCATAAAATAATCTGAGTTTTCGATGCTACTTTTGTGAAAGGATTTCACAGGAGTCAGCATCAAATGAAGAAAAATGAAGCACCTTTTTTTTTATTCATTAAAAGTGACCAATGTATAGCTGTCATTAAGCAAGGCAAAAGAGGTCCAGCATGTGGTAAAACTGGAACAAGCTTTTCTATTTTACCAATTTCCTCCTTTTTCCGCTCTACTCTTACTCTCATCCATGTATCTATACTAGCAAAAAATAAATATAGTAGCACCCTGGAGAGATGTAGGCCATGTACTTTCCATGTAGTGATACCATGGCATATAGGAATTAAAGGTTTATCAAGATCTTGTCCCATAAGATGACTACTCAAAGAGAATATATTAGCCCAGGATTTGAAACTGATTAACAATTTACAGTGTTGCTGTTGTATGCCACAGTTATTATGAGGAGAAGACTAATAAATACTCCCATGTGGTAATGTGTATCTTAACCTCATTAAACACTCAATGAATGGAGCTTAGGCTAATGTCTGAAAATTAAACACTGATGCCTACAAAAGATGCTAGTTGGTGCAACTAATATTGGAGAATTTTGATAATGGAAACCTTAAATCTGTTCCAAATAAAAGCAGAGACAATAATAAGAATTTCACAACTGTGACATATTTTAATTCTTGACACTCCTAATAAATTTATCATATTAGTTTTGCTGATTAATTCATACAGCATGAAGGACAAAAATGCAGTTGAGACCAAAGAATGTATATTTTCCTACCAGCTCTCACTCATCATCCTTTCAGACTACAACACTATACCTCTAAGCGTTTTCCAGATACAAAATTGTAATCTATACTGAAACATGAAGACTTATTGGAAATGCAGTAGCTTTCAAAAATCAAAGGTGTTGTTAACAACAGTGCTCAAGTCCATCTCTCTTCACCATTTTCCTTTGCTGTGGTTAGTTGCAGGGGATGGAATTTTTCATCCATACCGAAGCTACTGGAGAAGCAGCTTTGAAGATTTGCTAGTAGTAGAAAATCAAGTATGTGTGAAGATTTCAAAGTATCTTCATTGTGAACCTTCTGTTTACCTTTGTCATTCTTAAAGGTGTTTAGACAGAGTTTACCAATATGCGCTATTTTTAATTCAAATGCAATTTACCATTTTTTATAACTGGATGATATACAAAAACTTTGATTTTTTTTTTAGTAGAATAAAATTCAGTACAATAAAGATAGTACACAAACAAGCTGAATTTTAGTCATTACCCCGTAATAGTCATCTGGTGACAATCGTATGAGCACAAAAATTTTAGTTTTATCTAGTTACCATTAGTGTCTGTGGTTAACCACTCAACACCTATTTCATATTTTCAACTGTTCCTGTATATCTACCTCATGGACCACTAAACAGTGTATATCTCTTAGTGGGATCAATCAAATTGCAAAAACTGAGTTCAGGTACTGGCATGAATGTTTAAGAGTGTCAGGCTTATAAGAAGACGACTGTCGTATAGGTTTAGAGCAACTTTCAGTCATTTGATGAATTTTTTTCAACTCTTATGTGTTGAAAACAGTTAAGTAGTACATGCAGTTTCATTTTTCCCAACAAAGGACAAAACATTGTCAGGAAAAAAAAATGTTTTGAAGTCTCTTATTCGGTTTCTTCATGTAATAATATTTGAAAACAAAGTGGATATTATCAACTGGGCTCCGCAAGATGAAATAATTAGCTTAGATGCTCCTAACTTGCAGTACAATAACAGACCAACAGCAGAATCCCTCATAACTCCTCGCTGGCTTCCCACACAAGATCTCTAGTATGTTTCTATGCAGCATCTTTTTAAACTCACTGTGCCAATTAATATGCAGCAGTCTAGAGTTGCTTGCAATCCGACATCCAGATTTCCAGACTGTCATCTCTGCATGTATAGTACCTGATGTGAGATTAGTAAGATTTCTTAAGGATCTAGCTGCACGTTAAAGGAAATAGAAAAGATTTTTTATACATTCCCAGTGCTTTTTACTGTTTAAGTGAGTAGGAGGAGCATCTTCTGACTGAACTGCAAAGTACTGAGCAACGAGTACATTTTCAGAATGAAGAGCCTAGGAAGGGTTTGAATGCTGTCAGGATTTCATATTTTTAAGGTCCTAATCTACAACTTCCCTACTCTCATTAATTACTCAAATGAAATTATGAAGTTATTTTAAGTAGAAGTGCATGAATTACAAAGTATTTCCATTATATTAGTGCTATCTTGAAGAGTGTCTAAATATTTTTCCTAATGGTTGATTTATCATTATGATTACAATTTATGTCCTTGTTAACCTTTATGAGAAATTTGAATTACTGGGGACTGAAAATATGATCAAATTAGCAATACCGAATGGAATTGTACATGATTTTCAGAGAAGGTAACAGTGAATCCAATAGGTTATGTAGTAACAACATTATATTTGTATGGATCCACTGTAAACCATGTTTAAGAACATGAGTTGTATTGGCATTTTTAGATGGAAGTTGTGAACTGTTTTTGATGATACTCTAGAACCAGCCACAGAAAATGGGTTCTTGTTTATACAGAGCACCAGAGCTCTGTTTCTGCTTTCGCAGAGGGCATATAGTCTCCAATAAGGGTCCGTAACTGTTATGATGACTTGATAAATATTAGCAACACCTCCCAGGTATTTACAAAGCACGGTAGGGGTTAAATCTATGAGCTCTCTAGCATATTTTTAAAATGTTTCCATGCCATCCTGAAACATTACATAAAGTCCTGCTTGAATTTGCCATATGAAATAATTTTAACTGCAGCAATGAAATTTCCGATAAATGTTACAGATGTGTTAAGCAGTAAAATTCCTAATACTAGTTTTCAAACTCTTCCTTTATTTTTCCCTTGTGTGTTTTTTTCCTTACCCTCCACCACATTTTTTCATTATCTTTCTCACTTAACTCCCTCTCACTGAAGAATTCCAGTCTGCAGCATCTCTCTCTGATGCTGATGACTGAAAGTGTCTGAAATCCTTCGGTGGAACTGTCTTTCCTTATGCTTTGTCACACTGACGATGACATTCAGAAGGGCATGAAATGGACTCTGTTGCTCCAGTTCTGCAACACTGCATCTTCTCATAAATACATTCCCATATGTACGTCAAAGGGGTTCATGTAGGGCAGTACATACCCTTATACCTACTGCATTTTCCAAAATACTCTCTGCTAGATCCATCCTGGAATGGAAAGAAAAGCTTCCCATAGTTGATTCAATTAACCACCTAATTTCTTATCGGCACTTATGGTACTTCTTACCAGCACTTATAGGTCTTATGGTAATTCTGCCAATGTTTTTTGAATAAATATGATGAAAAAGAGACATGACTATAATTATATTGTTCTTACATACTTTAGAATACATCAATATGGTTGCTTTATAACAAGCATTTTCATCTCTTTACCTTTCTTTTTGCTCCTCAAATCCCTTTCTTTCTCTGGGAACACTAAAACTTCTCAGATTAAAGACAAACCAAACATTGGGACTTCCATGAGAAAATGATGTAGATACTTTTATGGTTTTTTTTTTTTAGTAAATGCAAGCATGAAATATATTAATAAACACTCAGGTACTCAATATATTTTTGCAGGGACAAACCCATTCATTGTTCATTACAAATAGTATTTTACCTCATCAATAAATTGAAGGAAAACTCATAAAACTGTCACAGTTTAATATAACTTGAGACTGAATACCCTTTAAGCCTTTTCTTTTACAAAGATCTTTTTGTACGAAAAAAAAAAATAGGAAGGTTTGAGTAACTTATTACATATATAGTGGTATATACAAAATTATCAGTACCAAAACTACTTTTCCCATTAAGGAACAAACCAGAAGTTACAAAATTAAGAGAGATTCACAATAAAATGAATAATTGTGGATAACAAAAACAGAAACTTATTTAAAGAACTCAGTTACGTACAAAATATGTTCATACATTTATTTAGAAAACACCTTAGTAAAATATTATGGTGGCTTTTTTTACAGTAAGAAGTAATTTCAGCACCAGTATTTTAGGTGTGTTGTTGCTGTTTTCAGACCATAACATTAAGCTGTAGCTACTTCTCAGATGTCTGTGACAGAGCAGCTTTAATTCTCTTCTTAGAAAATAAAGCCAATGCTGGGCTCGCCAGTACAAGGGAGATATGGACTTACTGGAGCAAGCCCAGTGAAGGGCCACAAACATTAAGCATCTGGAGCATCTGACATACGAAGAGAGGCTGAGAGAGCTGGGACTGCTCAGCCTGGAGAAGAGAGTGCTCAGGGGGATTTATCCAAGTGCATAAATACCTGTTTGAGGAGTAAAGACAATAGATCCAGACTCTTCTCAGTGGTGGACACAAATTGAAACATGGGAAATCCCACTTAAACATAAGAAAAAACTTCTTCACTGCACAGGTAGTCACTCACAGGTACAGGCTGCCCAGAGATACTGTGGGGTCTCTATCCTTGGAGGCATTCAAAATGCACTGGACATGGCCTTAGGCAACCTGCTGTCATGGTCCCTGCTCTGACCAGAGGCTTGGACCAGGCAATCTCCAGAGGTGCCTCCCAGGCTCAGCTGGTCTGTGAATCTTTTAAAATATATTAATTAACCAAAAATGGCAAAATGAATAGATGTGGATCACAAGTGTCAATCAAGAAATCCTGGCTTTGTTGAGTATTGCCCTGTGCCTTGCTTCTTGCCTTATCCTTTTCATTTATTTAATGAGGGGCTGCTGAGGTCAGGGGCAAGCAAATACAAAAGGAGGTAGAAAAACACAAAAAGTTCTGACTCTAGGTTATGTCTGAACTTTTTATGCTCCTTTTTTCTTGGTAAGTTCTTTACAGACATTAGGTAGCCATGCACAGAGCAAATAAGATGTAAATGTCATAACAAAAAAATAAATGTCGTTGTACTGAAAAAAATATTAGGTTAAACTTGGTTGTAAATATAATAGCTTCCAGAATTTTGGGGATACCAGTTGGACAAAGAGGAAGTTATGTAAATGGCAGCTGTTTGTAACTTGGTTGAAATTATAAAACAGATGCAATGTCTATTAACTGAAGCAATTTTTAATTGTGGCAGTTATCATTTAGTTAGCTGCTGCACAGAAAGGATGTACCTGAAAAAAATAAAAAGATGAGGTTTTATCATTGCCTTATAGGAGTTGATAGTCTCTTTTTGCTGCACCATTCTGGTCACAGGCTTTATTGGCCAGGCTTTATGGGGTTGTCTCTGAGCTCAGGAGTCAGTAGCCACCTCTGGGAAAGTCGGTGTTCAGCACAGTCACCCTGGGCACTTTGCAGCCAGGTTTCAGGCTAACTGAGCTGCTGGGTTGGACCCTGTGCTCTGGACAGGTTCCAGTAGGGGTAATTACAGTCTGCTGAATGTAATTATCCCCTGTACTTTTAATTTGCTGTGGTATTCACTTCCGGTCTTATGCAGTTCTGTGAACTGTTGTTAGTTGCTTTGTTTCATTCCAGAGAAAGCTGTGTTTTCTACTGAAGTAGAAAATTAAATGATTCTTCCCTCCCTTCCTCCCTTTTCCCCCTCCTCTCCCTCTGGATGTACATACATGTATATTTATTAACATAATTGGCTGCTCTTATTACAAGCTATCAGTAAATAAAAAAATATAATATAGCTTATCAGTTATTTATGATACATAGTTTGGTCATTTTCAGATTCCCTGCTTTCCCAAGTATATCACAGAGAATTAGAGAGCAGCAAGTGGAATAGGCAATATCTCGGCTCTCCAGCAGTGGCACGTTTCAGTTACATTCAGTGATAAGAGAGGTGTACCTTAGCTGTGTCACAATTATAGCAGCTTGGTTGAAAAATGCAAGTAATGTTTTGCATCATCTGTGTATCTCACTGGCCATTTCAAAGTCTTTTCATTCTGGTGAAACTGATATTTAGAGGACACAACCTGAGCCATACTGCAGTCAACTACAATACCTGTATACGTATATAGAATGCTTTTAGACAAAGTACATTTTTAATACAAGATAAATTTAAATCTAAATAGCAGAGAGGACATACATATCAACCACTGATTTGCAGAAGTAAATGTAGGGGATGTTGCTGGGGAAAAGTAATTTATCCTTTTAAACAAGACCGAAACTATATACTTCCAAGACAGATGAGTGTAGAGAAAATTTACTACGTATATTGAGCCTGCAAGTCTGCTCTGAAATTTGTCTATGTGCTTCCTCCCAAAGATACAAATCACTCAAGGAAACCACATGTTTCGGCTTGAGCTTGTGCTTAAGTGCTCACAATAGAGTCCCTAAAGTAAGAATGCTGATTTTAGTGGAAAAAAATAACAGTATTTATCACTTTTGATTTTTTTTTATTTTTGAGGTTTTTTTGATTCCTCTGAAATAGCTGTCTCTGATTGACATTGTGAACCTCATTTAGTTTGCTTTGTTATTGTTTACCATGACTCAAATCCTCAAAGATATTGAGATGCCTAACTTCCACTTCAGTCTATATTTACTGTGAGTCAGTTGCTTAAACTGAGTTTAATATTAGATGCCTATTGCATTTGAGGATATGACCCTAAATGATGAATAAAATTTATAAGCTATTATTTTTTTTAAGAAATGGCATATTTTTCAATAGTTTTGTATGCATTTGACAATAACAAAAACCTTTACAAATGTAGGAACAACTTATTTTCCTGCCTCTTGGTAACCTAATCCCATTTATGATTTTGGTCATAAACGTGCAGCTAAGGACATCAGGACTCCTTAATCCTTCTTTGAACTCACACAGACATTTACAGATCCTCTGTATTTTGTAAGCGTCTTTAGTCTGAGTGAAAATATAGAAATAGATGCGTCAATTTTCACTTTTCTAAGGTTAAATTTAAACTTTTTAGCATCACTTTATTTCAGCAATAGTTATAAATGTTCCTTACTTTCATATGCAGCATAAGTATGCAAGGAAGCTGAACACTATCTCATTTATGGTGCTAAAAAGAAAATGCCTGGAGCAGATTTTGCAATATCAACTAGGCTGAAGGGATTACTTGATTTGAAGAGGGATGCAAAACTTTGTAATGTCCTTGTCATGTCAATGAGAAATAACTATTAGACCTAAATTTCAAATGTGATAAAAAATATGTGTGTTGCCATGCAATATTAGATATCACTAAATACCATTCAAGAAAACTATGAAGAAAATGCTCACAAACTTTTAACTTGCAGAGGGTTTTTATGTCAAAAATAGTGTCTTCAATTTTAACTTCTGAACGTGAAGTACAATTATCATTCTCTTTTCTACTTGTAAACGATCACTTGCAACTCTCCTCCTGCTGATGTTTTATTGTTCTCTATCATTTCAGACAAAACATTTTTTTTAAAAAAACATAACCTTCTTGTGACATGTAGTGGAAGTAATATCATCCTATGTTGCACTAGTGCTTAGTATAACATTAACAAGCTAATGACCTCTATGTATGTTGCTGGTGACATTTGGTGTCAGATTGTTTCCACTTACCTTGGTTAATGGGTAATTTGGATACGTCATGGAGGAAAATGTCATGCTTTGAATATAATTTGAAGGTTCACTGTCTGAATGAGTCTATTCCTCTCTGTCACTGGGATTTATCAAATTTCTTAGTACATGACTTCTCATGACAAGTATTCAGAAAGCTCATTAACGTTCAAATACAGTTGATACATATTTTAGAAACTCCTCATTCTACTGTTCAGCATCTGTATGTGAATTAGCATATGGAGATATGAGTAACTGTTTTAATGAAAATTTCACCTCTGAACCACTTTACTCTGAGTTCATTGTGAATATAATTAGGTCTGCCATAGTCCTCTCCCTGTGAGAATGCAGATAGGGCACAGAAAAAAAAATATTTCTTCACTATAATCCTTCTGCTTAAAGATGATAAGGAGGCACTGATGAGTTTAGTACCATTCATGTTCTCTGCACTAGCACCCTTTAAATAATAAAATATCATATAATGTCTTTTTTAAGAAACACTTATTTTTTAAAAAAAAGATGGAATAAATCTTTTAAACAAATGCATTATAGGGCACCCACTATAATAAACAGAGAAACATATCCCATATTCTTCAGTACCGCACAAACAAGAACTTGGACATGCACTTCAGTTGACCTTTCATTAGTAATGACTAAAGGACCATGTTTTCTTTCTCTGTATGCCAGTGTGGCCCTTTTGTTGGTAGTTTGTAAATGCATTAATGTGACAGTAACCGTTAAGTAAATTTTTGTGTTCATGGGAGCAGTTGCTGAAAGATTTTAACTTCGGAATTAATTCAGTGATATATTCCGTATTTATGAGGGATATATCCATGGATATATTCCATATACATACGAGACTTTGCTTCATGAAAAGTCTCCCAAGATTTGGGAAGGTGAAGCAGTTACTAATTTTTAGCATAGTTTAGTTAACAAATGTTAATATTATTGAGCTTTGTTTGAACTCTGTAAATGTTCATCAATTTATCATGTAAAGGTACTTTATTTAAGAAAGAGATTTTATCAGTATTTGCATCTCTATCTCTATATCCTGAGGATGTAAATAACATTAATTTAAATGGAAATTCACTTATAGGAATTTTGGAGACACCTTCCAAGCTGCAAGAAATTCTGACAGAAAAATATTGTGCTACTATAGAGGGCCCGGTTTAATGGAGGGATTATTAAACTTTTGTGAAACTTTTCAAATACTGGAGGAAGTGGTGAAACGCAGACTAGCAAAAGAAGTGCCAACCGTGTGGCAAGTTTCTAACTTTTGTCTTTTACAGTGGTTTACTGTGCACTAAATGAGTGCTTGGTGCTTGTAAAGCACAGGCAGAGCAGAGGATACCTAGAGGTACCTTGGGTGTTTTTCAGAGCTTTGGTAAAGCCACGGTGTATATTGAGTGATAATGTGCTCTGAAAGCTGGCTGAAAAGCCCACTGGTTTTTATTTGAGGAGTTTATATGGAATGATGATTTCATGGGAGAGAGTTTACTGGTTGGTCAAATGAAATGGTTGCTGAAAGCAAAAGCCTACCTAAGTATCTGTTTCTTATTGAAGTTCTATCAATCAGAAGCAGTCAATGAAAACTTTCTATCATCCTAGGGTGGGATTTCAACTATAGTCACCGACAAAAACCCCCACTTGCTATTTTACTGTTTTGAAAATTGAAAGAGCGACAATTCATTACTAACACCATTTATGAGAGCAAATGAAAGGAATGGATTATAGGAAAATGCTGTAAGGCATCAAGTTTTGTCTTATTATGCATAATTCTGGAAGAGAATTCACAGGAGGAGAAAGGAGTCCAGCCATCTTGGATAAGTTTTAATCAGGGTTTTTAACAGTCATCAAAATCAGTCATTGTCTGTCAAATAAACTGAAACAGGAAACCAAGCAACTAGAAATTAAATGAGATGAAAATAAAGACCTGAGGTTTTTCAACTGAAGTTTCTATTAAAAATTTATTGTACGACAACCTGTATACTTGAAGGATAGAGGAACACTGTTTGGTATACATGCTTTTTAAGTGCTGCTTGTGACCTTGATATGTGTAGAAAAGGATGTTTTACTTGTTTATCAATGAACAACAGCAATACAAGCACAAATAAATAAATGAGAACAAGCAGACTAGCTGAGAAAATCTGGGGAGGCTAAATGGTAATTAGAAATTAGTAAAATTTTTCTAAAGGCAAATTGAGAGATATAACTTGTTATGTCTTAAATGTTTACTATGTGTATGTTTTCATTTCAGATTTATCACATATTCTTATTTGTTGTACATGAAAACCTTTCTGAAGAGAGATCATTTGTTTATTTAAATATGAGCTATCAGATCAGAGATGACTGGTCAGCTGGTACCATCAATTTTTCAGTAAGAAAGCACACTAAGTAATTTGGAGTGCTGAATGTTCTCTGGAGGCTGAAAAGGTCAATTTCTGTCCATTTTTGCCAATTAAAGAAATTGCATATAGGAATAGAATTACTGGCATTGCAGAATGGTTGTTCGTGCTGAAGAAGACTAATTCAATATAATCAGACCAAGATAATGGTCACCTCAGGTAACCCTTCAATAAAACACATTAAAAAAATTTTGGCAAACTTGTCAGCCATAACACGAGAGGTCAAGCACTGAAATTTGGTAAAGCAAGCTTTCTACAAGAAGAGAAAATGATCAGCTTTATTCTTGTAAGGTAGGTAGTAGCATGGCATTCTGAAATACTTGTTTGCACTGGTGGAAATTTCTGTACTATGCAACAGACAAGGAGTCTGAAATATAGTTAGTTACTTTTATGAAACTGCTTCAGTAAAGCTTATTTAGATGTGTAGCATAGTGAGAAATAGTTAAGAGACCTGGTAAATGAAAAAGGGTGACGAGAAAGATTAGGAAAGACTTATATTTTTGGTTATATATATGAACTTACTAGTTATATTTTAGTGGCTTTTTTTAAACACAAATCTAGAGAACACTCATCAGGCAAAATTACATAAAATGTGTTACCTTGTTTTTCTTTACTCATTACAACTATAGAGTACCCTAATTTATTTTGTAATGCGTCAATTTTGTTTGTGCTTTCAAGTTGGACAAGTTACCTAATGCCATTATGGAGCTATACTTTAAATGAATCTTGATTTTGAAGCCTGCCTTGCAAGAAGGATGTTACACTGCATGACCTGCATTGATTTTCTGCTGATCACTATGGCAATGCCTTGGCCCTGCAAGGCCCATCAGAGTGTTTCATCATGATGGCAGTGCCCATCTGGCCATCTGCCCTCCCAGGGCCCCTCATATGTGAATCCCAGCAAGAAACCACCCTCTAACTCTCTATTCTGTGCCCTGTTTTTGCAGGGCCTCCCATCTGCGTGACAGATCGCAGGAATGAATCAGTCCCATAAAAACTATTCTCATAACTACATGTAACCAGTGGATTTGTAATGAAGATGATCAGGAGGCTGGACCACATCCCCTGTGAAGACAGTCTGAGAGAGTTGGGGTTGTTCAGCCTGGAGAAGGCTCCAGGGAGACCTTATAGTAGCCTTCCAGTACTTAAAGGGGGCCTAGATGAAAGACGGGAGGAGACTCTTTATCAGGGAGTGTGGTGATGGGGCAAGGGGTAATGGTTTTAAACTGAAAGAGGGTAGATCTAGATCAGATATTAGGAAGAAATTATTTACTGTGAGAGCAGTGAGGCACTGTAACAGGTTGCCCAGTTGTGGATGCCCCATCCCTGGGGATGTTCAATGTTGGAGGGGGCTTTGAGCAGCCTGGTCTAGTGGGAGGTGTCCCTGCCCATGGCAGGGAGCTTGGAACAAGATGATCTTCAAGGTCCCTTCCAACCCAAATCAATTGCATCTGAAGATCATTATTATCTGATAGCTCACTAAGATAGGAAACTTGTACTACAGTGGTTTTGGTCAATAAAAGTTTCCATTACTGTTATTGCATACTTTTCATCATCTCTGAAGTTATTGCATCCATGTCAAAACCTAAGACTCTTTTAATTTTGTACTGCTTTGTGCAATCTATCTTTCTGACCCTTGAGTTCCAGACTTCTCTGAATAGTGTATGGTTTTCCTTCCTAGATCTCCAACTGAGTTAAATGCCCCTCCAGTGCTTTTGGTTGGTTAGGGCCTAGTATGTCCAATGTCATGTTGTAAAACACAACCCCTTCATGATTAATGATTTTCAGCTCCCATACTGCCTTTGGAGGAGCAAAGCAGAAATGCTGTAGGTATAGCTATACTTAAAAAAACACCAACAAACCAAACCAAAAAAGCTAAACAAAAAACCTGGAAAATAATGATGGAAGAATATACATTTAAAAACCAAATAATTTTTTTCTCTTGGCAGTATCATTTTTGAAGTTGATCAGATGTTGACTTTCAAAGAATGGGCAATTTTTCTTGAATTCCTAGTTTCTGGTTCAAACAAAAGGCAGTTTAAGAACTGCATCATGAAAATTAAAACATCAAAACATCTTTTTTTTTTTTTTTAAGCTGGTAAAAGAGAAAAATTATCCATTAAAATAACTAAGGAAAATATTGACAACTTCTGTATCTCTCTTCATCATCTGAAAGAAGTTGACGAGTTACATACATAATGTATGTCATATAGGGTAAATAAGCATGATGCATTTGCATTATTGCTCTACTTTGGTAATTGCTGATGAAAAGGAAGAACTAACAAATTGAAACAAAGAACAGAAATGAAGTTCATGTGTCTTATCAAAAGTGATTATTACAAGAAGTCATTAAAGTAATAACGCAGTATCTTGTTAAGTATGTTTTTTTTGGTATATTCTCTATAATTAGAAGTGATATTTGATAAGTCTGTGAATCAATCTCACAACCATTGTTCTTATTTTATTTCTCATGAGTCTATTTGCCACTGACAAAGAATTTTTATGATTAAGCCTATTTTTTATTTTGAATTCTAAAATTTTAAAGCTCTTTGTCTTGCAATACCACAACAGGCTTTTACAGAATGGCTATTATTAGAGTTTAATTGTTTATAAATATTGATAACTGGGCTCTGATGAAAAGGAAAAAAAAAAATCAAAATCTGTTGCGTCTCTTTGTTTAATGAAATTTTTGTCTAAATATTGTTGAGAGTATTTTATCATCTCTCACTAGTCTACTCATTAATCTATCTTGAGAAAGACAGTTTATATAAATGAAGTACTTATGAAGAAAACTTTTTCATTTATATGTTGTCTTAAGAATAGACTATTACAGTTGGCAAATGTTTCTGAAAACTGAAGTAGAAAAGATTGCAAAATTACTTTTGTGTGAGAACCCACAAGTTCATGGAAGGGGGAATGACTGTCCAGTTTTTCTTGCTGGTCTCTTAGTACTTAAAAAATTGCACAGAAAGCTTTTAATGAACAATTAAAATACACTTTTATATACTTTCCTAGTTTTCAAATCCTAGTTTTCAAAAGTTGGTTTCTGACAGGGGTTAGAGTAAGGGATTGAATACTAAATAAAAAACCTGATGTGTGTATTCTGTTCAGGAGCCAAATTGAGGATTAGAAGTCAAGAGACCAGCTGTGAAAGTAAATTGTGATGGGGAAAAAAGTTAATTTATATGCATAGTGAAAACTATTCTAAAGAAAGTAATAATTTTCTTAATTTCAACGTTGGGTTGATAACAGGCATAAGTTTTAAGGAATGTACTCATAGTTTTAATATACTGAGATGTTTCAAACTGCAAGTTGCAAGGAAATATCTGTAATCAATCATCAGTTTATTTTTCAGTTTTTCTGAAAACTCAGAAACTTGTATATTAAAGTTGATATACCTCCTGTCTCTACCCTCTATCCCCAGAACCATCTTTTTTACATTATACAAACTACTCAGGAAATTTTAGGGGGAAATATCAATTGATTCATTTATGATATCTCCCACAGAACGTAAGTATAGAGATTGATCTGATTTTCATAGGGGCCCTCTTCCTCAGCTCTTAGCAGATATTTTTTTTAACCAGGATTCAGAAAATAGAAACAGACATCAAGATACCCTTCAAGAATGATACCTGAGCTCTTAGTTAAAATTTATTTTCGTGCTCTGTTGCCGCAAAACATGGTTGTGCATGTTCATGTACGTGTTCCTTATGCACCTCATGCAACTATATGACACCAGCCATATATGAACGATTCCTCCATCATACTGATGGCCAGACTGGCAATCTTGTGGTTATTTCCTCCTAAGCTGTATTAACTGCTCTGAACCTAAATCCAGTTGTGAATTTTTGAATTTAAAGGTAGTTATCAGAAATAAAGTTCCTCTCAGAATGTCAATAATTGACCTGCATTTGACAGCTCTTCGATGTCAGCCCTCAAGGGAGTGAATTTGGTGAGAGGTGATCTAAGTGTTCAGTGGCTTTCCTTTTCTGTGTTTTTGCATGCAAATCTCATGTATTGCGTCATACCATGGTAGAGTTATTCCGTGAACAAATGTTTCATATAATCTCCCTGTTCAATAGTTTCAAACCTTCCCATGATTTCAGCCTATTGATCCCACACTCTTTACTGGGAAAGAAACCCAGGTTATAATGAGTTTCTTCACTCTGTGGTAACATTTTTTCCCTTCTGGACTATTTTCTCTAATTTCATTAAATTAATCAAACAATTAAATGTTTCCCACTTACTTTACCCTTTACTTTAGTATTCAAAGTTACATCACAATTATTGGAAAAAGAAATCAAAAAGAGTTTGTATTTCTTTNTCATTTTTTAATTCTGTTCTCACAGTAGAAGAAGGTTTTGTCCAGACTCACTTAACAGGTGTTTATATAATGAAGAAAAGCTCTTCTTTCCCTAAGTATCTTGCTATGTAAGGGTGAAAAAGCATCCATAATAGTATTATGTTTAATACATAATAGAACAGAAACAATAAGATATTAACTATAAATGGTTAACTGCCCTTGGGGACACGGAGCAGGGAGTACTTTGTAACTAAGTGGGAAGTGAAAGG
>VXBO01014198.1:246406-261707 GCA_013400135.1 Rhinoptilus africanus
GTTTTTTTATCATTATTATAAATTATTATGGAGTATATGGAGTACACCCAGATAAATCCAGATTTTTCCATTAGGGAAAAAAAAAAAAAGAGGGATTAAACAAGGCCATGATCTACACAGCACCTCCATTTACCATTTAAACAGAAATGAATCTATTATAAACAAATCCACTCTAACATCAGTTGTCTGACTCACATAATAGTCATATCTAACACTTCATTTTATCTTTTTTTAAAGATATTTTCATTGGAAACGCTTGAAAAAAGCACTTAGTTTATGTCTAACAGTATCATTTATCCCCCTCTCTGAATTCTAGGCACAGCATCAATCTGTAAATACAAAACACTTTTTTCCAAGTCATCCCCTGCGTACAGAGTGTTTTTCCTAAGCTAATTTACATGAGTGTGCTTCTATTTAATACCTATTTCTTCGAGGTTGCATTAATGACAATAAACACATCCTTACATGTAACAATGATTTTAGTCTTTGGTGAATATCTCTGTGGTTTTATCTATTACCCTGCCAAGTTTTCCCCAAGCCCATATTACACTTACCGCTCCAGATAAGTTCCTACTTGGAGTGATCTGTCTTATATTTCTACATCTTGGTATGCATGCCAAATTCATATTTCTATAGGAAAGAATGAATTATATGACTTAAATGAAGAATGAATTATAAAAGCACAAGGAGTTTTTAATGTAACCTCTAGGAAATGTTGAAAGGACACTCAAATAATTGTAGATAATACTCAATGAAGAGTCAGATATTTAACACTAAAATTCTTTAGGAATATATCCCTCTGAATACCTAGTAACATTTTTTCACAATTTTTATTTAAAATGTATATACAATTAAATAAACACACTACGGAGTTCTAGTATTCATATATTAACGTCGATATCTGTGATGCCAGATATTAGTAAAATTTTTCAGACAAGAAATAATCACTACTATTAATACAACAGAGATTTATTTGTGTATTTTGTTGTCGCTGCTCTTGCTTTTTTTCTTCTAAAATACTGTATAGAAATTAAAATCATTAGAAGTTTTACTACTTATCTTGAATGAAACAAGAATGACAATTCATTGCAAAAGATAATTGCACTGACAGCATCCAGGCTTTACATTACCTAAGCAGTATGCTTTGTAACATCACAAGTGGTGTCCCCCAGGGATCGGTGCTGGGGCCGGTTCTCTTTAATATCTTTATCAATGATCTGGACGAGGGGATCGAATGCACCCTCAGTAAGTTTGCAGATGACACTAAACTAGGCGGGAGTGTTGATCTGCTGGAGGGCAGGTTGGCTCTGCAGAGGGATCTGGACAGGCTGGACCGATGGGCTGAGGCCAATGGCATGAGGTTCAACAAGGCCAAGTGCCGGGTCCTGCACTTGGGTCACAACAACCCCAAGCAGNTATTAAACATTGGAATAGGCTGCCCAGGGAAGTGATGGATTCCCCATCCCTGGAGGTGTTTAAGAAAAGGGTAGATGAGGTACTTAGGGACATGGTTTAGAAGGGGTTTTTGTCAGGGCAGGTTAATGGTTGGAATTGATCTTAAAGGTCCCTTCCAACCTCACCGATTCTATGATTCTATGATAAAATGCTGATACATAGATTAAATCATATCATGCAGATTAATTGTCTAAAGAATTAAATAAAAATGTTTTCAGGTTGGCACAATATTTCTACTTTTGTATTAAAATTGTTTCTTCATAAGTTCAGATGTGATTACATTTTAATACAGTGTGTATTGCAAATGGGCCAATGATCAGATGTACAGCATCCTATGTTGACATGAGAAGTGACTATGCAGTGCATAGAAGAAGATTTATCAGTCAGCATAAAGGCATTGAGAAGTTAGCATTTATAGTGAGTTTTCTGTTATTGCTGTTATTAACAAATCTGTATCTCTTTTAAATAATTTTCTCTTACTTGACATTCTATTGTGTGCGCACTGTTGGCTGATTTAATGAGTCATGAAGCTCAAAATGAAAACAGGGATAATATAATAAAAACCAGCTTCAGTAAATCATTAATAGCATGGCCCATTTGTGTTTATGGTTAATGTGTTCGTAGGACAAGAAATCAGTATCAATACAAATAAAGATACTAAGGTTGTAAGACTTCTTTGCTTGAGTAAATGTTTTAAATCCTCACAGTGAAAATCTAGAAACAGTTTTATTTTGTCCTGTATTTATGTTTACCCTAATATACTTAGATTGAGCTGCACCATAGATAAGATGAAAGTTTGTCTGTAATTCTCAGTAGCACAGTATTTCAAAAAAGACAGGCTAAAAGACTGGTGTGGAATATAAGATCAGACTTCTTATTTATCATTAAAATGATGGTGGATGGATGTGTATTTTCACTTCTGTCTGAAAAGTCTGGGGAGTTACTGGTGGGTTTGCTGCAGACTGGGCAGAGGAAGCAGCCAAGCCGTGGCCAGGGCTACACGGAGGAGGACGTCCACCCCCAGGTGTCAGGAGTTTTCTTGGACCAAGACAGGGAAATTGGGGCTTTCTACCATGCAGAAAGGCACAGAAGGGTGAAAACCACTTGCTTCAGCTCTTTCTTTTCTAATGACTTTAAGTTTCTATTAAAAAATAACTAAAAGTTCTAGTTTTAATCAAATAGAGCAATGCACTTTTGATCTTAAAACCAAGGGCTATTGGAGGAAGGACTAGGCAGAGGCGGGGTGGGGGGTGGGGGGCAGGTGTCAGTGTGTTTTTGAGAGCTTAATGTATTTGGGTCCAGTCATTTACTATAATCTTTTTTATTTATTATTTAAAAGTTTTGGTTAGGGAAGACATAGTCCTCACCTTCCTGTTTTTAAATTAAAATGTTTTCAGATTTGCTGGTTGAACCTCATTAGAAATGCCTGCATCATTATACTTGAATGGACACCTGTAATTAACAATTATGTTCTCTGCCTGGTAAATAAGTAAACTTTTTTTGCAACTAGCTTAGTATTGTTTCCACATGCTTTCCGAACCTCCAGTTAAGGCGGGGTGAAAATTAAAAGTCTAGCATATACAAAATTGATTTTATAAAGGAATCATTTTTTAATACTTCTCTTAGTTGGCAGATAATATTTTACGTAAGAGCAGTGCAAGGGAGAATAAAGTGAATCTATCAAAACATTGATTCCTGTAATATTTATGAATTTTTGACTGGAAAGGATAGCGATTAGAGCTTCTTTTTTTTTTAATACCATTTAAATGAGGATTTGATTTTTTAATATTTGCAGAAGATAATTTTTATTTCAAGTGGAAAGAAATACGATGAAGTCTCCTGGCCTTTATTGTGCAAGAGGTCAGATTATATTACACAAAGTTGTGCTGTCTGGTTTTATACTAGAAATTTCTCTAGCCTGTAAAATTAACTTTATTAGTTCACTGTTTGATCTTTTATGTCAGAGACGATGAGACTGGTTGCTTTTTTTTTTCTATGTAAAGATTTTTGAAAGGACAGTTGAATTTTGGAAATATTGAATTTTTGGTTCTGGGGGTTGTGCTACTTTGTCTCCTCTTTGCATCTTAGCAACAGAAATGTCATACTCTGCTCCATCTGAAATACAAAGGTTGCCTCTTGCACTCACGGGGCTTTTGTGTGGGTCAACAGCTTTATTATTATGGGAGAATGCCGCAGGTTACAAGGGGAGAGCTGATAGCTGCCATGGGGATACAACTACTACAGATGGCTTTAGATATCGGAACAGATATTTTGAGCTGATCTCTCAATTCATCTGGGAGAAAGTGTACAGAAGGAGGGATAATGTGTTCTTATGGTTGCTATAGCAGATGGCCTTTTGCATTTGTGCTAATTATGGCTTTTCTTCTAGATGGGTGCTTTTGTACCTGGGTGTGCTGAGCTGGAGTAATCAAGCCTTGTGGCACAAAATACGTGGTCTGCTCAGGACTTTGATACGAGAAGGGGTGAAGTATTGGCCAGGGCCTGGGCTGTTCCTTTGCTGTCTTTGATACCTGAGTACCCTTTATCAATGCAGAATTGAGACGCAAACCCCTCAGCTTATACTGAAGATGTCACAGGGCAGGTGTAGCCATAACCATCTTTGAAAGTTAGGCTATTGCCGTAGTCTTGGAAGATGTTTCCTAATCTTTCCATAAACATCAATGCAATCACAGTTTATCTAGGTTTGAACAAGTGTTCTTCTGGTAGTTAATTTCCTAGAGTCATCTTAGAAGCTGAGAGAAAGATAAAGGTACAATTTTGTATAAGATGCTAAGTAGATACAAGTCTCTATGGGATCTGCATACTGTAAAAAGGTGTTAGCTTTTTTATCTAATCACCTTGCTGAATATTGGCTTGAGCTAGCAAGTTGGGGTTTTTTCTCAGTCAGCAGACACTTATTTAAAGGAATGCAAGATCGAAATCATCTATAGAGAGGGTTATTTTGTTTGTAGCTTTTAGTGTTGTGCCCTCTGCAGTTGTTAAATATTGCAGGCAGTGAAACTTCTTTCATTTTTCCTACAGGGATTTCTTTTTTTTTTCCCCACAGCTTCAATATTCCCAGTGGAAGAGCAAGCGAAAAGTGAAAATTATCTTGTTGAGCATGTAAAATCTATACATACATGAACAGACCATATTCCCTCATCATAAGAACAGTTCTCCAATTAATTCACAGAAAGATATCCTCTGGAGATATAAATCAGTCAGCTGTTTTAGTTATTTTATTGGGAGGGGCTTTGGTTTTTTTTAATTGATTTCATTTGATTATTGATTTAATTGATTTAATTGATTATGTAGTGAATACTCTGCTTTCAATACTTCGTTTGGGCTTAATTAAAAAAGTGTCATATTCTCTTGAACAACACAGTTTGGTAACAATAGTCTGATACAAAAAAAAATCGTAAAAAAAAATTAAAAAACAAGTGAATGGTTAGTGAATGGTTAATATCTATTGTTTTAAGTTTCTATCAATTTTAAATCTTCAGAGTTTTAACTTTATGTGTAAAGGCACTGTAGCAAGAGATTACAAGGGCTTCTGAATCATCTTTTGAGATCATCAATAATAAATTTGGAACAAATTAAAATTATAGCAGCCATTATAGCATCCCAGAATTACAGCATCCCAAGCCCGAGGGAAAAGAAAGTAGCCCCATCATTGTGTTTAGTGTTGGTCCTCTTGTACACTTGTAAACCTTTATAAGCAACTTTGTACCATTTTATACTTTTTTCCTTTTGTAATTAAGTCTGTTAGAGAAGTGAAAGTTCTATTTTAATATAACTTTAATATTTGCTAGTTTATTTGGAAGGTAATAGTTCCTTTCGTTCTCTCAACACACAAAGTAGAGGGAGGCTGTAAGTGTAACCGGGCTTGTCAACTTTCCTGTCACAACTATTAATTGTATTGCAGCAAAATGTTTTCCTGAATTTCCTGCCAAGTCAGCAAAACTTTAGTCTGCTGTTGCTATGGAGTCTCTTCTTATGAGGAAGCAGGAACTCTCATGAAATCTTTCGGTATAATTCTGATGTCTCTATCAAAACTTAGTGTAATCTTTAGACAGCACCTCCCCCCGTCCCCCCATTTTATCCATGAGCATGTGTTTATAAATGAAAGAGAATGTGGTGAACTCAAGTATGCAACAACTTCTCTGTGTGTGCATGATACATAGATGATACATAGATGACTCTCTAAATAGCATAATCTGTAAAAACTAGTATGCTAATTCTTGTTAAATATTATTTTAAACTAAACTTAAGTATTTGAGTCTTCTTTAAGCTTTCCTAGAGTTCTTGGTTTCTTCCATTAGCTCATTAAAACCTAGGTAAGATACTTGATTTGCTGATTTATTGAAAAACCATTTGTAGCCCAGCTTCTTATGATCTGCTTTCCCCAGACATGGCTGGCAGCTCTGCTCAGCTGATGTATCAGGGCAAAGCTCAGCAGATGAGGCTCAGGCTCCTGTTTGCGTTCCTCTGAGTTCTCCCTGTCCAGAGGAACCCACCCTTCAGGCTTCTGGGTCTCTCTGACACTGGGATGACTGGACTTCATATGGATTTCCCACTAGGGTTTTGTAGCTCTATCTTTTATTGTTAGTAGGAATTTGCGTTACTTTGGAACTTCCACTTAGTGGCCGATCAAATTTGGCAGCTCTTTTAAAATTCTTGATACAGTTTAAGGCTGGTATGGAGCCCATATAACTTTATGTTGCATAATTACTGAAATCAGCATAGACATTTTACACAATTCTTGCACTTGTTTTTTTATTTTTCAACACATAAAGTCTGCATCCAGCTCTGAAGTTCACCGTGCATTAAGCTTGGCAGGTAATTCTTTAGTTCCAACCAAAAAAATTGTATCCAGCTGACAAGCATGAGTCTGTACTAAGCCAAACATGTAACTCGTTTCCTGCAAAGAAAAGATCCAGGGAAAATCTCCCCAAGGATTAAACTATCAGATTTGTTAGCCTCTTCACACAATGACTGTAGAGAACTTTTAAATAAATAAATGTGAAATGCATCCCTATCCTCTGTATTTTTAAATACAGTATCTGTATATATTCTGGTTTTGGATATCACTGATGGCATAGAGAGAGACTGGAAGCATCTCCAGTAGCCACTCTTACAAGCTGTAGAGGGCAACAAGATCTTGGCTCGCTTTGTTATCCTCAGAGGATTTATGTGCCAATGTAATATGTCTGAATTAAGTGTTACTGAAAGTTTACCACTGAAAATCTTAAGGAACTGGTTATGAAGGGAGAGCTTTGAAAATGGATAAACTGAATTTTTGTGTTCTGCTTTCAGTACAAAGACAAGGAGAAAATAAGGATTAACAGCTGTAAAGGCAGATGAGGGACAAACTAAAGAAAATTAGCAGAATTTTGAAAAAAAAAAAAATCTGGATCACTCAAATTCACACCAGGCTGGGAGAGGGAGGATAGGAGTAATGGAATACAGACTTCTGGCATCCAGAGTTGACACTGATGTGGCTAATGGATTATTCTTATTGAGGACTCTGAGTCCTGCTTACTTCTTAAATCCAGACAGTGGAATATTCCTGGAGGACAGAGCAAAGTTCCAGAAGTCACTAGCATGTTGAAGAGCAGTTACTGTTATGTCTACATACAGGCATGCCTTCAGACTGACTGCTGCCTGGAGCAACACAAATTCTTCCCTTCCTGCTAACATTTCCAGTTCTGATTTTGATCTTCCTGTTTTTAACCCCCACAGGCTTGTATTTAACATTATCTTTCGGGGTATAAGCACTAGATGTCAGAGAGAAACAAAAGCACACACTCGAAGGTGGACCCGTATCTGCAGAAAAAGAGAGGGTCGGCTTGGTTTTGGTTGTCCCTCGGCTTCCTTGTCTGATTTTAACCACATACCTTTGAATCACTATGACAACATGCAATGAAGAAAGGAGACAAAGCAGCGTCTGTGCTAACAGCACTACATGATCAGGGTTGTGATTCTTGTTTAAATATTTGGAGATTGAAAATTACCATTGAAAATACTTTCACCGCCAAACAAGTGCATAGTGTGTCTAATTGTAATCCAGTTAGGCAAGAAACAAACTGATTTCCTGGATTACTGTCTTGTGGTCATCATGAACAACGCCAATGGCCACAGCAGCTCAGAGTTATTACGGATTTCTGATGTATAACTTTAGGATCACACTTCATTTCACCAGATAGGCAAGCAAACAAGCAGTTGATGACCATATGGTACCTTTAGTGATTGTTAGATAAAAACAGTTATAGACTTCTTTTTCTATTAGAGTAGGAAGACTTAGAGTTCAAAATTCATGCCTGATCAGCCTGAATGTTGCAAGATATTCAGTATGTGTAAATTGGTCTAGCCCACTTAACCTAGCATTATCCCACTGAAGTTGTGTGCATAGGGATGTTCAGTCTGTAAAAATGAAATCTCTGCTGTGCTGATGTAGTGCAAAGACAGGGATATGAAAACTTTGTGACGTGTTGTTGTAGGTGTCGGTCTCTTTTCCCAGGTAACAAGTGATAGAACGAGAGGAAATGGCCTCAAATTGTGCCAGGGGAGGTTCAGATTGGATATTAGGAAAAAAATACTGAAAGAAAGGATTGTCAAGCATTGGAACAGTCTGCCCAGGGAAGTGGTTGAGTCACCATCCCTGGAGGAATTTAGAAGCTGTGTAGACGTGGTGCTTAGGGACATGGTTTAGTGGTGGACTTGGCAGTGTTAGGTTTATGCTTGGAGTTGATGATCTTAAAGGTCTTTTCCAACATAAGCGATTCTATGAAATCAGTCCTTTTTCTTGATATATTGACTTCTTTTGTCTGGTTTATATGAAGTTATATGACAGCATTTGAAAAATTCTACTTTTTATTCTAATTTTAGTATCAATTTCATGCAGATTTTCAGTAAGTTGCACTGAATTTTAGCTTCATTATTTTTTGCTGTTTTTTTTTTTTTTTTTCCTCAGGATCAACATACTTGAAAAAACATGTTTGACTCTAAAACTCAACATCTAAATAGCTTTCCATGTTGTGTACTTTTCCATTTTTTATATCAAACGTCCACTGTATCACTATATCCAATTCTGATTGCCACCTTTTAGGCGTGTAAAAAAAAGGGAGTTGAGCAGCAAAATGGTTGAACATCTGAATAAAGGAAAAAAAATACATTCTTGGAGATGGTTAAAGGAACTAATTCCCTTCAAGGATGATATGCCTAAAAAATTCTTAAAAAATGGGAGAGTTTTCCAATGAATACACTGAAGAAGTAATATGGCTGAGCTGCAGCTCAAATGTTAGATTTAATATTAAGAATGTCTTCGTAATAATGAGAACACTTTGGCAATAGACCATGTTGCCAAGGGAGGTTGCATTGGTAAAATTATCACTGGCTGAATACAATGGAAGGGAATCCTGAGAACAGCTTACCAGGGACAAGCCCCTTCCTACACAAACATTTCTGTCATTAGTGCTGCAAGGAGCTCTGTAACCCTAATCCTCATAAGGCTTCAGCAAGAACTGAGCTCCTCACAGGTATTTAGTGTACATTTCGTTCTTCATTTGAAGTGTGTGAAATGGATGGTACGATTTTAAAGTCCAGTAAGGAAAATCCTTCAGTAAGGATATAATTTGTCTGTAGGTCTGGCTTCGGTTCACCAGAAGGCAAAATACTTTCTGAAGATGAATGCAGTGCGCTCACCAACTCAGAAAAAAGCCTGTTTACTGTGAAAGATCTGGTTGGTTTGGAGCTATATGGGCTACATGAAAATTTCCTCCCTGGGCTTCTCCATCACCTGAGGCAGCAGAGACTTTTAGAAATGGCCAAATATTGCAGTGTATTCCTGAATTATTGCTGTATATAAACTTTGAAATTTCCTGCGGAAGCTGCTGAGTCACAGCTGTGACTTTTTCAGTTGTTTGCTAATCTCTTTAGATTTCCTTATGATACAACAAACTTTCTGAGTCTGTTTAGAGACAGAATCATTTAGCAGCTTTAATAGTTTTTGAACAATGGTTTCCTACTCAGAAAAGATCTTTAGATTGGGAACAGTAACTCGGGCTTTACATAGAATCTCTAAGCTACACATGTAATTATTAGTGTACTATAGTCTGATATGTAGTAAAATATGTTTGAAAGTCTAATAGTCTAATATGTTTTAGGAGTCTTATGGACTTTGCTGTTGTGATGGGAGTTGAACACACAAAATCCAGTGTATAAGTCCTGCAGTATTCACAAGAGGCAGACAGGCACCTCTGCAAAGGCTTCATAACATCTAACTGCTACACCTGTAGTAGGTTGTTAGGATGTTAAGATGCGAGGAACTCCAGTAAAAAAACAGCTGATTACATTAAGTTAGTTGGTTACCTGTTATATCCCTGAAGCTGCAGGGCACAAAATCTGCATTAATTTTAGGGGTTTTTTTGCTACAGCTTTAGAGTTCTGTGTCAACGTACTGTTTCATGACGTTATAAACACTACTTAATTTGACATGGAAAGAATGTCTTTCTTATTTGCGTGTGTTGAGAGGAGCATTATCTAGCCTTATATATGTTTAAAAAACTAAACCAGGACATTTCTGTTAACTATTAACAGTTACAATAATTACTAGCAATAGGGACAATCTAATTTGGATTGTCCCTATTGTTGGAAATTGTATCTGGATCACATACAATGAATATAAAAAAAAAAAAAAGGGGGGGGTTAATTTGTTAATCCAGACTTGCTGACATACATACAAAACTGCACATAAATAGGAAAGATTAAGAAGCTCTGTCCTGTTGACACAGTTCTATCTGCTGGTGGTGAGATGTGTTATGGGAAGGATGACATCAAAAGCCTGGCTGGTTTTGTTTGCTTTTTTTTTTGTTGTGGCTTTTTTTTTTTTTGAAAACTGAAAATAAATTTTCTGAAATCTTAGAATGATTTTGAATGCCCGTGATAACTTCATCCAAAAGTCTTTACATACCAGACATTTTCAGAATCAGCCTGGATTCACCACTGTAATACTGTTAGCTCTTACAGGAGAAAATGCTGTCCTCGCACAGTTCTACAGACCCGTGGAGCATTGTTAAAACAAGCAAATGCTATGTGTTAATCTTTATTGGTCTGTGAACTTAATCATGCATAACTAGGAAGAGTTCATTTTTTTAATTAAATCTCCCCCATTCATTATTTATGTTATCCTCAAAGGAATATCAGTGGAAAGGGTCAAAGTCTGCTGGACCTCTTGCTGTTCGTTTAAATTAACACATTTCCTGATCATAGGTGTATATGTTGTGCTAAATGTGACGATTTCTACATATTAGAAAAATGGGAGTTCTTTCTGAATGACAGAATGAGATCAAGATTTCTGAGAAAACTGTTTGTCTGCAGCCTGTATTTGTAAGTAACATGACCATTATTTTATAGTAGCTGGCATCTATGAAAATTCTGGAACAATAAAATGTCTGATGCAAATTGCTTTAAAAAAATTATACAGGCTACTTTAATAGTATCTAAAGAAAAATATATCTTCTTTTATTAGATTGCCTATGACAGAACCAAATCACTGTTTGAAAACAGTCCTGGAGAGGGAAATAGAAGAGAGGACTTTATCTCATTATTCATATGCCTATTATATTAATAAAAATCACTATTTGAGATGCTACAAATTTTTCTTCATTCACATAGCATTTACTTATCCCAGGGGCTAGCTGAACTATGTATCAGAACAAGGGTTATTCACTTGCATATGTTCTTTCAAGAAAGTATTATTGGATTTCATGTTGCCTGTTTTCATTTTGAAAGGCTTTTTTCAGTGCCTTGTAACTTCCTAATATGTGCAGGCCACAGTTTTTAGTTTCAGGTGATGTATTATTGCTTCTTTGCTGAAGCTGAGAAAAGAATACCACACATCACTACCAGTTTGTGGGTTTGGTACCATAAGGCAGATTACCATAAAGAAAATCTTATCGGTAGACAGTTTGTTTTCAGGGAATAGAGGCAAGGATACACAAGGATTTTGACCTGCAGATCTACAAAAGAATTTATTGTTATGCTCCATTACTTCATAGTGCACTGATGCTATCAACTCGCTCAGTGACTACAGAATGTTAAAGATTTTGCTAAAATCACTGCAACTTCTCAGTGACTAGCCTAAAAATGATGAATTCACATACCTGCTTCTTACACATCTTTAAATATGCTTTAGAGCAAGGACTATAACATCTGCAGTCTCAGCTGTCTTCAGTCTTACTGTAATTATTTCAAAATGCACGTAAAGAAAACAAGGAGACATCTACATTACCTTAAATTTCCATGCAACCATAGTTTTGCACTGATTATCTACACTGTTTGGTTATCTACAGTATCTACAGTTGGTTAGCTCTGCGAAATTTCCTTCCTATTGCTGTTTCTCATTACTTTGAATTTGGCTGTATGAAGTCAGAGGGGCTGAGATGCTCGCATGAAACGGTTAGGTGTAATGCAGTGGCATCCCAAGCAAGTCATCGTGGAATCAACCTTCACTCCGTGGGCCTTTTTTGCTGCAGGGCCCTGGGCGATGGTACACCCTGCATTGCAGGACAGCCAGCAGGCCCACCCAAGCTTGTTCTATTCATAGCCAGGTACAGGCTGGGATCTGTATCAAAACAAATTCCCTTTGTGGTCATGTTTGCCTTTCTACTAGTAAAATATTGTGCTGCAGAAGAGTTAGGTGAACCTTGATTGATCAAGCTAGTTCTGCCCCTCTTAATTATTCCAAAATTACAGTACTTTCCCCTCCTGAATAATTTATAATTCCCCTTTCTGAGGATGCTGTGGGCTGCAAAATGTGTCTCTACTTCCAGCCCTATTCTATCTAGCAAGGACTATGTTTCCACTGTGCACTGCATGGCCATATAGAGACACCTATACCTGTCCCATATCTAAATCATAACCAGTTCATATATAGATAGAATAGACATCTGCACTGTTCCCTTGAACTAACTGAGATTATATAACTTTTTAATGCAAAGGAGTATCCAAAATAGAATTTGCTGTTTGCTATATATTTCTAAATCCTCACCGATGTTGTATAAAAGTGTTATCATCTTCCTTATAAGTGATGGAAGTCAACTTGTCCAGCCAAAGATCACAGTAGAATTTTTGGTCATGCTAGTACATAGACATGCACTGAAGGAAAACCAGACAAATTTCTTTGCAACTTCCTTCCAGTTAATTCTGGTTTTTGGCAGTCTCAATTATGCCTATAGCCTGAGGCAGTCAAGAGATAAAAACCAGCAACTATAGAGCAGCTTCCAGTTAATAAATTACAGAATATCACAAGGGACAAGTTAGTAATCCTTTCTGACCTGAATGAAAACAAACCCCATAATTTAAAGAATTTGTCACTGACCTCATTTAAAAAGCCCTCCTGTCAGGTACATTATGGAAACATCTGTTACTTGCCCCAGTAGTTCATTTATAGTCCTTTTCTGAAAAGTTGTAATCTTGCCAAATATTTACTTTTGTGTTTTACTTGCTAATTAACTGTCAGTGCTGTGAATAGTGTATTTAGTATAAAGAGAATTACATATTCTGTTCCTTATTAGTATGCTTTAAAGCCACAGCAAAAATATACTGATACTTGGATGCTGCTTTGTAGTCTTTCAGAAATATAAGTTTGCAGTTTGATTGATTAGTTTCCACCACCAAAGAGAAGCAGCTGCAGCTCTGAATAAAATTGTGCTAATGAAGCTTTCAGAGTGGTGATCAAAAGCAGACTTTGCTCTTTCAATTGTACATTTTTCTGAAGATAACTAATTGTGCTGTTTCAGCAAAATGTGCATATCAAAGCAGCTGAATCATACATTTCAGTGGGAACTTTAGAGCGTGTTTAACACATTATGATGGGCTAATTTTTGTCACATTTGGTCTGTCAGTTGCAGAAGAGTAGAAAGTGATTAACTGTATTTTTAGCACTGATTCATGTAGTCAATCAAGAGTCTGAATATGAAGAATATTCTATATTTGATCATAGACATCTATATTTACATGGCTGTGAAGACATAAATGTCTAGATCACTAAGTCTTACCTTATGCAATCGTTTTGATAAAATGTACAAAGCTGTCTTAACCCATAGAAACCAACAACTTCAAGAATATTTTCCATCCATTCTGCAAATGAGACAGTTGTATGAGGGATTGGGGCGAAATGCCATTGTCTGCCACAAGCTTTCTGTCAGATGTCCTGGAATAGTCTGCTAGAATTTAATTTTTAACATGTTTTGGCATCTAAAGACAAAGCCATGTACTTTCAGGAATTTCCCTTTGTATGTTCAGGCAAAGACAAATTGTTCCCAGCTCAGTTAAACCTCCTTATATCACTTCACTAATTTCGGAAGGCAAATTTTGCTGCCCGTAGTGAGTTCTGCACAGCCGTTTTTAGACTGCCCTAGCACTGAAGCCACCTACATCCCACTAGTTCCACCACTTTCTGAAACACACTTCAGTCCCTTCCGCATTGTAGGAAAAGCCACACATAGCAGGGGCATGCTTTGTCATGCTAAAAACTGTCAGCAAAATAAAAAATAAAACAAAATCAAAATCATAAACATGATAAAATCAAGTGGCTGAAATACTGAAATATATTAAATAAAACCCAACAACCCATACATGGGGTGAACAGTTGAACAAAATTAAAGATAATGGTATTTTATATAATTTTTAAACTTCTTTTTAAAGTTTAAATGGCAACAATACACTTTTAGGACATGCACCAAAGAACTTATGGCAGAGCCACCAGGCTCTCCCGTCACAAGATTTTTGTCTTGTCTGTTGAGCAGTTGTTAATTGCTTTTAGTTATGGGTTTTGTCCATTTAAAACAAACAAAATATCTCCAGAATGAGTCCAAGGACTCTGTTATGGATTTCAGGTTTAAATTGCTATGGTACATAAAGCAACCTTATCAGCCAGCTTTACAGATGGTGTATCTACATAATAAAGTCATGGGACTACTTTGAATGATATTGAATTTGGTAGCTCCTCTGGATGACAAAGTTTTTCTTTTAACTCAATACACTTGGTGTCATGACACTGTCTGCCTACTTTGTCTTTACTTATGACATTCAAATTTTAGTAATAATTACAGATCTATTGTGCAGTATCCTTTTTTGTCCGCTTTTACACTCAACTTTGAAAATACTAGGCTCAGTGAAGATATCCTAGGATGCCTCAGACAAGATATGTTATTCTAAATGGTTCAAAATGGTTGCAAATGTTAACTTTTGAGAAAACAACATGCCAAATATTTTCATGTTTTTTATCAGTAGAGGATAACTTAGATACTATATAGAAATACTGTGAACTTTTTTTTGCATTTATTATAATATTGTACATCACCTCCACAGAAAATATTTTGTCTTTCATTCTGCCTTCTTTCTGTTTCTCTATGCTATATATATTTTTAACCAACTTAGTTCCAATTCAGTGAAATAACGATTAAATTCTTCTTACACAAAAGCAATCCTCTTCCTGAATTTATGTGAATTAGTTTATTCACAAAGATAATACCATGAAGGCAGTCAAGAGGAAGATCAACCTAAGACAAAACTTCAAATTTTTTTCAGTATCTGTTAAATTTGCTTCATCTATAGTATATTCAAAGCCACCATCTTTATTTCCATTCCTTATCAAACCAGAAATTAAATGGAAACCCTAGAACCCTATGATGCTGTGATTTCTGTGAAAACCTTCCTTCCATTAGCATTGTCATAATTATCCAACCTGCTTTCCATTCTCTGTTCTTCAGTATCAAACAATACTTCCTGATAATTTATACTTTTTCGTGACTTTTCAACAGCCATAGAATCATAGAATCGG
>VXBO01014201.1:0-209281 GCA_013400135.1 Rhinoptilus africanus
AATATGAGCCAGCAGTGTGTCCCAGTGGCCAAAAGCAATAACATCCTGGCTTGTATCAGAAATAGTNTCCCAGTGGCCAAAAGCAATAACATCCTGGCTTGTATCAGAAATAGTGTGGCCAGCAGGACTAGGGAAGTGATCATCCCCCTGGTCTCAGCACTGGTGAGGTCACACCTCAAAAACTGTATTCAGATTTGGGCCTGTCACTACGAGACAGACATTGAGGTGGAGCGAGTCCACAGAAGGGCAACAAAGCTGGTGAAGGGTCTAGAGAACAAGTCTTAGAAGGAGTGGCTGAAGGAACTGAGGTTATTTAGTCTGGAGAAAAGGAGGCTGAGGGAAGACCTTATTGCTCTCCACAGCTGCCTGAAGGGAGGTTGTATCAAGGTGGGTGTCAGTCTCTTCTCCCAAGAGATAGGACTAGAGAAAACAGCCTCAAGTTTGCAGCAGGGGAGGTTTAGGATGGATATTTGGAAAAATTTCCTTACTGAAAGGGTTATCAAGCATTGTAAAAGGCTGCCCAGGGAAGTGATTGAGTCACCATCCCTGGAGATATTTAAAAGACATGTAGATGTGGCACTTAGGAGCATAGTTTAGTGGTGGACTTGGCAGTGTTGATTTATGGTTAGACTCTATTATCTTAAAGGTCTTTTCCAACCTAAATGATTCTATGATTCTAAACTACATGAGATTACCCTCCGTAGAAGCATTTTTCTCTCCATTAACTGAAGAGGGAGGTGGAGTCTCCTGCACCCACCCCCAGGCCCCCATGGCTGCAGCTACATGAGAAGAATCCTCTTCCCATCCCACTGCAGCATATACCCACAGGAATGGCTGTAATTACCTCCTACTGGGATAACAGCTACCACCACAAAAATCAGCTAATCAGTGGAAGGCCTATTTCTTAGCTTTAAAGTAATGTATTTCTCATAGAACTTGTTTAAATTAGTCTCTAGAGATATTATGGGTTACACTGTCTGATGGAAGAGGACTCTATGCTTTACTGAAAAAAGTGCCTGTAGACCCAAATCAGTTATTTCATCCTTACCATTAAGTGACAAGATGTGTTTTTTTCTCTTCCTAGAGTGTACTGGTTGAGAGGCACAACAGGACAGAGAGTTGCTCAGCTGGGGAGGAACTGGGGAGTAATGGCAGATCACAATAAAGCAATAATGTTGCACCCATGGTAAGAAAGACCAACCTCAAACACGGAACACACAGATCAAATGAGTCTGAGAATGGTGAACTATTTCTGTTCACTTTGGGAAAAGCTGTAGTTGGAGTCATCTGTGCTTGCACAGTTTTTGATACTAGACTTAAGATAAAAGAAATGGATCAAGCGGAGAGAGTGCAGAGGCAAACTAGTACAGCCTAAAGTCTAGAAAAATCCAATCTCTAACAAAAGATTCATGTGCATAAAGGAGAAAATTGAGAGAATATTACAGACTTCAAATATTGAAGAGAGCTGCAATGACAAAGGAATAGTCTGTTTGTATTTGTGTTAAGAAATGGCTCACATTACTGCAAGATGTTTTAGGTTAGGCACTAGAAAAAGCTTTCAGTGGGTAGTAAAGCAGCAGAAAAGTCTTCCTGCAGAGGCTGTGAAGGATTCATTGCTGAACAACCTTCAGCAACAGGCAAACAGAAATTTGCCAGGAGCGACAGAGGTAAAACCAACCCTGCTTTGAGACAGGAGGATAGATTATGTAATAATTTCCAAATCTTCTCAGCCCTAACTGTGTGATTATCAGATTCAACAATCCAAATTTTAGGTGAATACATTTCCATTGTCTATCTGTTTTTTTCTTTCCCCTCTGAGGCATTTGCATCCTTACAGACCTCAATCTTTCATCCCTGACCATTCTTCTTACTACTTAAAATTCTCTGCCCAAACAAACAGGTTGATCACTGTTCTCCTCCTAGAAAAATTTGGGTTCTTTAACATGGTTCAGGTCTAAATTGCAGTTCAGGACCCTACAATTAGTCACGGTTATTCTTCCACTCCCTTCAAGCAAAGCCTTACTCAACCTCACGAAGGCCCTCTGCCTTGCAGTCTAGCCAAGCAAGGGCTCCATCTCTTCGTGTTTGCCTCCCACACGCTCACCCACACAGAGCTTCTTTTAACTTTGCGAGATAGGAGAAGCAACTATGGGCTGAAACCCTGGCAAGCCTGCTCTTGTTTCTGAACCGTATATATCAGAGTAACCCTTCCCTTCCTCCACCACTCCGCTGTGATTAACTGACCTTATCCTGCTGCCTGTCAATTGTGAGATAGGATTTAGATAATTTTATGTATCTGAATAGCAGAAATCGAGCTTGAAGCCCAGACAACATTGCTTTTACTCATGTGTTTGCGCAAATCTCCTGCTGTACCCTGGAAGCAATCTCAGCCTGCTTCAGAGTGCAAAGACGATACACATTTAACCTTGTAGCTTATTACATTTTCACTAGAAAGACTGCTGTTGCTACCAACAGATGCTGTTATAGTATTTTTTAAAATATGTTTTCCTCCTTAACTGTTTATCTCCCTTTATTATATGTCCCAAAAGGTCAGATTCATTTTCTTCAGCTTGTGCCAGACTCAATGTGGGGGTAAATCACATTTTTCCCAAGTGGGAATGTCCTCCTACCCATGACCACACAGCTTCCCTAAATACCTTGGGGAACAAGGCTAACTGGACTGCCCACAGAATACCTCATATCCATTCCTAAATTGCCCCTACCTTTAGTTTACCATCCACACTGCTTCTGAATTTAAATCGTAGCCATTGCCCTTCCTGGAGTAGCTGGCATCACCAGATTTGCCACGTGCTTTGTTAGGCTGGTTTGTCTGAGTAGTGACCAACTCTCATTCAATACTGTATTGGAGATCTGTCAATAAGACATTTAATGTTGTCTTTGCTTTTAACAGCATTTATTGGTTTTGCATTTAATAGCAGGTAAAGGTTGTCTTCCTTGGTTATCTACCAATGAAAATGCCTAAGCCTACCCGATAAAAATTAAAAGAAAATGTCACTATCCTTCCAAACTGTATGCAGCCAGTAAGCACTTCTGCAAACAACACATCTATTGCTTGCGCAGATACTTATGATCAAGCCCATCAATATAAGCAGAAAGGCTCATCTTGAATCAAGTCCTCAGTGTGAAGGTTCACAGACTACCACATTTTATATGCTCAGATACATACACTTTTAAGACATATTTTCCCAGTCCTTCATAGTAATGTGTCTCAGATACTGTGTACTCGGTGTATATTTTAGAGGAGCTCAGGCATATTGAGCTGCATCTGCTGGTTTATTTTTAGGAAGACAAGCCCTAGTAGATTTGCTTAGAAACAGCACACAAAGAATTATGTGAACTTTGCAAACAGCAGAATATTTCAAATTCTGTGTCTATGAACCCTGACAGCGCTCTTTCAAATAAATTACATGTTGTAAAACTCATGTTGACCTCTTCTCCCTGAAGGCTGAAATCCAAAAGTCATCCCAGTGGTGTGAAAGGTCTATCTTAAACCAATTTAAGCCTCCAGGAAGTACAGAATTAAGGCTGACATCAACTTTTCTCTCCATCTTCGCCTGTGACAGTACAGCGATGATATCTGCGCCTAGCAGAAGAACACAGTGGCTGTAATAAGAATGACTCAACTGCTCTGAATGCAACAAACGTGTACATCATGAAAGAAACAGTTCAGTGCAAATATACCTCGCTATCAGTTTTGTCTCAGCAGGTTAATAGAGAATACAGAAGCTGACAGGATTTTGAAAGTAGCTTAAGTAGTAGGTACCCAATTCCCACCACACCTGGAGCTGGAGGCCTAGCTCTTAAACTCTGATCTTGCAAGGGCTTACGTATATGCTGCCTTTAAGGACTGCCTATAGAGCCACAACTTAGCAATGTATTAGAACATATTTCATAGCCGACAGCCCTGAAAATTCAAGCTGCTACCTTTACAAGTCTGTTACAATACAGCCTGCCTATAAAACATTTTGCTACAAGCCTGTGAACTAAGATGAACCGCACTTGTTCAGAACTTAACTTTGCTTATTCAGAGATTAAGCCCTGTTGTCAACTTATAAAATCTATATTGCAAAAGCATTGATAGAGAAAGCTTCCCTCTTTAACAGAGCAGTTTTGTCAATCCATCTCTACTTCAGCCAGATAAATCACATTACACAGAGAAAAGGCAAATCTCTACCCAACTTCAAAAAAAACCCAGCCAGATTTCAAGATTGCCAAGGTGCTTGGAAGATGGAGGAGCTGGCTTGTGACAAGTAAAATTTATTCCTCTCTGGAAAAAAAAAAAATCAACAATATGCAAGAGTCCTTGTGAATGCAAGACAACAAGGAGCCATTTGCCTGTTCTCACATCTCTGAACGCCTCTTACACTGCGTTCATCTTACAGCATGCAAGAGCTGTAAAGGACCTCAGAGGAGACACCTGCCTTTGGGCATCTGTGGGACTAATCAAGAAAACATTGTTTTGGCAGCAATATAGGTTTAACTGTACAGGGTGATTCTAGTAGCATGTTTTCATCTAGGATAATAAACTAGTTTTTACTTTAATGGCTGAGCTGATAGCAAATTACAGTTCCTCTTCGAGCTGAACTGACCTAATTAGTTTTTGTTTTGTGCTGCTACTGAATAAGCATGCACAAAGGATGCTCCCCCCTCCTGCTTGAATAAATCAGAATTTAAACATATATATCCAAGAGGCCCAATATGTCTTGTCCTGTCTTGCTGAATTGTATGGCTCTACAGTTGCTCACACTTGCCTTTTAACAGAATAGCTCCTTGAAGCCTGGCAGCTTGGAAATGTGAAGCTTTCTAGTATTATCTGTTGGTAAACAGGACTCCGGAGCTGCTTGAAGGCTCAGAGGCAGGTACCCGGGGTGCCAGCTGGGCAGCATCTTTTTTGGGGAAGGAGGTCTCTAGCCCCATCTTTTGGCAATCTTGAATTTCACATCATCTTTCTCCCTCCCAATTAATCCCGTGAGAATTTGGGACCCACCCTGCAAAGGGAAACTGAAGGAGGTTAGAACAGACCCTCATATTGCACCAGGTGGTATTTTCCAGAGGAAGGACTGGGCTCAAGCCTTTTATTCTACAGATGATTACTGTAGAGAGGCTTCATTAGGGAAACGTAGCCTAGAGAGAGTTCTTTGCTGTTACCTTATGGAAATTCAGCAAGGCCTCTCCTAGCCAGCAACTCCCTAAAGTTTAAGATGCCTGTGCTTTGCGTAGCTTATTTACTGACATACCAGTACAAAACCCGGTGTTTAGCTGCAATCAAGGATGTTCTTGTACCAGCATAACAATTTACAGCAATAAACCAATTTTGGTTTATGGCATATTTGTGCATGTATCACTTTCTTATACCAGCACTGTCAGTGGGACAAATTGTGTGAGAAGATGCAGTTTAGTGCCCAGATGGTGTCATTATTAAGTTCTCATTAGCTGTGCTTCAAAGCACTCCAGATTGAGGGAAAGGTGCGATGTGGAGTGCAGCAGGTACAGTATCGGATCCCTTGTGCTGAGGACTGAAAACTGAATTTAGTGATTTGTGGCAGAGAGGATGGGGAGGTTTCAATGAGTGCAGAGAGGCTGGTGCTTAGCTGGTATCAGGGGAAAAGGAGAGCTGAGAATATATTCAGAGCAGGTTCAGCTCTGGCACAGGGAAAGGCATGATGGAGGCAGGGATATATGGTCAGCCGTGTTTCTAGGAGGAGGTAGGTATATATTAACATCCTTGTTTGCAGCAGGGAGATAATGTGGACAGACCAAACTGGCTAGAAGAGCAGGAGGGAATATTATTGCTCACCCAGATCTCTGAGCTTGCTGAGGGCAAGATTGTGAAGGATTAAGGTAATACAAAGAAGAGACAGAAAAGGTGTGGGATGACCATCTCTCACAGCACCTGAAGCCATCACCAAGCCCCAGCTCTGCCAGGCAAGCAGGGGATTAGCTTATCTGGGCTGGGGCAGGGGCAATCGCATCTCAGACATGGCTGCCAAGCAGTTGGCTGCAGAGGAAAAAAAAAAATTGCTGATGCTCAGAATGAGCGCCCAGGACAACTTTCCCAGCCAGGCTTGAAACGAAGCCAGTGTCTGAGATAAAGTGACCAGCTGGGAAGAAAAACAAGGAAAAAATAAGGAAGCTATCCCTATCAGGAGAGAGAACAGTAGGCAACTCTTGTTTCTGCTGCTTTTAATAATGCATAGAGATCACTAACAAACCTGCCATTTTCACACCACTAATTGCGGAAATGTTTGCCACCTCCCCAGGGCATTTCTCACACTATCCTGACACTTTATTATTTTTCCTTCCCCACGCCTCTTCTCTTTTCCCTCTCCTATTCCGTAAGGGTTTTTTAAATAGCACTCACTGAATCAAAGACCGAAGGATTAACCTATTTAAAGGTTTAAACATTGAAATGGTGAGCACTGTCCACCAGTGCAATCTAATGGTATGAAAAAGTTGTATGTAATTTTTCAATGAGGACTTGCATGGCACCTTTTCTGCATAAAAATACGTATCTATTAAGTTCAAATATTCAGCAAAAACTCTTGGCTCTGCTGTAAGGTCTTGAATCTCAAATATTGCCAGAGAGAAAGAAATCACCTCAGGGTTTTCAGGATTTCACTGCGCCTTTCCCTCAAAAACATGTACCACCTTATCAAAACTCCTAAGCCTCATTCAATACAACAGCTTTGCAGCGACTGTGTGCTTATCACCTGGAAATAAGACTTTGCTGTAAAGGCTTATTGATTTGGGGAGGAAAGACAGTAAAAATGTAAAATATAGTTTCAGAAAGCTATGGCACTTATTTAATGTTTTTAGGAGCAGAAGTGAAAGGGGATGCTGATACACAAAAAAAAGGGGGTTGTTTTGTGATCTGTAAGTACATAAATGATAAAGGAGAAATCATGAGAGAAAACATCTGCATGCAGCCACTTTTACTGTCCAGACAAAAATATGAAGGCCAGTACAGTTTTCATCCTCTCACTTTGTTAATCTACATGTCCCGTGACTAATATAACCAGGTAGGGTTGCTGCATTCAGCAGATAAAAGCAGAACAAAACTGGCAAAACTACACACAGTCACTGTTCAATTGCTCTAGGAGGGGAAATGGCCTCTCCCTGGCCAGAGGAGACTGAAATAACTGAAACCTTACATTTCATGCATGATGTTGCTTGGATCTCAAGGAATCTAGGTGTGGTGATCTGAGGGTATGATTAAATTATCAGCTGTATCTAATAATGTGTATGTGTAGCTGGTTTAGGAAGTAAGCTAGTAAATCAATTAAGTGCTGATATAAAGCCCCATTGGAATCAACAGGAAAATTGCCATTGACTTTGCACCAGATCTTAGAAGAAAAGCTGCATGGAAAACCACAAAGGAGGGATAAGCTGCAACCAAACCATCTCTGAAACAAGCATCAGGGTTTCAGAGTAAAACCTGCAGGTTTTAAACCTGCAGTTTCTTTTTTTTTTTTAGCTCAGTTTTCTCACAGGGCTCCTGAGACATTAACCCACCTGATACACCCCCAGCTGTTTGGCTTTGGTGGGCAAAAGCGAGATAATACCTACCAAAGATTCTCCCACTCCAGACAATGCTATTCACTATTATGCCAACACAGCAGAACACCTCCAAAAGCAATGTCCCTCCAACCATGCCAGGGTACAGCACTGCTCTGACAGGTGACATTCTCACCATTTACGACCCTGATGAGTGCAAGCTGCTTTGAGCTCTTCTCCCAAGGAGCCAAAAGACACTCAAGGTCTGAAAGTGTCTAGCAGGTGAACAAGTCTTTTCTGTGAACTCTGAACTCCAGTCTCTCTTCCAGCAAATAGATTTAACATAAACAACTTCAAACTGCTCCCTGTGTTGCTCTGCACTTCCTGGACCACAGGATAAGTGGGCATATCGAGTCCAAAGGAGTTTTAACATACATTTATATCCCTTGATCCAGCTCTAGGAGTGTGAACCTGCAAGTCTGAGTGTCCCTGGGATATCACTGAGCCTGGAGGGACAGTAGGTTTCCCTGAATAATGTCCATCCTGACTTGTTCTGCTCTCACTTCTGATGCTGTTGATTTCTATCACTCCCTGCAAGTGACATCTGAAGAGGATTCCTCAGGGAAGTCCAGAATAACCCATACTTTATTTAAAACATTTGATTTAAGTAAGCCTATGTCAGAGATGCAGCAAGTGCTTTACATTATCATAGGACTGGTACAAGTAAAAAATGAGACCTCATGCCACTGGACATGTTTAGCGGTCTTCTGTTGTAACAAATGCTTGAGCATAAGATGCTGCCTTTATTTCTTGAACTGTCCTTATTCCTTGAATCAAATTCAAGAAGCAAAGCAGCAGTGATTTGAAGTCTGCTCACTACAAAACTCTATCCAATGAATTTCAAACACCAAGCTAGATATCCAGACTGAGGAGCAGTTAGCAGATGGGAAACCACAGATAGTGGATTTATCAGCACTACACAGTGATCCTCTGGAAGTTCAGTCTTTTTAAGGTAACCTGGAGAAAATAGTTCTTGTGCGGCCTGAGAGCAGAAAACCACTAATTCTTACCAACTGAAAGATAAAATGTTCAGTTTTCAACAGTGTGAGTCCAACAGGCAGCTGCAAAGAGCAATGCATAGCAAGATAAAAGGAATTTGTATGGCAGCTCTGCCTAATCTGCTCATTGCTGGAGGCAGTAGTGAGGGAAACTGAGGCTGATTAATTCTTGGGGAAAAAAAAAACCACAACAACTTTTCAGTTTGGTTCTGAAGTGTGCTGTTTCCCCCAAATTAAGTGGTTATGCAAGGAGTCTCTCAACTTGTGAACATAATTGATATTTTTCAGATTTGATGGAGGAAAAGAAAATGAAATAAGTGGCTTGTTTTCCTCTCCTTGCTCCCCCTGAAATAGAATAAAATAGCCAAAGTTCAGGAGTATGGCTAGGCAATACCTGTAAGTACACAGTCCTCTTGGCCAGTCCCTTCATATGGTTTGACCTACAGGCTGGCAGGTGGGCATCAGCCATCATCCTATGTGTGATGGCACCTTACATGTTGATCTCAGATGCTGAGATGCCGACAGTGTGCACTAGAAAGGAAGATAAAGTAAGAGCCACATGCTAAGTTTGCCTAGAGCAATGCACACAGAGCATATGCTCTGCAAGGAGAACTTCAGGATGTCAAAATTTGTATTAAAATCTCTTTGTTTATTGTTATATTCCTTCTCAACCTGGGAAGCTAAAGGTCATTGTCCAATAACCTCTCTTCAATGTGCAAGCTGCAGGGTGCCAGCAGAGGTGAGGGAATGGCTGGGAGGGCAGAAAACTGAGGGTGAATGCCAAAGAATGGAGGTCCAAAGCTGTGATTGCCAAATAATAGTTTATCTGAGGTCAATGCAGTATAAATTCTTCACCTAATCACTCAAGTCAGACAGGCTGGAGAGTACAGACTCATGCAGGCAGTTTTCCTCCCACAACACATACTTGGAAGAGTGGTTATATTAGCTTCATGCTTTGAGCCCAAATGATTGTACACTGCATTTGTCAGGCTGCCTGAATCGTACTCCCTCCAGTTCCCTGTGCAGTTTCTGCCTGTGGGGAACAGCCGGTGAAGCTGTACCCTTCAGCCTTTTCATACGGTCTGTTCTTCCAGGGTGATGCTGGCACTCGTCCCCACGGTGGTAAAACCAGCGCATATGGTTTTGGGGATCCCAAAGCAATTCTGTTTACTGCAGTGCGTTGGGAACTCCACCTCCTGGGTTGCAGCAAAGAAAGAACCAATTGTTCCCAGGCCAGCTGCAAAAGGGGTGCTAGCTAAAAAAAGTCACGAAGTACAGACCCGATGTCTCACTGTGCCTGCTATTATGGTTATTTACTATGGCCTTCTTTCAGTCACCATAAATCTCGGCAGAAAGGGCTTAGTTAAGGTATGATTAGGTTGGGATTATTGCATATGAGATTCTTGCTAAGGCTTATAAATGTGACAAACTCTGAAATATAGTTTCCACAAAAAAGGAGAGAGAAGGAGGGGAAGCGGTGCTTTTACTGAAATGTACCACAATTCCCTAATTACTCCTCTACACTAGTGACTCCGAGTGGTGGATAATAACAATTAAAGAAACATTCTCTGTTCTGCCCTCTTATACCTCCAAACTTGTACTCTCTTCAGGGACTCAATTTAACAGCAGCTGCAGAGTAAGACTTGAATGAAATGAGGCTGATTTAAGAGCTTGCTTGGAGCACTGTAACAAAGGGAGACTGCATTGTACAATTTTACAGATTAATTCCCATTGCTTGCACTTTACCACCAGGAATCATTAAGAAGCTAGAACTGACCAACTGTTTCTTATTGAAGTATCTTTGGACACAGAAAACATCCAACACAAGAGCTTCCAGATGCGACGAATGCATTCTCTCTTCAAAGCCTTCACTAAGGGCCAGGCTCCTCTCTTCCATACTCCTTCAAGGCACGCTTGAAAGTCTAAAGACAAGTAGGATTATTTGTCTACTAAGCATTATTGTTATTTCAGTTTGGGAAGTAGCAGTGGTTATTCCAGCTCATCTGGACAACACTTAATATGGTGAAAATATTTATTTAATCCACTTGTAGACAGTGAGCTAAAGTGACTCATCTTGTATTGTTTAGCTTCAACAGATACTTCTCAAACCCCAGCTTGGCTTAAATCATCATGCAAAAGATTTGACTTCTATAATGAGATTCTATGAGAACATATGTTAGTATGAAGAGCATGGCAATGAAATAACTTTCATATTGATACATTGAAGGAAATTGTTTTCTTTTCTCCTAGAGCTGAGACAGAGACAACCAATAGCCAGCTCTTCCTATACCCTCTCCATAGGTGTTATTTTCAACAGTAAAATAACATCATAAGTAGGTACTTAAGATGTGTGATTCTCTCCCCACCAGCTCCTTTTGATCGCAGTGACCTCAGTTTGCTATGTTACATTTAACATCCCCACCCCCTTAACCCCCCATTGTTTTGAAATATTAGCCACTGGGGTCCTGGGACAAAAATGTAGAAAGTTTTCTGCTTTGACTTCTTGCCAAAACCATTAAAATATTCTCTGCACTGTCACAGCTTGTGCCACCTCCCAGGGGAGTTGATTTAAAAGTAAATTACATGTAAGTCTCGGATGAAAAGAGCTTCATTATCTAATTCTTCCTACACCAGCATTTCTTCAAATTGCTTACTAGGGACAGGAGACAATTAGTCCTGTGTTTGAAATGAGAAGTAATAAGTATCTGTCATTCCCATTAACCATAATTATTTTTTTTGATATGCAAATACAATTCCTTTCTAAAGAAGTTAGATGGGGCAGCCATATCTAGATGGGCCCAGGTGCCAAGCGTGCTTTGGCCAACTCTGAGTACATTCAGCCACCTTGGGTTTCAGAGGCTGTTGACTGGACTGTCTTACAGCACAGTCTGTTGCTGATTGAATCAGCACGGCAATAACAGAAGAAAAATTGGAAGTCCTTCATCCCTTTGCAGTAGCTACAAGTACACAAGTGTTTCCATGGCACCAACTAGCTTCCAAGCAGATTTCAGAAACACCAGTGAGGGCCCTGAAGTCAGGAGGAGACTTCCTCAGTGAAATTGGAATTGGCATAGCTCTCCCAGGCAGCCATCAGGACACGGGAACTGCTGCCAACAATGCATCACTACCAGAGACTGATCAAAAGCTTACTTTCCTCAATCCCTGCTGAGAAACCGCCCTTCTGTCCATCATTCAGGCTCCCAGTGTGGTCACCTTTTCAGAAAGTCTCTCATTGGACCCTTACCACCAGGTTTAATTTAAATATGTACATTATCTAAGACATTCCCATTCTAATCCATGCTTACAGGTGAAATTCTCATCACACCAGGTCAGGATCAAAGAGGAGATTGAACTAACACAAACACAGACAGTCCTGCCCAGTTCATATCCATCCCAAATCTTATTGCAAGAGCTCTTAGCCTACCCTTTGAATCATATCACCCATATTCTTTATATCACTTCATTTGCATCCTCCTACCGAATCTGCCTGCCTTTCACGTAAAGTAACTTTGAACTACTGACAAGATAAAAAGAGACTTCCCTGGGGTACCAGACAAGTTCAGTGCAGAAGTTAGACTTCCCTCTTACAGAGGAGCCAAGATGTTCCTTGAGTTCCAGAGCGTGTGTACAGTACCTTCTCTGCAGGGCTCAGCATGGGTTAATCGCTCAGCTGGTCCATGTGAGACATTTTTCTCAAGTTTGTAAACTCTCTCATGCTGATATATGACCTTTCCACACTAAGTATTTAAAATGCAATGGAGTCTCTCTGGGACAGATCTTGGAACTGAGGTCAAATCTGGGCACCTGAGTGACACCTGGTTCTCACCAGCAGCTCACGTGCATCTGAGCAATGAGGGCATATAGTTGTGGGGCTGGTTTAGTCACATTTTACTGCCTCTGCTTCCTTTGCTTTCTTCAGTGTTTGGGGTTACAAGATTACTACTTCCGTAAAAATCATTCTACATAAAATACTTGAAACAGGAGGTTAGTATTTTATGGGCTGCAGAACAGACTTTGCTGATAATTCTATGGTCAGTATGAAACATGCACCCTGTAAAACTAGCAGAGTGACTAGGAAGCAACACAGTGCTTTCAAAGCACCAGCTTTAAAGCAAACTAAAGAAAAGGCAGTATCTGCAGGGAGACACAGTTAAGAATCCAGACACATTGGATTTATTTTTGGCTCACACAAATATACACAGGAAGATTTTGCAAAGTGATTAGGGCTCATTAAACAAAACACTTAAGAATGAACTTAAGTGATTTATATAATGGGGATAAACTTGTTTGTGCTTACAGTTACTTCGCCAGAAGAGTGCTACAGAATTATACCTACCTTCATCCCTACATCAAGAAAATTAATATTTAAGGATTGTGAGACCAAGTTCAGTGTCGATGCCAGTCTTTGAGGCACAGCAAAGGTCAGTGCTATAAAAGGGACCTGTGAACAGAGCAGGATGAATAAGGAAAGCAGCAGTTTGCATTTGACAGCTTTGCCACTGCATGGTATTTTCTCCTCTCTCATGAATAAGATGAGCCCTCCCTTCCTAGTCCAAGCTGGCTTAAGACCAGGATGTAGATCTTCACTTGGCACAAATCTCTGCCATGCACTCACCATCAGTGTCTGTTTTGGAGGTTAAATGGAAGTAGGGAGAGAGAACGAATGTGGTTATTTTGTATGAAAGCCACTTGTAAATTCTAAAGCTTCCAAGTACAATGAGTAAAAGCCTCAGTCACAACAATTATGCTTACTGTGGGCACTGACGTCGAAGTTGCCTCAGTTCTAACACAGAAATTTTGATGTCAAGTGCAAAAGTAATGTTCAGTAGTCAGTTTTCATTTCCTTTAATGCATCTGGTGTAACCTTTAGAAATGCATTTCACTACCCTTCCATTTTTCTGAAGCTCTAAAATTTTTTACTGTGTATTTAATTAGTAAGCTTATTTCTTTTGCTTTTTAACTAATTTCTCTGAAAACAAGGCTTATGCCACTATGCTCTGATGAAGTCTCCAAAAGCAAAGGGAAGAAAGTCTTAAAGATACTAAGGTCTTCCAAGTTGCATGAAAGAAATGACTAAAGGAAAAGTGCAGTATTAGCCTACAAAAGCAAGCAATAAAAACCTGCTTATTCATGTCAAGGGTCTACTAGCAAGTAAACAGCACTAGCTCTGCCAGCGTACTAGCAAACTTTATTGTGCCTACCCTAATTCTGCCCTACCTCATTGCAGACACAAAGGTTGCTTGAACAGACTGCAAGTCATCTGCTGTTTTTACGAAGCACACATGGGTACTAGGATAACACGAACAAGATTTTTTAATTTGTGATTTGAAGTTAAGATTTGAACAGATGTCTCTGGAGATGAGCATCCATTGTGCTACTCTTCTGCATGTTACGTAGCTCTCACAGCGGGGTGCATTTTGAGGGGGGAATTCAAACCACTTTTCTTTTTTTTTTTTAATAGGTATAAGAGATAGGACAGACATCTCCTGTATCAATTTGCTCTCCCCAGTCCTTCTCCCAATAAAAACCTCTAACACTGCCTCCCTCTCCCTCAACTTCACTGCCTGGACAAAGTTAACTAACAGAAACTACTACACTTCATATTGCAGGTTCAGACCTGAACCCAATTCCTGTATTTCACAGTTAAAACAGGGCCAATTCTGTACACCATTGTGTGTATTTTGTAGTTCACACCATTCATCTGTGTGTGAATGCGTAAAACTTGGGTGTCAAACTTCTACCTCATGCACACAAGCATTCAGCATTGGAGAACACTCAGAAGTGAATGTTCTTTTAAGAAATGACAGTTTTCATTACAAGCCCTAGAAAAATTGGGGAAAAAGTTACGTGGCTTTACACACTCAGGTTAATTGCTATTTTATCTTTAAATAGTTAACGTATAGCTATTTCAGAGAACTGCTACAGCCTGCTGATGAAGAATACGCATAAGTAAAGTCTTAGAAGAAATTGCATTTGGGAAACCACTCAGGGGAAAGAATCTAAACAGCAGCAAAGCTGGCTGGATAACTGTCTATTATGGGCACATTCACCCAGGGAGCACTTCTCCTGACATCCCATCATGGAGAACCAGCACACTCCATCCCTGCATGCTACAAATTTCCTACGAAGAGTTTGCTCAGCTGTTATCTCTGGTTTCCACAAAAGCTTGAAAGGACACTGTTGAAAGCTTGTTCTGTTATCTGTGCTTTACACAGCCTGGTTCCTCAACCTGCTTACCTATTCCTTCCCCTCTCTCAAAATAGAGCTCAAGTTGATATGAAAATAGCATACCTTTTTCAGAGTGGGTGCAGGATTGGTAAGGCACTGAGAAGGAATAAGGAAAGCTGAAATTACAGTGAACTGGCTGTGTATTTGTGTTTGAAATTCTTAAAGTAGAGACTAATTAATCCCATTGTTGATGCTAATATAGTTCTTTTTCAAGATTCACAATTCAGTGCTCCAAGCAAATTTACCTTTGATCTTTAGCTCAGAGAAGATGATTGAAGTTTTTATCAAATGCATTTGTCTGCCCTTAGGCTTATGTATGGACTGGGGCAGGGCAAGTGGACATGCAAAGTGTCTCTGTGGCAGAAAGAAAAAGGGAAATAGAGGGTTTGACTGTCAATGAGGGCAGAGCTCAATATAACTCCTGTAACCCTTTTGCATTGCTCCAAAACAGCTCCATAGAGATCTGGAAGGTAGAGTGACCAATAGACCATGCGATGTGCAGATTTGCGGTTCTGTCAGCCTTTGAAGGGTGCTCCCATTGCCATGCTCACTTTGCTCTTCTACCTCTGATTAAAAGATTCTTCCTCCTTCACTTATCCCTTCCAAATAAGATTAACCCCATGTGCAAGATATGAAAGCTCCCGCTTAACAGGCCTTCTTGATCTATAAGGCCTGATCTATAAGGCAAACTGTCATCCTGTGTAGAAAGCTAACATTTTAAGGCACAGCTACAAACAGAAGTCATACGCTTGCTAGCATTTTAGGCAGGTCCAAGAGTTGGCTCAAGGTATAATATGGCCCATGTTTCTAGTCTCCTTCAGCAGCCATAAGTCAGCCTCTGTGGCATTTACAGCCAGTTTCTTACACTCCCACAGTGCCAAGAAGCTGTAATGCATCAGATGACTTAGCTTAAAGGTTATCTCAGCAAGATCTCGATGAAAGTCAGCTTCTAAAAAATCTAGAAAATTCTTTCTGACTTCCTTTATGGTACAGCCACAAACATGTTGTGTGAGATCACTCAGCTTCATGTGATGTGGACATTGTTAACACACGTCACATCCCACTGACTGTGCTTGAAAGGAAGAGTTCTCCACCTCGTCTCTTCGCAAGCCTGGAGCAACTAATTCTCACTCCAACATAAGACATTTAATGAGCATTTACCAAGCCCAAAAGACTAAGTCATTGGTCTCTGCCCCATTGTCTGTATCTGAACCAGTACAGACTGGGCTAGTTTTGCCTATAAATTTTTGATTACTGTCTATGGATACATAAGTCCTCTTACTGTATCAGATACTGAGCTCTGAGCTTTCAGGTCCATGGGCTCCTGTTACTGGTAAAAGCTCAAGAATTAGTCTGTCTGGCCCTTACTGTACCCAGCACTGAGTGACTGGACCCACAGCTTGTAGCACACGACTTGTTCAGTTTACTTCAGTTCCAGTCCCTCCTAAACTGTCTTGTATTTAGATTTTATCACTGTTTTAATCTTCCCCAAACTCTCCTCCACGAGATCCTGGCCTTCACCATTCTCCTTACAAGGGTGCCACAGAAAGCAGGGAGCCCCAATGCATCAGGATGATCAGTGCTAGTTTTCTATCAGAGCCACTTCTTAGTTTAGCATAAACTCCAGCACAAAAAACCTCATGCTGTACTCAGGGATGTGGCTGATGCAAACTGATGAGGGCAGTCTCGCATGGCTTGGGTCAAGTTCAGTCTGGGGCTTAAAGTCACCGACAGGAACATGACAGACATTTCAGCCAGTTTCACAGCCACATTCCCAGCACTGAAATGTTGTTTTTTGTGAAAGCATAGATTTGGGAACAGTCTTTGAAGGCTTCTGACATTTGAAGTATGGTATAAAGAGAGTCATCAATAAGAGAAAAAAATATCTCGAGGTAGATCTGCAGGAACAGATAGTACTGTGCATGACCCAAGATGAGAGCACTCTGACCAGGCTGGCACGTAGCTGCTTATTTAGATCTGGAACGGCTCACAAAAGAAAACTTTGTCAAAATTATTGCATTGACTGCAGAGTCCCGGAAGAGGCACTGGTATAAGCCTTGTCCATCCATGACTCCTCTAGATTTGTCCTGCTGTTTTTTGAGGGAAGAGGTTTGTGCTTATTTTCTGGCAAAAAGGCAGGACAAGGCAGAGACAAAAAGTGAAGCTTCTTTGCAGAAATAAATCAGTCAGTTGGGGTCAAGCTAGAGGAGTTGTAGAGATGATTATGGATTATTTTATCAAAGTGCAAAGGGCTGACAAGTAAAAAACATTTGGGATGTCAAAGGACTGTCACAAACACACAGAATTTATACTGTAGATGGGGTATCTTGGGGTGATTAATGTAGGAGTAATCTGCTGCCAGGCTTGCAAATTGTCTGATGCTTTATAGGCTCAGTCCCTTATAGCCTCTGCCAGACCTTGGTTCCATATAAGCACTTTCAGATGCATTAGAAGACATTACAGCTCTGTAGATTTGCCCAGAGTTAGACCTTAAGCTGTGATCCCAACTCTGGGGAAATTGCATTTTGAGCTGAGCTGAATAAACACAGCATGAAGAATACAGAATTTATTGGTGGTGAGGAAACAGGACTGCTTTAAAAGACTGGATTGAAAGAAGGATTGATACATAGGACAGTGCTTAGTAGATGAGATCTTTCACTAGTCTGGTTCTCAAGTGTAGCACTACTACAGGTCATGCTTTTATATTCCCTGGAAGCTTATGCCTAAAGCTGCAAAGGCTTTAAAATCCAGATGAAAATTCAGTGAAACTCACGAAAACCCCCCAGCAATAAGTCACTATAACAAGCAAGTCTCTTCCAGCTTTTAGCTCAGCTATGATGCCACTTGCCCTGGATATCTGTGCACTCTACAGAAAGACAGTCTCATGGCTGGGATACAGCAAGTTGTTCTGCTGCTGCTGGACAGGCTTTGGTAGGGAGGGATTTTGATTAATCCAGTACAGCCTTGGCAACCTTAAGGAAACTGGGCACTTCGAGGGAGATGAAATGCAGAGCAGGCTTCATGCAAAAAGGGCTTTTACAAGTGGTGCATGCACTAAACCCCGCAGGATACCAGGATTTCCCTGCAACAAGCTGCATTTCTTGGTAAAAATTGTGAGCCAAGGCACAGTAGTTTTGAAGATCATTAATCTTGCAAAGCTGAAAGCAGAACTACATCCTGCTCCTGTTTAATCAGGAGGTGGGGGCTTGCCATTGCCTTCACCAGAACACAGTTCAAATCCTCAGCCCTTCATGTCTTTGATTTTTCACTACCTGCCTTGAGCACACTTTGGAAGCACAATGATTAAGTGATACTCTTATCTGTGGTGCAGACTGACGAAGGGAAGGCATCTAAGGATCTAAGTCCTATTGATGTGAACACCTAAATCCTTCAGACAGTTTTAAAAAGAAACTGAAGCCTAAATACCTAGTTAGTCAGTCCTGGAGTACAGGCTGAAATCACAAGGGGATTCATTCCCATCCTCGTGGTCTTTCTGCTAGACCACACTGCCTCCCCAGTTAATTAATTCTATTGATTTGTTTGTTTTTTATCAGCCTTTCCACACTCAGCAGTTATTTAGGACTTGCATGGGTAATGCATTTTCCGGTTAAATTGATCCTACTTTTTATATCCTTTCAATGCACTTATTTGAAATTTCCCTGCCAAATGTTTTAATGTTTTAAAGTTGAAAGTTGATTCATATTATTTAAAATACCCTGTGTAAGAGGGGGAAATCTGTGTAGCAGAGTAACTAATAAAATGGGCTCTTTAAACCTGATTAATGGCCAGTGAAGGTAAAGCACTTCCCTCCAGCAAAATAAACAAAACAACCCAGACCATTACATCTAGCGGTACCTGCTGAGATTGAATTCAATTTGCTTCCACAGAGCCTTAATAAAACCCTTATCTGCCTTCCTGCTCCTTTTCCGAAGCTACTCAATTTGGTATCTAACCAATTTAGGTCAATTTTGAGTGGTATGTCATGGTGGCTGTTCCAGAAACCACTGTACCTTGCCAGTACCTTGCCAACATGGAGCCAAGTCACTTCTAGTAGCCAGGCTGAAAGCAAGTAACTTTGGGCACTGCAGTGGCATTGGCCTGTAGTTGAATCATTATGGGCTTCAAATAATGAATTCTGTTTCCATTAGCAGTAACTTACTCCTCATGGTAGCTGTTGTGAGAAGTCTCCAACCTTATTTAGCAGGGGAGTATTCAAGGGCCTTGAAATATCACAGGGAAGCTTAGTGTGGGTGATTTGCTTTGGTGGGTTTCATTAGCTTAACTACAGTTCTTGCTAGCAGACGTGTTATAAACCTGGGGAGGGGGAGAGGGAAGTCAAAGGATAGAGGAGAGTTTAGTCTCATATTTATACTAATAGCAAAATGAAGACATTAAGATGTTGTCATGCTTCAGGGAGAGGCCTTTTTACATCTCATGTTTATTCATGTATATTAGGATGGATACAAATGTTATGTATTTATGGGGCATTGAGCAAAGGTCAAACTCGAAGTTACATGATTGTAGGTTAGCCAGAAAATCCTTTTTTCTTTACACCCAAAGCATCCCTTTCTCACAGAATGACTTTTCTTTAGTCAGAGACTTTATCCTTCATAGCCTGGAGATTGCTCATCTGTTTAGCAGCTAAGCAGCCCCAGACAGCCCTGTCCTGTCTACAGACAGCCACACAAGTTCTGGATGGGACTAAACAGTTTTCAAAGTAACTGTAGGCAAGAGACTTCACAAGGATTTTCAGAGACAGACCATGCTGTCATTCAGTGATGCTCCTCTGTAGACAGTAAGATGGGAAATAACTTTCCAGAGGTAGTTTGACGTCTAACTATTTCAAACATATTACTCTCTGCTCAGTGGGAGGGAGTCCTCCAGGGTGACTGATTTGCCCTTGTTTGGTTTATTTGTGCTCCCTCTGGTTTCCTGGTCCTCTGCTATTTTTTAAATCCAGTGATCCTGAAACAAGGTGTCAGGCTGACGTTAACTCCTTCTAGCCTTTGACTCCTGGGTTCTGACAGCCAACTTGAAATGGCACCAGGTTTTAGAACAATATTAGGTCAGTGATTACAACAACTCCTGCTTGGACGTGGTCACCTCTTCACTTCAAGAGACCACAGTGCAGCCCATATACAGACATACTAGCATAGCTCGCTGGCTGTACCTCCTACAGAACTAATTCAGGAGAGGAATATTCAAGATGACAAGATGGACAGCATGTCAGAGCACTGCAGTCCACAACAGCACCTTTCTCTGAACAGCACTGACATCTGTCTCCGAGAAAGTAGCATTAGAAGAAGCCTGTCCCCAGACTGCACATATCAGCGTGCATAAATAAATCCCATGAATACAAGCTTTGTCAATCTTCTTGACAAAGATCACAGCCTTTAGATAAGGAGCCCAGCCAAAAGCACATTTCTATTCCTTTCTTCATCATTAAACTTGATAGCTCAGTGATAGGCAGCTATTCAATAAGATCACGGCTTGAAGCAAAACGAAAGCTCACACAATGACCACAATGCTTTCCTCCCCCCAGCTTTCTTTATATAAACATTTTTTGGTTCAGTTTACAGTAAGAGAAGAGTAGTGATGCACAGAAGTGTGATCTCCAATGGAAAAAAACTCTAGTCCATTTACAATGAAATCTATTATCTCAAGTTGTTCAGGCTCAGGAAAGATTCTTGCCAGGAGGACCTATGAGCAAAAAGTAGTTATTCACAATAGTTTATCAGGTGGGATATCTTTTAAACCTAAATGAGTTTCCAGAGAATTTAATGACTGCATCTCCCTGGATCTTATGCAGTGTGGGACTGGATGTAACTGCTCTCATTCTGGCCAGGACTCAAACTAAGCCTGACATTTTGATGAGCTTCCTAAGCAGCAGACAATTGGCAAGTCTTAGAAAAACATTTACTGGCCAGGGATAAGAAATCAATTCAAACCTCAGATAACTACCTCAATCAATGGTTTTGAGTCACTGACACACCAAATATTTATTTATAAATGCAGAATAAGTAGGATGAAGGGCACCTTGCTGCCAAGTTATTAACAGCAGCAACTGTGAGGCAGTACAGATACATATAGTGTAGGGACTCATTTGTCTAATTTTAGACATCTACAAAGTTGACTGGGGCGGTCAGACACATCTGGTCTGCTTTGGAGATCTGTTTGATTAAGCTGAATTGTTACACAGGAGAGTCTTCTCCGGTGATAGCTATAAGGAAGCCCAATATTATATCTAATGAGCTGTCATACCAGATGAATCCACTTCTGCAAAGTAAAAGCTCCCGCCAAAAGGATCTTTCAGTACATAGCTTAGTATTTTTAGTCTGATCTATGATGTGCATCAGTAAGTACACTCCTGTTAGTGTTTCTTCATGAAAGCATACATTTTCCTAAGGAGAAGATGATTCCCTTGCCATACAAGTCAGTTATAGGTCACCTCCCCACCCACTTTAGGGAAGTTTAACTGACTACTTCATCTCACATTAAAAAGTGCCTGCTTCAGTCAGAGCATCCAACGCGATACAGCTGCACAGTGGCAACCACAGAGCTGGATGAAAGAGGATGTTCAAACAACTTCATTGCAAATTCCCTAAGACCTGACAGCGCACATGTCAGCAACCATCTCACTGCATATATCCTAGAAGGGTTGAATGCATTAGGGACCTCAGCTAGAGTCCCAACCACACAGAAGCCAGCTGCTTAGTACAGGAGAAATTTATCCCATTGTCATTTCTTCTAAGTATACTACCTCCAAATTGTATTGGAGCAGTCAGTGCAAGCAGACTTCTCTGGAATTACATTACCCCCTGTGAAGCGCTTTCTCATCTGAAGCCTCAGTGGGCATAATTAGTAAACAGAGTTGCTTGCTCTGCAGATCTAGAAATTTTTTCCCCTCAAATGTTATCATGGCTTTCACTGCAATATTTAAGTACTAGTGGAATTTTCCTGTGATGATATACTGCTCCTAGCCGAAGACACAGCAAAAGGTGGAACACTCTACCCTACAGAGGAATTCATGAGCTGAGGGTAGATGATGGGTACTCACAAAGCAGTAGAGCACAGCTCTCAGCTGATGATTAACTTAAAATCAGAAGTTAAAACTGAAAGTTCACTTTTAAACAAAGGAGCTCTATCTTCTCTCTACACCTCAGTCTTCTAAGGTGCAAGTGCAGATACAAGACCTGAGAAGTACAGCTTGTAAGTAGAGGGAAGATTTAATCTTCAGCAGAGTTTGCATTATGACCCCATTACATTAAATATATTCCAAATGAGGTACTGTTGTGCCCACGCCTGAGAGAAAAACAGGGAGGAGGAACAGCCAGTGGTGAACCTGGCATACCCCTGGCTTGCTCTAGCCCTGCAACATGCAGCAGATGATGCAATATTTCAAAGCCATGCTGGTTTCTGAATACATTCTAACCTATATCCAACAGCAGCAAGCTAGCTGCAAGCAGTCGCTGCTATTTATGCTCTGACATCAAGCCAAAGCATCACTTCCTTCCTTAGTTCACCTGTAACACAAAGCACCTCCAGTCAATTTAATTTACTTGGGACTCCCGAGATGAGTGGTCTGCCCACTATTGATTATGGGTACAATTAAAGTGACTAGACCCAAAATTGCACAGTGTCTAAGTCAGACATAGCTTACTTTTGCAGTGTCCCTTCAAATGGGTCCTAGAATGACTCACAGAAAGCAGAAAAAGCCGGTTTTAATAACTGAGCTAGTAGCCTAATAACCAAGAGGCCCATCCATTTCAGTGTTGTGACCTAGTTGCTGTGTTTTGACACATCCAGCTCCTCACATCTCTGGAGTTACACAACACCAGCAAGCCTGTACACATGCACAAATGTTGTCTTCAGAGCTAAAACCTAGGCTAGGCACAGGCCCACTGGAAGGTACTGAGCAGTAATTAGAATCTAAAGAGCAGCTGAAAAGGCCTGTTCTCATTACGCTTTCCAGGTGAGTCACTCCGGGGGCAAAGGCATTAGGACAGCTGGGCTGCCTGCAGGACCATTTCAATAGGCCATATTTTATCCTAAAACTCTAGTTTTAACAACAATTGTTTTTTATTAGGAGTGTGCCTCACACAATGCAAGAGATCAACACAACTACCTCTAAAACGTAACACATAGCACGACTTGGATTACATTATGCTTACTTTATGCTAAGTAGCAGTGGAGACAAAAACCCCCAGTATGTGCATAGTGACCAATACTGCTCTTAATGTAAGTGGAAAAGAGCCAACCACCATGCTGCAAATGCAGCACATCCCAGCTATGTATGAGTCCACTGATTAAACAGGCACCATTTCTAATTCTGACTCTAATATTAATCTAGTTGCACCTTATCTGAACCGAGCTGTTTGGTGTCTTTTTAGTGGGACACTATTCTTACTAAATGTTCAGCTCATGTACCAGTCCTGGAAGGCACCACGCAACTAAAGTTGCACTGGGTGGTGTTGGGAGGCCAGCTCCTTCTTGGAAAACCAGATGCAAAAGTCCCTTTTGTCTTTAATTTGATTAGATCTTCTGAAAAGGATGCCAGCACCTCTCACAGGAGCTTGGGAACTGGGCAAAAGCAGCTTCTTTTCCATGCAGTACTTTGGACTTTCTTTGCTAGCAGCTTTTGCCAGAGCCCTGCAGTTTAAGCTGCTCTGCACATGTTCATGCTCCTGAAATGTTGTTCAGGTTTATGCTTATTAATACTCCTTATTAAAGTCTTCTAGAATAAAATCCTTCCTAATTAGTAACATTGGAGTGCCTTTTCCATTATTCATTAGAAAGAAGAAATGGGTTAGTCCTTGGCAGCATCTTCCAGGGAGCAGAGTTATTGAGGTTACTCTGATACAGTTCAAGTGTCTCCAGCTGCAGCTGTAAATTTCCACTCAGATGTTCTATCATTCCTCTTCCTCAGAGATCATGTGCTCTGGCTGCTAATCTTCCCTGCACATTTCCACTTGTGTACTGCCCACTGAGTACACAGGCACAGCCCACGCTTCCAGATGCACATACATAAAACAAAGCACAAGTCCTTTCACACATGTACCATACTGCAACAAACCAATACACTCAAAAATATTTTCACACCAATGCATCATCTGTCATGTACTCGCATTTTCCCTTTGGAAGCAATTTGAAGGGAGATGTGGTAAACACCAATTTGTGCATGTAGGAATTAACTTCCCTACACTCAACATTTAACATATCTAAAGACAGTACTCTGTTGCTCTGGAAACCTTTTCTCAGGTAACAGGTGTTTTGTCATGGGACAAGGCATTAGGAAAGAATTAAGGATGGTAACAAGAAGCACCAGACTTCAACAGACAAAAATAAAGTCTTTAGGCTACTTCCCTAAATTCCCATCCCTTAATTCCTAATTAGGCAATTACCTTATTCCCATTCCATCCATAGCTAAACAGAACAATCATTTTCCTTTATGCTAAAAATACTAATTGATCTAAGTTGTGTTCAATGTTCTTCACATGCAGAGAATATGGTTGTGGGGAAAGATGTTCTTTCCCTCAGCTTGCATGTTATGTGTTCAGACAAGTCGGGTGAAGAGAGGTAAGAGAAAAGATAGGGGGGCAGGATAAGCAATTTAGGAAGATACCTCTCCTATCAGAGATGAATAAATTGGTTTTGGTATATTCAGTCCTCTGGTTCTAACCTATTGGTGGAAGCAATCCACAGGAATAAGAAATACAGGCAGTGGCCATAAGCACCATTATGCTATCTGCCTATTAAGTCAAATGAGATTTAAGGTAAGCTTTTTACTCACAGAAAAGTAGTGCTGAAGGGAAAAACCTATTTAAAAGGCACTGTAGTTTTTTGCCTCAAATACCTGTGAATCTTCTGACATTTTCCATTTCATCCATTGCATCACAGGGTAATCCTGCCCAGATCTTGGATCTGGCAGCACTCAAGTGATATTTACCTGAAGGACCTCAGGATCCTTTCACTGCAAAACTCATCCTTTTTTTACTAGAGAAACAGCATCTTGGAAGGCATTGAACATTAGCAAATCCCTGGGAGACTGAATGACAAGGGAGAGTTTCCTCCTGAACACTTAAACCACAGCAAGTGAAGTTTATGCTCTGATCTTCCCAACTATTGCAGCAGCCTCCCAGTGCCTTCTTTCCACTGGGGGAAGCAGGTTTCCAGTTTGGTGGTAAGCCCCTGGGCTTCTAGCATTTTGCCTGACATCCAGCTGTGTCAACTGAACCAATCAGAAATTCATGAAGTGTTTTCCCCACCTTGCAAAGTGATAGTTTGTTAAAACGAAAGCAGATATCCTAATTGCATCCATTTCTGACAGCTCCTTGCACAAGGATTGTAGGGGAGTTTGTGGTTTGATGCCAAGCATCTAAGTACAGTCACTCTTCACCTATAAGGAGCTTGGCCACTTGACACTGGCTGCTTTTGTACCCAACGAAGATGCCAAAAATAGCCTGGAGTCAACTGCTTGAAGTCCTTCAGCATTTCCCTGGAGCAAAGGCCCCAGTCAGTCACTTGCATCTTCTGCTTGTCATGTAATTATCAAAGAACTTCTCCCCTTCGGCTTCCTCATTTTCCACAAACATGTAGTTTTCCATGTAATCATGGAAGCAGGGCGGTTTCTTGACCTTGACTCAACACTTGAGGGAATTTACAGTCAAAAAGCTTCTTTTGCAGTCTTCAGTTACTCCTTGGTTGAACAGAACTCATTGAAATCCATATACGTTTTGACTGAGCAAGAACAAAGGAGTACAGAATACATTTAAAAGAAATTAAAATTTTTTCTCTGCCACAGGCTAAAAAAAAAATTCCCCCTTCCCTTGGGCTTTGAGTTTGATTTGTATTTCAATAAAAATAAATCAAAGTGGACAGATTAGTGTGTTTTGAAATGCAAATGCTTTGAAAACATTAAAGGACAAATAATAAGGTGGCATGTTCTCAGTTTATTTTGGGTTTTTTTTATTTATTTACCCTTTGTTCTTAAACGATCATGTGTATCCTATGTGCTTGATGGAAAATTTTGCTCTATGCAGTAAAGCAGCTGTAAGGAACAGTGAGAGTTTCTTCTGCAGTATTTCCTTTCTACTGAACAATGCAAAGCAGCTATTTGAAATATCTATGTAATTTAAGTCTTGATCCCAAGGCGCATCCCAAAGCCTCGGAAAGCTACTGGGTTGCTTTGGCTGAACCTGAATACACATAAATTGCCTCAAACTGTTTTTCAAGTGATACTCAGACACTGGATTTTCAGGGCTTGTTTCTAATCTCACTTAAACAAGTAAAAGACAAGAGAAGCACCTGAGTCAGTGGTGGAGTTACCTCAATGCAGAAAGGAAGAGCAAGACTTGAACCAGACCCAGGCAAGGTTTTAAGAGGCAGGGTGCCAATTCATAATTAATATGGCAGTATTGTGGTTCCAAGTAAATGGACAATGAATAGACAGCATACAGAATACCTAGACTGCTTAGGACACACCGACCTTAGCTCAGAAGTACAGGAGGATAGATATGACCTTCATGGGTTGCCTCACAAAGAAGTTTTACAGAGATAAATAGTTCTTATTTTAGTTATATTTGTCTAAGGCAGCTACAGCCCTGAATACTCCTCTTATGCTGCTACCAGAAGGCTACTAACATCCAAACAGAGGTCTCCTCACACAGGGCACCCGATGCAGGAATTGTCAGCTTTACCCTGACAGCAGTCTCCAGCCCACAGCAGATCTCTGTCCTCCACTGCAAAGGTCTTACACATACATGAAACAAAACCCCAACATTTTTGATTTGACCACAACTGAGCCAAGCATGATGGATTTTTTTAATGTGGAAAACTGAGCAAAGGAAACTTCTAAGCTGTTTGCTTTTATTTCTTCAAATATCTTTTTTTAAAGGACTGAAGGAGTGCTTTCTCTTTGCAATGGATCATAAGATCTTATAAAAGCCAAGCAAAAAGAAGGGAGCCAAAAAGGCTTTCAATGTGCCTAAACGCTGAGAAACTAAGATCTTTCTAAATTCCTCAGACCACTCTGTGTTCCTCCCAAGATAATTTCACATCAACATTAGAGGGAGAGCTTTAAGTCAAAGTATAGCTCCAGCTTCAAATTCTTCCACACCTCAGAGATATTTAGAGCTTGCTTTTGGGATCCAGTCTCACTTGGAAGCTGGATATATCACAAATTGCAGATCTAGATGAAGTGTTAAATTCAACTTGAGGCTGTCTAGCAAGAGATTTGTCTGGTATCATCTGCAGATACTCCAAAGAAGCTGACAAACTTCAGCAAGCTTTTGTGAGAGATTCATTTCACACAATGCTTGAAATGCTTCAGAAAGAACAGCATCATTTACTTAGACATTAAAGTTATGAATTCAGATCTAATAAGAAGGGAGAAGCAACAGGAAAATGACCTTGTTGTCACCCATTTCCCAAACTTGGGATATTCTGTCCTGGGAAGTGGTGTAAATTCCAAGTGAACATGTCTTGTAAAGAAGAGGATATGCGTTACTGTGTTGATCTAATAAGATATATTAAATCTCCCTATGTAGTGTGCCTGGCATAGGTAAAACACTATGGTTTTCCTACTGCTACTTACTGTTGCCAGAGAAGCACAGAAAGCAACATACTGCCGTTGGTATACCAAGGAGGAATTCACTCACTAAGTATGTGCCATCTACACATCCACTAGCTCAATTTGTTCCTAAAAGTAGAGGACAGTCACCAGATCTGCAATGTGTAGTCACCATCGTTGCAGCCTCCTTTCACAAAGCAAAAGGGTGGTAGAAGGCATTTTTAGTAGTCCAGTCTGCCTTCCAGGAATTACCGTCTACAAGATCAAGCAAGAAAGTTCTATATTATGAGGACGCTATACTACCATCAGGCCTATGGTCAACTTCAGTCTGATGACAAATAGCCATTTAGGCAATTCTTAAACAATCTTTTAAGATCCTATTTGCATACTCAGAACATATAATATCTACACATCTGAAGCTTGCTATACAGTACCAATTTTTGTAACATAAATGAAATTTATGTGGAAGTTGAGAACATTAAATTTGTCATTACAGCTATACAGCATTTCTCAACCATCTTAAGTGACATGGAAGGGCCAAAGGAGCACTCTTTCCATATTATAGCTCCAAGCAACATTGAAGGACACTGCCTCACAGTGCATAGCGCTCACCATCCGGGTCTTCAGATGCGCCCACTATGCAAATCCATGGCCACTAAGTACTTGAGTACCCATGAAGGTACAAGTCCTTATTAGCTAGAAACAGATTGGCATTTGTAGATGCCAAGAGCCTTGCTTCAAGTAATCACAGGAATTACAGTCACAATAACAGCACTGAAATAAACTTGATGGTCAAAAGCTGAAAATCATTAATTTCACATCTATAAGTGCTCTCCTAACACAGGACATGTCACATTCCAGAAGTGGTATTGAGTACTATGTTAGTTAGAATTCAGAAATACACTGTTTACCACACTTTCTAGGAGGCACTGTTGCCTTGTATTTAGACACAGAATTTAGAAGTGCAGCTACAAAGATTAAATGCAACTTAAAGGCCAAATCAGGGCTTCACTCCATACAACAGCACATTGAGAAGCCAGCTGCTGCCAGTACTCCCAGCTCTTAAAACCCTTGGCTCTGCACCAGAGCAAGACCCTTTAACTCCACCTGGAGGACGCACCAAAGAATCTTTTTTAATAAGGAAAGCTCGGTTGAAAACTCGTTCTGGTACACTATGGACTCAATTCTCTTCCTTTTCTTTTACATATCTTTAAGTGGTGTTTCACACAACTGTGCTAGGCTGGATGCAATCCATCTATCAAGAACAACATACCGACATTGAACTGCAGCCCTGAAGAATTAAATGTGTACATCATGACAGCTTGTGCTGGAGAATAAGAATGAGCTGGAATTAGAGGAGCCTCTATCCTCTGCAACTGTAACACGGAAGTACAATTGCATTTTATAATCTCTTTTCACAGATGTAACTACCAGACTGCCATGAAAATTGGTCAGTAGTTTAATATACCAACAAGGTCAAGATGATTAATATGTTTTATAACATTCATGTTTAATCTGTTACCTTTTTAGGATAAAGCAGCATCACAAGAAGCAGCAGTTACTACAGCATATAAGATACTTTCTGAACACTAAAACTTTTGGGAGGCAGCTCTAGTAGCTTTTTCTTTCCAAATGTATTTTCTTTTTATGAATTCAGTAGAGAGTATCACTTGCCCAGTTTCAGCAGAACTGCAGACAGATGTCAGCTTTGATCTCATCACCACATAACGAGGACAGATAAAGGACAAATAGGTTACACTGCACTTCAGCAATAGGAAAAATTAACTTCAGTGTTCCTTGCAGCACCATCTGGGTTTGGCAAAGTTAATTCTCATCCATGTCAAGAGTTCATTCAAGGAAATAATTTTGTTTTCCAAATGCTATTCCTTCCTGTTTCTTCTGGATACATAATGCCTGATCCTTTGACCTACTCCTTCTGTCCTCGTTATTCATACTTTAAGCATCTTAAACCAAAAAGTACTGCAGACAACTGCTAGAATTAGTGCAAGACATTTAAAGCACATTTTTAATATATAAAGTAACATGCTGTGATGTATTTCTCATCAAAACTGAAATTAAAAGAGAGGACAACAACTCCCTAGTCAGAGCTACAGGCCAGGAAAACCAGGATCCTGCATTTCAGATCTATTTTCTGATGGATGCCAGACACCTGGCAGACTTCAGCCTCCCTCCCACAGAGGGGAGTCAGACCCACACTACCTCCTAACACCCCAAAGACAAAAATTGCCTGCCAGCACTTGAAGATTACACCCTATAGAAACACAAAGCACAGCTACTTCACCAGACACAGCCCAAGCTATGAAGCAAATGGCTTGCAACCACTCCAGCCACCCACTTCTGTCTCCTCCTCCTCCGAGAGGCCAGTGGGTCACTGACTCCGTTCTTAGACACACACCGCATTTCAGATTCTCCAAAAGCCGAAGGACTTCAACCACACATCATCTCCTCCCTCAGATACCCCCAGCAGTACCTTTATCTCAATAGTTGCCTCCACACAGCTGAGCAGCCTTTGTAGTGCAGCAACCCATCATCTCACAGCAAATCCCCCAGTAGCTCAGACTTTCATCAACTGGCCTGGGCCACTTTGCTGGCTTATATACTGGCTGTAGGGTGGAGCTTCAGGGCAGGTAGCTCCCTTAAAGACCTTGTGGCACAGTAGAAGGCCTTCTTTGTGTCAGCAGGGTCATGAGTCCTTGCAACTAGACCCTTCCAAGAATGTTTTGCTACTGACAGTAAAAAGTTTTAAGAAAATTGTATAGGAATTGGTTGCATTTTCCATTCATATCACTTTCAAATGGAGGGGGGGTTGTGTTTTAAAAATAACATTCTTGGTCACAGTAAGATCTTTTTTCCAAATGACTTAATCAATTGATATAGATTGTATTTATTTTATTTTAATGTTCATATCTATTTTTTTTAAATGTGCAACACTGATGTCTAGATGATATATCATACCATGTCAAATAAATATTCCATGATCTTCTCATACTACGCATATAGTAGGCATGACAGATTATAATATAATTTTTCATCAAATTCATTGCAAAAATCTTTAAGGATAGCTGCTAATTAGCAGAGATCTAAACCACCTTATTTTTTAGATCAAAGTGTCCCCTATTTGAGTTCGTAATGAAATAGCCTAACACTTTGAAGAAGAAATGAAGTATATTAATTAGAGAAAAAACAGTTGTCAGTGTCTGTGGGTTATTCTGCAATCTTTTCTTTTAGTACAATTCTATGGACTTTTAATTTAACCGGAAATGCTGACATATCCAAATTTCCAGAGAAACAGATTTCAAAGTTTCAAGTTGCTCTTGTAACTTATTTTAACTTACTCCACTTGTGGTTACTCCATCCTTATTGGTTCCAGACATCAAAGGACTTCATCTGCAAATGCAAGTGACAACCGTGTTTCCTGCACTGTCATTTCTGCCGAGTACCCAACAGGTTTATTGAACAGTCTTCATGTCATTGAATAAAGACTTAACATATGATAGCATCAGGGACATTCTCTGTCGTGTTACATTTCAATACAGCAGTTAAAATAAATGGAGAGAAGACAGGAATAAGACAAATACAAAGTTACGTTCCCCTGAATGGATCATATATCTAGGGTGCTTGGCAAGGTGCAGAAATCACGTTTGTGGTTCCTGGAAATCTGTGGGAGTCCCAAAGCCAAGAAGATTACCCAATGCATTTTATGTTGTTGGAGACATATGTTTCATTTCTCCTGCTGTGAGCTTGACGGCATGGTGTGGCTTTGCATGTTTTCTCTCTTTTGGTTGCTGTCACAAGGAATATCTACAGTAGTCTAGAAAGTCTACCTTGTTACCCTGTGGGCGTGTGTGTGAGAACACCAAAACCCAAAGAGAAATCACAAATCTTAGCAGGGTGGGGAAAAAAAAAGGTCCTGTACAGATACTATAAATGCATTCATTGAGGATGTCAGTCCGCACACAGAAGTGTCAGATCGGAAACTGACAGTGCTGTGAGGTTTTCCCTTAAGGTGCAGGAGTTTTGCAAGATGGGATGATATAAAGCAGCTCAGGATTTTAGGTGAATGGACAGCATTGTGTTAGGTATTTGATGCAGAAGTAATTCCATAATATTTGAGATGGCTGCACTGTATAGGGTGGGCACATTATAAGAAAGTGTGCTTGCCTCTGCAGCCATAAGAGAGTTTTTAGCACTGAAGCTATGTTTGATCTCACTTCTACTGATGTTAACTGCTTTTATAGGTCATTTCATTATTGCCTCATTGTAGAAGATTGTACTCATTAATATGCAGCAGCTAAAATCCTTTGCATTTTAAAATGCTAATTTTTAGGTGTCCATATGGTAATAAAATCAGGCTTTGAGCCATCCATCCATATCTTTATATGTCTGTCTATATAAAAAACAATTTTGTGGTCTAGTGAGTAGGTCACTGAACTGGGAGTTGAAACTGGGTCTGTTCCTGTATCTGCCATTGACTTTGGGAATAGGAACATGAACACATTATTATGGGGTACACTTAGCTGTGAACTTCCCATATGCCATCTACTCTTGAGTAATGGCCCCCAAAATAAACTTCTGTCCTACAGAAAAGCAAAGTAATTCAACCCTTTAATGAAAAGCAGGGAGTGCTGCTTGGTGTTCTTTGAGGGTTGCCACAGCTGACCATCAACTGAGTTACAGCTCTGGGCTGGCTGTTGGACTGGAGTTTCACATCCCCAGGTGTAACTTTTTTACGTGGCTACTGCATTTCCCTGCTCTTTGGAAAAGCTGTGTTGGTTCTCTGTGCATCCCTTCTCTTTCTGTCTCTTGTATTTGTACTGCTAACACTTTTGTCAGGCTAAAATCACTCACTGCATGTAAACTTAGGGGGCAAGAACATGGAAGTAGGTTAAGGAGGATACAGGCTCTTCAAGGGATCCTGAGTGCAGCTGTATATAAATTATAAGAGCAGTGAATGCCATCTCTGACATTTAGAAGAAGTGATCAAGTAAGAAAATTTACAGCATCTTCAGGTATCATAGCTACTATTGGGCCCATATAGACAAATGCGCATGCAGCATCTTTATTGGTTTTCCTCAGTTCTCATTCTTGAATTTCTACCCATCTATGTTCACTTTCTTGTGATATTTTCTCTGTTGGATTTAAAATTTGTTTTCAAACAGATAAATGAGGATGTGCTTTCTTTAGCTGAATACTTTGGATGACACTAGAACTGCTTTACCTGGTGAGATCGGAACAGCACGTTCTGGCTGAGGCACTGAAGTTGGTTCCTGTTGGGATAGCTTAATTGCATTTCTGCTGATTATCTTTCTATCTAAGTCTTATTCATTTTGCTTTAGCAAAGTTGTTCTAAGTCAAAACCTGCTAAATTAGTATTTCCAAATTCTGCCTTTCATCTCTGTCCGTACTACTTATTCAGCCCCAGGTTGGAAGAGATAGAAAGATCTAAGTGTGTAGCTCTTCTTAGAATGAGTCAGTAAATCACGGGCCATTTGTATGGGTTTGTGTTCAAAGAACATCAACAAAGCTGGCCTTTACTCCCAAGGAGAAATGAACCCATCTGTTCTGCTCCTTGCAGAAAAATTTCTTAGAAAATGGTAAACTTGTAATATTCCACTTGGAATCAGCAAACTCTAAATTAGTTTTCCTGCTGTAGGAAACATTTTGCCATGGGCAGAGAACATGGGCTATGTAGCCTACAAAAGACTATTTTTGCATCACTGGTACCTCCGAAAGTAGTTTGAGGCTAGTCAGTGATTAAAAACTGGTCAACATGTACTGGCTAAATGAGTGTCTGGTTTTTTCTCATCTGAAGTACTCTTCTAAACTGAAGCCCTGTTCAACAAAAAAGGCTTCTCTTCTGGGGAAAACAAATTAATAAGAATTTTCATCTTCTCATTATTTAAGCCTTTTTTCCCCAAAACAAAAACACTATCTGCAACTGCTGCAGCCAAGAAATGACATGAATAATTCATTCTAATTTCACACCATTTAAGCTACTTTACTAGCTTCTAATTAACATGTGTAGATTATTTAAGGACAAGAAAATTGCTTTTAAATGCAGGTAAGACTAAGCTGACTATCCCCATGTATTATGTGATTTGATGCCTTCTCTGGATCCAGCTGTGATGATGAATTTCCGAGGGTCATAGCAGCTGAAGATAAAAGCTTATTTTATCAAGAGTGGGCTAATGACATCACTGCAGATACCACGAAATGTCTAGGATACCACGCAGCCTGGATTTTTTTAAGCACAGTATTTAACTGCTATTTCACCATCCTGATATGGCAGCAGAGATATTAATAGTTATACAGACTAACACTTTCTCTGTCATTGCCATGTTGCTCTGGAGTCGGGAATTAATTTTAGGTTCTCCTCCTTTGTCACCAGGATGGGAGCATCAGGACAACAAATCAAAGCATGCTTTGCGAAACAGAGCCTGTAAATAGGTATTGCAACTGGCCTTTACAATTCAACCTACTCATTTTTGTGCACTCAAGTTTGTTATTTTTTTTTCTCTTTGAGTGCACAGAAGAGTCTATTTAAGAGTCAAGAGTCAGTTCATCAGAACAAAAAGCTGCCTTCCCTGGCAGCGTGTGGCATCTACAGTCTCTGTCATGATGATGTGGTGAAGACAGACCTCACTGTCAGAAGGTCTTAATCCTCTTTTTTCCTGACCTTGTAGAGTAGACAATCTGAGATTCCTTTTGGCTGGGATGCTCCCTGGAAATCTTTAATCAGGAATTACTTGAAATGTAATGGTGAGTATCTCAACCTGCCTTTCTCTTCCCATCTTTGAGGCTGGCTGGGAAATTCGCTTATGTGGACAGGCTGGAGAAGTCCAGAGAAGGGCCACAAAACTGATCAAAGGACTGGGAAGCCTGACACAAGAGGAAAGGCTGAGAGAATTGAGTTTGTTCAGCCTTGACAAAAGAAGGCTTAGGGGAGACCTTGTCTCCATGTTCCATTATTCAAAGGGTGGCTACAAAGAGACTCACTTCCTACACGGAGTCACATGGAAAAGTGCAGAGGTAATGGGTAAAAGTTACTCCTGGGGAGATTCCGATTGGACACAAGCGAAAAATTTTTCACAATGAGAACAATCAGCCATTGGAATAATCTCCCTAGAGAAGTGGTAGATTCCCCAATGCTACTTTTAGGATTCAGCTGGAGAGGGTGTTGGACCATCTTGTCTAGACCGTGCTTTTGCCAAAAAATTTTGGATCAGACAATCCTTGAGGTCCCTTCCAACCTGGTATTCTCTGATTTGGTGATTCTACGATTCTCTTGTTTACCCTGAAAAAGCTGCCTGGACTTGGAGATCAAACTAGAATTCCCACTGCACTGGCCCAGAAACCTGCTGTTCCCTGAGAACAGACCACTGCTGAAGCAGTGATACCGAAGCAGAGCTCAGCCCTACTTATAGGGCAGTTACAGTTCCGCTTTGGTTTACAAATGCAACGCAAGCAGCTAAACATCCTAGTGAGAATTGTCAGTACTCTCAGATAATGTCATGGTTAGGGATTACAGGCAGACACTTCCAATTCTTTTGCCAACAAAACACCTTCTGACACTTGGACTTTATGCTCCTCCTCTATACAATGTCCATTGGGATGTGTGTCCCACTGTCTTTCAGTGGTTCTTCTTGCCCTGTATCTGTGATTACCATGCTTGCACAGTGACTGGGCCACGGGTGTAGTGGGAGTCATAATACTGCAATATTTGTAAAAGGATCTGCCTTCTGCCCAAAACCTCAGACCTTTTAGGCAGTTTTCTGCCTTTACAGAGTAGAAGGGGAAATATCCATCCTCATGTGGATGTTTGTAATAGAAACCTGCATGCAAACTCATCAAGACTTCTTTTGGAAACTGCAGAAAGAGCTAGACTTGCTGTCTTATCCTACAGCAGTTGCTGAAGAGAGATAAAACACAATTTGGAACCACATATTTCTGCCCCCTGGAGAACGGGATCTTGAAATGGACATCTGCACCATAGGTGAGAAGACTCACATACAGGGTTCCTATGGTTGGTACCTATCTGCTGTGAGAAGGTCTGTGTATTCACATGGTGATTATAATGCTTAAGACTCCTGGGGCTTCCATGAAAGAAACAATAAAATGAAAGTCCAAAGCAATATGGTCACTTTATCATCTAAATTGGAAAGAGATTAATATGGAGAACTGACCTGAGTATTGTCCAGAGTGAACAGTGAACTCACCTTAAGCTCAGTAAATGGGATAATTATACCTAAATTACATTTCATAATTAAAAATATACAATAAATGAATGAGATCTTATTTTCAAATAAAGTTGATCTGAAAGCCAGGGTTTGATCATTGCTAAACAAAACTGTGGTTATCAGATTAATGGCAAATGCATTTCCAAGCTGATTAGTTAAAAACCTAAGAAAAGAGAAAAAGAAACAGGATGCTATTTATACAGAACAATCTGAGCATTTCCATACCAGTAAATAAGAGGTAATATAATAAAATTCTCATTAAGCTGCTGAGGTCTATTTGGTTTTGTTTTCTTTTTAAGGAAATGCTTAAACTCTGCAAACAAGCAGAGGCAAAACTTGGGTTCATGCAAGGTTCTAATTGCCTGGTAATGCTTTGCCAAGTACAAATGCTTCGGAAAAGTTCCTACTTGTCATATGCCCTTTATCTGGCTGATTCTCATGGGTAGATCAGAAAGGCATGCTGGTGTGTTTTGGCAAGCGTTACCCTGATAAAACCCATTATTTCATTTCAATTTTAGATCATTGAGGGGAGACTGTGCTGAATTCATTTTAGTCTACGGAGGCAAATAGCTAAGAGGCTGAGGGAACCTTTGTAAACACCAGCTATTCCTTCGTATCTCCAGCGGGAAGATGTTTGATTGTCATCCGGGGCCCATGGTGATGGCGATGATTTAATGCTTCAGCACCTGAAGTCTCAGCTGGAATTGCACGGTGCTTGCTGCATAAAAATATGCTGAGAAACAGACCTTCGCTTGAAAATGTGCAGTCCTGGGCCCCACTCCTGCAGAAACTCCGTGCCTTTCTTATTTTTATGTTTTGCCTAAAATTAAACATGGATAAATATTTGCTGGATTGAAATTCAAATGGACAGAACAGGCAAAAGCATGAGAGGGAGAAAGAACTATCCTCGGTTCGCAGCTGCCCTGATCTGCTGGCTGTGAGTTTATCTGTGCGTAAAGCCAGAATAAATCACTCCTGATCTGGATCAGATGTGTCCTGCTGGGCAAGCAGCAGAGCACAGATCGAAGATTAATGATGGCCAAAGCAGAGACCTGGGCCCCTCCGCCAGGAGAAGATGAAGCACCCTCTGGGGGAATCTCTCTCTCTCTCTGACAACAGCGGGAGCCTGTACAGAAAGCTTGGACTAGACACCAAATTTTAGATAGCTGAAGTTCGGTCTGATTAATTTCCCTCATGAGAAGCTAAGTGACTTGACCAAAATCAAATATGAAGTCTTTTGCATGAATTAGGTCCTGTGCTTGGGAAAATAGAGGAGTAAGACCTAAATTGAAGGGTGCTATTTGGGGATTTGGGTGGAGGGTGTTGGTTTGGCGTTTTCTTAATTGAAAGATTAATTTTGGAGAAATACACACAAAAAAATAGAAAATTGAGAGGAAGAGTATGATTTGCAGGGCATGTGGTGCCAGTACTCTAGGTTTCCCAGCTGCAATGGCAAAGGCTGTACAGTGGGAGAAAACAAATATCATGAGCCAGAATTCATTGACCACTAACTCTTAGCTTTTCTGCCAGTATTGCTTCCTTCAGTTACTGTGCCGCTGGACAGCCTTAGTGTAAATGAGAAAACACCTTACACCATAATCTTCTACTTTAGCCTTCTAGGAAATGGATAGAAACAAGACCAGTTGGCTTTGGTAGCACATCCCCACATTTTTGGGGTACTTCAGAAACATGAGAAATTTTGCTTAGTCCCCTCTGCCCTTTGTCTGAACCTGAAGCCAGTGAAAGACCTCAGCCACGTCATTCCACGGCACCTGTATTTGGGAAAAAAGAGATGAAGAAAAAACCTGATCCACAACACTCTTCACACTTCTGTATGAGAACTTCTGTCATTCATGCCTTCTTCCCTTCACAGTCTGTCCAGAAGCAAAACCACGTTATACATGCATTGAACCCTTCAGTACTCAAGCAAAGCATTTGGATCTAGTGGACACTAGAAATGTCCTAATTTACTATCAATTGGAGCCACATTGCACTGGCATAAATCCAGGCTCTTTACCAGATCAATCATGAGGCACGTTGCTTACCTTTAGTTCCCCCAAGCCAGTTGTTTCCCACAATGCTGCCATCTTGCAGTTACAGGTAATGTGATGTTTTACACTCAGCGCTGCTGATTACCTCTTTGCCATACCTTTATAGTCTGAGCATTTGGATAGAGATGAAACCCATTATACTTCACAGCAGTTTGAACACAGGTCCTTGAGTTGATTTATCTCCTTTATTCCTGTGCAGTTGGGTTCTCTCCACTACTTCACTCACATCTCCCTGATTTTTTAACTACAGGATGTGACTAGTGTCTGAATTGTAATTTTCCATGCTTTCAGACATGGTTAAGGTGCAATAAAATCCTCATGCTCACGAGCTGTGTTTCGATCAAGGTGAGTGGAGCTAAAAATAGCAGGTTTAAAAAATAAGCATTTTTTTAATGTAAATTTGCAGTGTTGAGCATGTTTATATTTTGCTGAGGCTTTGAAAGTAGTTTTAATTGGGCATGGTGGTTTATGGCTTTTACACACTTTCTTCTATCTTCACTGAAGATGTCTCCAAATACAAATATAGAGGCCAGATTCACCCCTGAAGTAAGTTGCAGCTTGGTTAATGCCAAAATACAGCTGTTCACAGTGGTGTAAGATCGTTTCCTCACTGTGTTCAGTGGAGGTTGGGCTGATTGCTTCCCAGCACTGAACGTTAGGCTTTCTCTCACTGTTTTTTCAGAGCAGAAAGTTCCATGCAGCAATTCACCCCTGACACAGTTTGATAACATCAAGAGCAAATAGCCGAACTCTCTCCTCTCAGTGGTCTGAGCTGAGTGGTTCAGGTCTTTAGGACCCTCAGGTTATTTTTACACTTGGCTGGAGAAACAAATCTGTCAGTAGGGTACAACTGGGTGCCCTCACCCAATATCTTCTCCATCTCCCTTCCTACAACCGTGCAGAGCGTATAGATGTGCACAGAGGAGGAGCTAACCCAACCTGATGTACTGGGATGGTGCTTGGCACCATGGTGCCCAAGAGCCCTGCCTTGCCTTTGCAGTGTGACAGTCGTCCATGGGGTGGGCGGCCACTGGCCAAGGTGGCCAGGTCAGCTTTGGGCTGTGTGTTGGGTGGTTTTGGTGCCCCAAGCTGTGCCTCGCGCTCATGCAGCTGTGATATGTGGCTGCTGGAGACATTGGCTTGTGTCTTCTGAAGGTCACAGATTGGATCTGCTTGAGCTATTCCTTGCAAAATGTAATGTCAACAGCTGCAGAGAGGGAAAAAAACAGGAAAAAAGGCCCTCTTGAGTTTACACTTAAACACGGTGCAGTGAAGCCCAGTGTTATTATTAGCCAGCAGTGTTTCGGGCCATTATCTGGCTTGACAGCTCCAGGCCTCCAGGCAGCCCTTCTAAATGCTGCTGCTGATTTGTTGGAAATGTTAAACAGACACATTGCAATTATTTGTCAGCAATATAATTCTCTCCTTTTGCCCTCTGGTCTTCAGACACGTATGGTGATGTGTAGGTTTCCTGAGAAATGATCCACTGCTGCATCAGGAAGCAGAGAGCTCCCAATGCCCGTCTTCACCACCGGGTCATTAGGTGACAAACATACGTTAGAGAGAAGCAATTGCCCATCACAGAGACCTCTCAACCTGGTGGCAGATGTGATTGCAATCTTCTTTTAAAACGGATGCAAGGTGCTTTCTCCGGTCAAGACTATTTGTGCTCTCATGGCTGGGGTTGCACAGCAGGAAGCTACCAGGCAGGTGGAAGTTTGGGTGACTGGTCTCACTGAAGTCAGTGAATAACGGCTGAAACCAATGAATTGCTTGGTTGCTTAAAGTTAAGCATGTGCTTAAATGCTTCACCAAATTCATTTAGATTCTTGTACACCATCTAAAACTTTAATGTTGGTGAAAGAAAAAGTAACAGAGGGAAGATACATTTTTTACTGAGATTCATACGGTGTTTGAGTAACATCCCAAAGCTTTTTTTGTTTACTCAGCTTATTTTTTGTATGAATAAGGTATATGCAAAACCTGAGCTGGTTTTTGGTTTATAATAATGTGCTAGTCATAAGTAAGTACTGTTATCCATAACAAAGAGTTTACCTAGCTCAATTTTTGACTAGGTGCAAGGAGAGCCATTAAGAACTTCTAACATGATTGGCTGAGGGGTTTTAAAGTCTGGGAAAATGCTGAAATGGGGATAATGGCACTGGGATAAGACACTGGAAAGAGTAAAAAAAAGGAGAAAATTATACTAAAGGCAATCTGAGTTTGGTTTTATAAATTTTCATTAAACCAGGGATAAGATGCTATTAAGCTAAAAACCACCCTAAAAACAAATGAGAAACCCCTTTTGGATAGCTCTTGAGCAGGCAGGGAAAGGATTTTTTTGCAAGTTTCAGGCTGATTTTCCAAGCTACGCAAAATTTCCAAAGCTGAGCCGAGAATCCGTCTCTGCCTTCCTGCTGTGGAGAAGCTTGGGGGATGTTTCTGGAGGCAAGTGCAGGAGCCAGTGTGTGCCCTGTGGCTATGTGCCACGCAAGATGAAGCAGCAGCATCCACCTTCCCCGAGCAGCTATGGAGAGTAACAGCCCATTGATCCCATCAGTAAAGCATGGGCTGCTTTGAATTGCTAAACTAAATCAGTCATGAAACGGGGAGCAGAGTCTTTCTGCCTCACTGAAAGATCAACACAGTCAGAGAGGCTGGAAGGATCCTATGTCTTTTCCATGTTGTTAAAATTCCATTTAAATAACAAATAAATTAGGTTTCTATTTAGCCCTCCGGGTTGACATGATTTTGCCTTCATGTATTTGGTGAATCTCCTACTGATTTTCCTGGTAGCCGAATTACATCCACGAAGAATGTTTTTGCAGATCCCACCCAGAAAGCCTACAGTTTTCAATTATTAGGGGGAACTTATCCTGATGGCAATTTCTGGGTGAAAAACATTCTTTTCACTGACGGAGGAATGCAGACCAACCAACTCAGCCATGGCTTTCAATGCCTCTGTAGCCACTGACCAGTCTGAGTAATGACTTGCCATTATTATTCCAGGAACATGTCTACAAACAAACGGAAAGGCAACGAGTGGTTCTTTGGTAACGTTTCCCACTATTGATTTTGTGTATTAAATTAGTCTTATTGGTTTATAAATTTCATCTGTGTACAATGGGCAATGGAGTTCCCTTTTCTTCCTCTTTAAGATATGCAATATACTGAAATTTTGTCAAAACCTTTCTTTATCATTTACACACACAAAATATTTTTTTAAAAAAATCAGCCTCTCCTGATGAAAAAAGCTCACACCAGCCTCATGGAGAGAAAAATGAAGATTTATGTCAGAACTTTAAAATTAATGAGTGTCAACACTGTGTTTCATTTCATTTCTTCTGCCCTAGCCCATCAGAGGTCACCTCAAGAAATAGTGCATGAAATCAGGCCAATAGTAGGTTATAGATGAATTAGGAAGAGATCTGGGTCAGGTATTATCTGGTGCTGAGCCATCTCTGAATAAAGTCAAATTATCCACTTCAGAGCTGCTCATTATCTGATCACATTTTTGAGTGGATGATGATGGTTTTTCAGTTGGAACACAGTAACCTCCACTTAGATCCTGGCATTGCTGATCTATATAACGTGTGGTCATGCACCCACAACACAGCAGTTATTTGAATAAAATTAACTTCAGAGAAGCTATCACTAAAATTGAGCAGATATCTTTTCCGTTCCTCTGCCATGTCATAATTTGGCTATTTTACACTCAGTAAATAACATCTAAATTCAGATGAAAGCGGAGACAATAGGCCAGACTCTGATCTCATTCCTCATATCGCCAAATACCACATTCAGGAATCGTTCCTCTGAGATGAGCATGGAAAAAAGTGCTGGCCAACAGATTTTGAAAGTTTGACTCCTTTCCTGACAGTCAGATACATTAAAAACACATTAAGTACTGGGAAGCATTCACATACATGAGTGCAGCAGGTCATAGAAGTACATTAATAGATTATCTTTTGTCTGCGTTTCAGTTGCTTTGCCTACACAAAAGTGGGTTTGCTGGTAGGGGAATCTTGTGGATCAGTTTGTGCATTGTTCATATACATATACATACTTAAACACACACACATGCTGGAAAAAAGGTGATTTTTGATAGCCTTAAATTTAGGCATGTGAGGAAATCTACTGAAATCAGGACCTAACATCTAGAGCTAGGGCTATATATGGACCATAAAAAACCCATTTCCAGACTTGTCTGTCACAAGAACAAGTGGAGGAGCTGGTCTTGCACACATGACTCATCCCCACCAAAGTCAATGGTTATGATGTTCAAATCTGGGAGGTGGACGTGCTGCCTTGATTGACTGCAGAGAAGCAAAGCTGCTTTGAAACTCTTTGCCAGCAGAGCTCAGAAGGCAGGATGGACCCTTGATCAAAGATGTGTATTCCCAAAAGTGAACTGAGACTGAAGGAAGTCATTTAAAAGAAGGATGGCAGAATGGGCTTTACAGACTGAAATATGTACGGACAGAATTTCCTGCCACCTGGGAGTATCTCATTATTCACGAAATGACAACTCTTTAATTCTTACAAACAACAGTGTATCATCCCTCCATGATTAATTTAAGAAAATGGGTACAAAGAACAGGTTTTGTTCCACGTGTTGAAGTGACATGTTGCTCTTCTTGCTTTCCATGTCTGTTTCAAACTGTCCTTCTCCCTGCTGAATTTTGGGCATATCCTGAAAGGTCAGACCTTAAAGAAGGATTGAACCATATTTATTTTTAAGCTACCCCACTCCCCCCAAATAAAAAGAGCACCTTGAAATATGAAGGAATATTTTATATAAGTGCAAGGTAAAGGAGACTTTAGTTTAGTGGATTAGTCATGCCCACCTTTTTAATTCAAGGACAGAGGACGAATTCTAACTGTACTAGTTCCCTAATAGCAGGGTTTTTACGAATATAATTAGATTTTTCTCTTTTTTGCTCTATCTATCCTGCTCATTTTGTACTTTAAAGGATTTTTTTTGTTTAGAATTGTAATGATTTCTGTTAGAAATGATATTCATTTCAGGTCCTGTCTTTTATACTACTGATGGATGCCGTTAAAGGACAGCTCTGCTTTGTGCAGAGCTCACTGCATTTTAATAGTACATAAAAGGATTTCTGCATAATGGCAGACTATGGACTTGCCAGCCTTGAACAGGGGCGATAGAGGGAGTCATTCTTTTCATCACCCCGAGGATATGCAGAATGTCACCCTTGGCAGTTTTTCATCTGTTCATATTCACTGCTGGGCTGTAGTTTCCACCAGCCCCTTGCTCCGTCCGTCAGTGTCTCTAGCAGTCTCTAGCAATTCAGCCACAGACAGAACTCCCACCTTCAGCGCATTAGTTACCACCGTTGTACAGCTCCTGTTGCAGTCAGCTGAATGGATGGTGTGTTCATCCCTCATGTAGCCACCAAGCTGCTGGCCTCTTCTGCAAAGGGCAAGAGGCATGGGTGCACAGGAGACATGGCTACCCATCAGGCACGGGCACAGAGGAGATGTGCACAGGAGGCACGGATACCCAGCCTGATCACTGCAGTAGCATCTTTGACAGCCTCTTTCTTAAAGCAGTGTGAGACAAGCCCTTAATACATGTTATAGGGTCAACTGGAACATAGTGGCTCTCTGTAATATAAAAAGAAGGCAGTTCACTTAGCATATTCACATTACCTTAGTGAAGGTTGCAAACTGGAAACTGTGTCCCAGTGAGGAAAACAGAGAAAAAGATGACCACTTTCAAGGAAGCAAAAAGTAGACATGCAATGTGGCAAACCTCAGACAGATTTTGAGGATCAGCTTGCTGAAGGCATAAAAATAATAATACAAACTGCCCTGAGAACATCAGGAGCTGGAAACCTTCCTGGGAGTCTGGAGGGCAGGTAAGTGCAATGGGGCCCACAGGGAAGATTAATTATGTACACCAATGTTCACAGCTCTGGAGTTCAAGCAGGGTACCTCACCAGAGCCTTTCTCTGTGGGGGACGAGGCAGAAGAACTGCCTCAAACTGAGTTGCTGGTAGAAGAGGTCTAGGGATGAATCAGTAAGATGAATAATAACAAATTGCCAGGAGCAGATGGGCTACGCTCACGAGTTCTAAAGGAATTCGGATACAAAATTGTTCAGCTGTTGATGGGAGGATGTAAATCTGTGGTTTACATCAGCACAGAGGAAGCAAAGGTTGCAACTGGTGTGCTGATTTTTTTGAAGGCTTCAGGGAAGGGGAGCCTGGAAAGCTGCAGGCTGGCAGGACTTTAGGATGCAAAGGACAAAAACTACACTAAAGAATGGAATTAGAAGACAGAGGGATAAAGATGACGAAATAGTAAAGAACAAGGCTTTGCAGAGAGAAGCCATGCCTCACAAATATTTTTTTTGGAGGACCCATGAGTATGTAGGTAAGGGTGATCTGGTTGCTGCAATATACTAGGATTCTAAAAAGCTTTTAACAAGTTCTCTCCTCAAAGGTTCTAAGAAAATTAAGCTGACATGGGATAAGACAGAAGGTCCTTTCATGATTTAGTAAGTGGATAAAAGTTAGGAACAGTGGTCTCATACTGGGGGGAGGCTACCCTACGCAACTGCCCAGGGGCCTGTGCTCAGCACTGTGTTATCCAGGGTGTTCACGAACGACATGCAAAGAGCTGAGGTAACACCATTTCCTGAGGATACAAGTTTGTTCATGATAGAGAAAGCTAAAATGAACATAAGGACTTGCAGAAGCTTCTCATGGTGCTGAGGGACTGGGTGATAAAACAGAAGATGAAATTCACATATTAAGAAATGCAGAATAATGACCATTGGGAAAAACAACAGTAATTATAAACTACACAGTGATGAACTGTAGATTAGCTATTAGCATTCAGGAAAGAGATTTTGGACTCACTTTGAACAGTACTAAGAAAACATTAGCTCAAGGCTCAGTGGGAATGAATCAGAAGGTGCGGAGAATTTTAGAAATTATTAGGAAAGGAACAGAGAACATACCAGGAAATGTAATTAACTACTGTTCAGACCACATGAAATATATGTATAGCTTTGGTTCCCCTGAGATGCAGAAGAACACGAAAAAGCACACGGAAAGGCAATGACAATGGCTGAAAGCGCAAAACAGCTTCTTCATCGAGAAGCCAAACAAGGAATGATTCTGCATTCCTTCTCATTATGTGAGAAGCTGCGGACCTCAAACAAAAAAGGCAAAAACAGTTTTGAAAAACAATGAGGGAATTTTTTTCCAGCACAAGGCATCTTTAAACTGTGGGACTCATTGCTGCAGGATATTGTGGATGCCATACTCATTCATGCTAAAAAATTAGTAGACAAATTAATGCAGTGAAATTGTACCATTCTGTGATAAGGGGCTGATAAATCCATGGATGGATACAGCCTCAATAATCTGGAGAGATGGAGTAGGGAAAGGATCAGTCTCCATTTAACCTGTTCTTGAACCTTTTCTTTGAACATCTGGAAGGAGAAAATGTCAGAGAGAGAGGAAAACCAACAGAAGGGACCTTAGTGCTGTCCTGACTGCAGCTAATCTTGTGCTCCTATGTATAGAAAATTTTATTTACTTAGAAGAAGGAAGCTAAGCCTCATGTTTAGGAAGGAACTAATCTTCTAGGTGGAATCCAGCAGGCAGAAAACAGATGGATTTTCTGTCGCTTCCTCTGGGTACTGCCTTTTCTGATCGTGTCCTTGTCTTCTTGTCATCCGTTTTTTATTTGACCGTCTGCTGCCTGCAGTACCACGTGATTGCTCTCCTTAATTACGCATGGACAACATGAAGCGCCCCACCAACTGATCATATTTAATTTATTTCTAATTATACCGCTTTTTAAAATGAAGCTGGCACACTGAGTGTAATACTTCTGTTGTTGTTGTTGACTTTGGTGTAACTCTGTGGGATGCCCATGGCAATAACTAAGGAAATGCGACTTTTTTGAACAGAAAATATGAAGTGAGTCACGGGCTTGTGTTACAATTTTGTCATTCTGACTAATCAGTTTGAAGGCCATCCTGTCCTGCTTTTTGCTATTTCTTTCCATTCCTCTTTACTTCTGTATGAGGGGCACAGGCACTGTTACACACTTTGGGAAGATGCTGTGGAATTGTTTCTCATAACACTTGATTGCAGGTCACTTCTAACACAAGCCCTTAGGAACCTGAGAGCACTTTTTCCCCTCAACATCAGCCACTCTGTAATTGACCTTAGGAAAAGATTTTTCGTCCTTTTGAATGGGTTAGTCCCTCTGGCCTTTGCAAACTAGAACCTCTAACAGTTCATTCTCACCCACGCCAGGAAGTATCGTATATTCCACGTTTAGGGCAAGATTTTAGTTGGCAGGTTTTCTTTCCATATGGCATTTTTTTCTACATCAGGATCACATAAAGCTTTAGAAATTAAATCTTATAATTCCCTTAGTTGGATTTCATGGTAATTCCACTTTATGGAAGGGAACTAGCAGCAGTTGGAGGTGACATGAGAGATTTTGAAAGGCAGCCAGCTCCCCTGGGTAGGTAGCCTCCCTGAAGACATCTCAAAACCTGCCCCTCACTCGACTGTCTGGGGAAGCTCAGAGGTTACTGGTAACCACGAAGTTACTGGTATTTGGTGCTCAGGGAGCAGAGCTTGCTTGAGACCAGTCAGGCTGAGCTACCTCCAGCATAGCTCTTATACAGTTGTAAGGCACAGCCTAGAAACCGTTTTTTCTTTCTCAGAGTTTCTAGAGCACGCTTCCTCTCCTTGGGGATCTGTGTGTTGCATGATGCACTGATTTATTTGTAGGAATTATATTGGCAGACGGTATCGTTCCATTGATCAGGTAGGTCGTATACAGAGACCTAACACAATAACATCCCTGTTGTACACACAAGCACATACACACACACACGCATGCACTGAGAAGATGAATTGTTGAGTGATTCAGTTTTAATCTGAATTAATGTTTTCATTCAAGCTGTGGCTCTGCTCATGTGAGGAACACTGGTGCATTTCTAATTTCCTTTTCACACTAAATTGTCAGCATAATCTGCTGGCAGAAGCCAGAACTGCTGAAAAGAGGACAAAGGAAAGGGCTTGTGGAGGAGGTGGGAAAAAAACATATATTCTGTCAAACACAGTTAGACTGTCACTCGGGGGGTGGGTGAAAACAGACGGCTGATCTGTGTGATGTGAAAGTAAGCCCTAATGGGGGTAGGAGAGAGTACCAGGCAGATGGTATGCGGAGCCTGCTGTTGCTTATTGCATTGATCTTGTGTCCCAGTTACCTTGTGCCCCTCATCCCACCCATCCATTTCTTTGTTTTACTGATCTTAGATGTGTATTTACAGCCCCTTGCCCAGCAGAATCCCCATTCCAGCTAGACTTCTAGCTGATGCTGGAAGAAACACATTGAATGCTTATAGCTTTTTAAAATACTGTACTGTCCTTTGTTTTTTTCATTGTTTTCGTTACCTTGTTCCCAAGTTATTCCCCATTGCATTGTTATTGCTTCTTGCAGTAAAAGACAACTTTTGAATAGGTCAATTCCCTACTGCATGGGAAGTAAAGATCACTGACCAAACCGGTGTATATATTCAGTTTACATCACTAGAGTGACTTTTTAGTCTTCCTACTCTCTTAAGAAATATTAATTATAATTAACTAATTAAGGATGTGTCTGAGCTAAGAATAGATGTAGAGAAGAGAGCTGGCGAAAACTAGAATTTCATTTCATGCCCAAATGACAAAGATGAATTCCTGTTCAACTCCTTGCCCTAATCGATAACTGAATCATTCACCTGGGAAGAGAAATATCCGATTTCACCTCAGTCCTGTGAAGGGTGCAAATCCAGCTCTACCAAATTCTGAGCTAATGACCAAATCTCCATGTTTCAAGCTATTTCTAAGTGAGTGTGTTCCTTAGGTGTGATAAGGAATTCCAGATTGGGTGTGAGTAATGCTCCAAAGGAAAATTTTATAAAATCCAGTAGATCTCCAGGAACACTTTTGGTTTGGTGATTCAGCACTTTCTGAAAGTCTCAGTTCATCAGGGACTTCACTGATTGGCTCCACATGAACTTCCTTTCAAAAAGGAATCTCTTGACTGGCACACTGAGCAGGTTTAATCTTGTTATCTGTAGGAGAAAATCGATACAGTACCTCCAGCCATGATGCCTGGCTGTCTTCAGAGTAACTGCATTATAAACGATTTCCATGAATATTTATGGTGAATGCTTTGCAGTTTTTACTCACTTCTAATCTCTGAGTGATGATCTAGCAGGACTGCTGTAACTGCTCTTCCATATGTCCCGGTGATAGACATTAATAAGTGTAATAATGCATGAACAAAATCTGTGATGGTAATGTAAAGTCTTTAAGTCTACATTTTCTACTACCTTGACTCCATTTCACAACACTGCAATTCTGCAAGAGAAGACAATCCCATCCTTCAGAAAAATAACTAAAAAGGGAACGAGGTAATAGACAGCTTTCACTGGTATCAGAACTCACCAGGCCTTCATTTAATGACACAGACAAGGAATGTCAAAGTCCGTTCACAAACACAGGGAACCACAATTCTCTTTGCCTTATTCATCTGAGGGAGATGGGGCCCTGAACAGCAAGTTTTGAGAAAGAGCTACACTGGGAAAGCTCTCAAAAATGAGTGCTCATAAAATATCTGTGATACATGTTTTTACTTCATTGCTGTGGCTGACTCGGAGAGAATGATGTTTTACTCGTTCTGCTTCTGAAAAACAAAACTTGCCTTCAAGAGTGCAAATGATGTTAACTATTGGGCTGTTTGTTTTCTGGCACCAGAAATAGGCCGTGCAGTAACCTGATGTCTCTCTGCGCAGCTCTGGGGAATGACTTCCTAAAGGAGCTGAGTGTAAGAAAGCCCAGTGTTTTGTTTGATACTAATGCTGCTCTTTCATCCTGCATCATTAGTCTGTCCCAGTTTCCTCCGCTGGAAAACGGCCGTTTCTCATCTAGCCAAACAGTATTTTCTCAGCATTTAGCAAGGGGAAATGGAAAATAAGACAGGGGTATTTGTCAGGAACAACTCAGAGAATGGTGGAGAAAAGAAGACAAAAACTCTCTCTGGAGGCTCCTGAGATGCCCCTAGGACTGTGAATCTGGACCTTACTGCAGCAGATTTACATTCATGTTTGAGGAGATTTCAAATTGAGTGTGATGGGCCTTGTCCTTTCTTGAGCAAGAAGCATCCATTACTCAAACCCTGCCATCTCCCTTGCAATCTCCACCCTAAACTTAACGCCTCTCCATTGCAGAAACAAAAATTTCTTCATTTTGTGACTCTGTACATGAATAATGGCACAAGACAGCACATAAATCCCCATTACAAAACCAAACTGGTTGCCCTCATCCAGTCTTTCCTGTGCCAGCAGATGGAAACATTCACCAATTCACCCTTCAGGACATCTTCTGTATATGCAGATTGTTATATGCTGAGACAGGATCATGCCCAAGCAGAACATGTTCATGTTGTGCAGCCTTGATCAGCAAGATTACGTCTGACTTACACCGATTCTCCACTCTCCTGCAAAGAAACATGAAATCCTTCATGAAAAAAAACCAACACCAAACTGTAAGGAGGTCTAGTAGCATGACAGTGTTCGCATGAAACCTGCATTTCCAAGTGTAAATCGTATAGTTGTGGCAACATCTCAGCCTCATGGGGCATTCCTATGCTGGTCTGGAAAACATGATCCTACATTTCTCTAATGAAAATGATTTCATATTTCAGAAAAGTGCTCGTGTTTCTGGTTTGCTTTGCCTCAACAAAAGAGAAAAATGTACCAGTGTTTTTCATTTTTTGTTGGAAACCTATTTGCATGGGATATTTTTCCCAGCAGAAAGAACTCTTTTGCCCAGGCATGCCCTTTTTTTTCCAACAACAGTTCTTGAAGGCACTAGAGCAGGATCCAGAACTTCATCAAATAAAGGAAACAGCCTGCAATTTCTCAAGAGGTGTAGCTTAAACCAAGCTGCCAGGAAACGTCTGACTTCACCTGGTGGGAGCCAACAGCTTGGACTAGGGAGAGCCATGGGCACAGAGCAGCAGCCAGGTCTGGGGGAGCTCCACTGGCTATTCGTCTTCATGATCTCAGCCACCAGTGAGGAACGTGCTTTGCTTCTAATTATTGGGGTCTATGGGCACAGAAATTAAAGGGCCATTTTCTGTGTGACTATGTGCTGTTGGCATCTGTATATTTGCAGACAGTGCCTGCTTCTGAAACTGCAGGGCAAGACTTGGCAAAGTTAGATTTCTGCTAATAAAGAAAAAGGAGAGATGCCTAGACATACCCTACATGCAGAGATGAGCACAGCCTATTCCAAAGTTGAATATGTGTGTTGGGGTATGATATAGCAACTCTGGCTTTTTTACTGTCAGTTGATTTGTTCTTTCCATCCCAGTGACTGTTTTCATTTATGAAAAGGGAAAATACTGGACTGCGAAATACCACCAGGCAGAGTGAGATGCTAACAACATTGCATGCCTGTTAGCCTGTCTGGAGCATCTCAGAGGTCGGACTATGGGACAAATCTCTTACTGGTTTATGCTCATTTATGTGTTACATTCAAGGGAAGGAGAAGCAACATCGTTCAGTGCCCAGGTGAAGTAAGTGTTGTACCAGTGATGATGGAGGAGGCTCAGGCCTGCCTCCAGTTTCTCAACCTTTTCAGCGCTGCTTAAAACACATGGTGGAACAATCCAGTATGTTACGTTATGTGCAGGAAGAGCCCCCACCCAGCAAACTGCCCTCTGATGGCTGTGCCTAGTGCTCCAGCTCAGGGCGAAAGCCGCTGCTGCGCAGACCACAGCTGATGTATGGTGGTGGGGAGCACTGTGGCAGGGATGGGGGATTTGGGAGTACAGAGTAGAAGAGGAGGGACAAGAGGAGACGTGGCATGAAAATGATGAACAACCAACAACATCAAGATACTTAGTGAAAGCAAATGATACAGATTCAGGGGTTTTTTTGTGTGTCTGTGTCATTTAATGTTGTACCTATATACCCATATAGTTAAGCCATACACAAGTATATGCATAAAAATATTTATAATATAGCTAGGTCTTCTGTGTTCAGGACTTAGAGACAACAACCTTGTGTGAAGGCAAGTATCCATACAAGTTGTTTAGAGAAACTGTGTCTCCTAAAGAGATGGGAGCTGTATCGGCTGTTCCCTGTGGGCGTCATTTCTCCCTTTTACATCTGCTGACCTTTAGCTGTAATGGTGCTGGCTGCTTTGAGGAGGAAGACCTAAAAGCTTGCTATTAACAGGCTGTAGTTACAGAGCCATGTAGATACATGCCAGGAGGCTTGCTGCTTTCCCATTGATCGTAGTCTTTGGTATTGGCACTGACAGGTTCTCAAAGGAATATTTAACATGTGTGTCCTGTGCTTTTTTGACATCTGTCTAGGATGCAATCTCAGAGTAAACAACCATGGAATATTTGCCATGTAGCATTTGTCTGCTTTATGCAGTCTCAAAAATGGGTTGCAGCATGACAATCCTGAATCCTTGCAGCTCGGGAAAAAAGTTGTGCAGGAACAGCTGTATAAGTTACATGTCCCTTTAACAGACTCCACTCATTAGCACAGAGGAGAAAAACATTGCCTGTATACCCCAGAGTATGATAATCTAGTCCCATTTGACTTTAGACTCTCAGGCATCCAGGAGCCCAAATAATAGATGAGCTCAGATAGAGGTATTCAATTCGTTCAGATCAGGAAAAATAAAAATTAAGGTTTCTGTCTTGATCAAAGTCGAATGCTTCCTAACTGGAGCTCTGCTTAGTCTCATGGAAACTCACGGCCTTGCGAAAAAGATGTGGAGTAAAGAAGACATTGCAGATCAGGCAGGTGGCGGGAGGGAGGGAGCAACACAGGGCTGAAATGTGTCTCTCTTCATCCTTTCATGTTTTACCTGTAATTACACGTTGTGCAGACAGCACCACATACCAGCTAAGATAGTATAGTCTCTTCTGGTTCATGGTGGCAACAAAAACCTTTCCAAAAAATTACGTCTCTCTTGCCAGCTGGGTGTAAGTAGTGCTCTGCGTTTTTTATGAACTTGCATAAAAAGTGCAACAACACGTAATAGAGTGAATTCTCTTTGGGAGCTCATGGTTCAAAGGGGATGGTGTCTTCCTTTGCTTTTCCTTATTCTTTGTCTGAAGCACCAGAAAGCTCCATAAATTGCAGGTCACTTAAGCACTCAGAGCCAAAAGGTTGCTGCTGACGATGGAGAAACAGTTTGTAGGAAATAGGACACAAGGTTCACCAGGGCGAAGGATTCCACTCCATTTCCAAAAATACACACTGTGATTAAAAACAGCTTTATGGCCCACCCGACATCTCCTGGAGCTAAAGCCACTGACAGCACAAGCCTTGGGAAAGGGTGTAGTCGGCGTGGAGGCAAACTGCCCCCCCCAAGCAAGCACTATGGCTGGATGTGACAGTCCCTCCGAGTGGCATCTGTGGCCCATGGTGTGCATGCGTGTCTTGTGTCCACACCACTTACAAGACACTTTTTTAAATGTATCTTGAGCTCATGGTGCAGACAGGACTGTCAAAAAGGAGGAGCTGCTGTCTGTACAGAAATCATATCCTCCTCTGTGCAGAGTATCAAGGGATGCCAAAGATTTCTGAAAAGTGTGTCTGTCTGTCTGTCCTGGAGAAGCTTTTTCTGTTAGTGACAAGCAGCAAAATGTGGGGAAAAAACCTCTGTCATCGATGCGCAGCAATGCTCCCATAACTGTTTCAGAGAAGAGGGATGAATGCCGTGTCCAAATGAAGCCACTGGGGGAAATTAAACTGCTTGTAATGACCTAGATTGGAATTTGGCTGTGACACTGGGACTAATGACTTGTTCTCTTGTGGAAAGTGGCAGGGGAGCTTGTCAGAGGTGATCAGCTTGTGGTTGTCCTGCAAAGACAGCTACAGCGTGGTGCCCCGCATCCCTGTCCTGTGACACTGTTTACATCAGACTTAGGTTTTGGCTTGACGGGAAGTACAAGGAATTTTAGGCAGGTGGATAAGCAAAGGCAGGAAGTTAGAGGCTGTAAAGCAATAGGGGAGCTTTTGTTTGCTCTAGCATGTACAGTGCATTATGTTTCACATGAGGGACTAATAGCTTTTAAATTATGTGCTTTAGAATATGGTCAGATGATCACAGGTGAAGGAGTTAGTGTTTTAAGAGATACTGCTCATTACTACAGATTTCCATTGCTCAGCTGGGACATGCTAATTGGCTGTAAGTGTGCTCCTAGTCCAACGCAATGGGAAATCTGCTTATTTTCAAAGTCCTGTTCACCAACTCCTTCAGAAGAACTCTGAAAATAACCTCAACAGATATGAGATTCGTCAAACTTAGAAATACATCAGGTATAGTTTGAACCATTTGTAGGTCATGCAATCTAAGTACTAAATCTTTTTTAAATTGAATGGTAGAACCTTCTGCAGAGGGATATCTGCAAGCAGAGAGGTGTGATCAGCTGTACCAAGGAATATGTCCCACCATTAATGAATGCAACGAGCGCACACAGTTTAAATGATGTACAGCCCTGGTGCTCAGCATGAGCCACTAAACTGCAGTATCATTAAAGAACTACAACTCTGACCAGCTGAAGTTATTTCTGGGAGCTCTGGTCCTGGGCCAGATGTATGGTCCCTGCGCACAGCGTATCTCAGCCACAGACGCCATATGCATTAGTTCCCAGGACATATGGAAAGATCTAACCAATCTCCAATTAAACCTGTGAGAAAGGAAGAGCAAAAAACCTATGTACTGACACTGGGTTGCCCAGGAACTATTCTCTCAAGCAGACAGCTTCCAAACTGCCTTGCTGATGAAGCAGAGTGAAACCTATTTAAATGCAGCTGAGAATGATTTTTTTACATTCTTGCTCTTGAATGAGTCTGTAGCTATACTAGGCATCACACATTTTGGGCCGCAGTGATTAAGCCTCAGTGGGTGACTAGCACTGATCTGTGCTATGGCTGACTGGTTGTTTCGTAGATTGCACCGCTAACTTCCATTAATATTCAGGCATATTGAATTTAAATCTGTTGTTCCCTCACAAATCTCTTTGACGATGGATTTGACTAGAACACTTGCACAAAACAAGCACTACAGGGAATGCAAAGAGCCCCTGTTTTTATTCTGGTCAGAACTGAACAGAGAAGGATTCTCTACAATTACCAGTGAGAAATCCCTGACAGGCAGATGTAATGGAGATCAGGGTTGTGCAGGTGTGTATGTGAGTTGGGTGAAGATGCTGTGAATTCACAGCCACAGGGCTGGGCCTAAACCCCTCCAACCAAAATATACACAGAATTTCTTAATGCTGAACAACAATTTCCACGCTTAAAGCATGGGTTGGAGCGCAGGCAGCTGGGTGGCTGGAGGAGGGGGAAATTACATTTATTTCCTCCTGACAGATCGCTCCATTTTACGAGGGTTATCTGCTGCACTAAGCAAATATTTAAATAAGGTGGCCCAGAGAGTATTACAGAAGGATTTACTACAATGCAGATCTCATCAGAGATTCATAGATTTTAGGGCCTGAAGATCACGCAGCAAATGCTATTGTTATTATTAATTCACGTTTATTATTGCAGTAATGTCTGGAGGCATCCACACTGAGGAATCCTGCAGACAGGCTGGCTTGAGTCCCAAGACAGCTGGTGGGAGGGGAGAGGCCAGGGCTGCACTGCTGGCTGATACCTGCCTGTCCCACACCAAACCAGCACACCCTGCACCAGGCTGGCAATGGGCATCTGCAGCTCCCTGTAGCACCATCCTCTGAGATAAATCTGCCCTTGGCATCTAGACACAGAGAAAGAGCTTGTCCTTATCCCCAGACTGCATATACCCTAAAAAAAACCCTGTTTCTCTAATTTTTCTGCATGAGAAAGGCCAGAGATTCCCCTGTTTTATTCACGTCTTCTCCACGTAGCCAGGAAGGAGATGAAGAATAATGCCAGCAGTGATAGCATCCTGATTTCCCTTTGTCCAACTTGGGGTTGCTTCCTTGGAAAGCTCGTTTTCCCCTTGGTCTCCCAGGCTGGGCTCCCGATGATGTTCACCTTGCTGAGGGACCACCTTGCTTGTTCTCGATGCAGAGATTGGGCTGAAACAGACATCACTGCTCAATTTTTCACATTTCCCCAGAAAAAAAAAAAAAAAAAACCAACAGAACTGAGAAGGGGGATATTTGTACTGGCGTGTGTATCTCGATTGCCCTCTAGTGCTGAGCTGCACCCCTGGACTTCATCTTCTGCTCAGACAGGATTTCAAGCTGACAAGAAAATTCAATCCACATTTAGGGTTTTATTTTGTTAATTCAAATGCTTATTGATGACTGGAGGGAAGCTGCTGGCTAGCCAAGAAGCAATATCCTGAGTCAAATAGCAGAAAAGCAGTTTGAGAGAGTGATTTCATCATCAGCCGATGGGAAATTGAACTCTGTAATGCAGATTATTCCATCAGATTGTCCAAGGCCGTTTGTTAAGATTGTAAAGGAGCTGCCAGCTATTTGCAGCATTAAACATGCTGCATCCATGAGAATTAAAAGATCCTTAATGTGTTGGGCCAGTCGATATCAATTTGTTATCTTATAGAAATACATAGGCTACTGTCTTTATCAGATTCTTGTGTTAAATTAAATACCTTTCCCTCCCAGACTCGCAGCTCTCCATCTACAGTGCCATTTATAGTGCATTGTTTAATACGCCACAGCAAACCCAACTTTCTTCTGTTACACATGCTGGAAGCAGAGAACTGGCTTTAAATAAATCCTGGTGTCTAAATCATCATGATTAGGCTTCAGAGTTAAAATAGGTGGTCAAAACAAAATTACTTGCTTTTAGGCTACCAGATGTAGGACTAATTACTAATATTGCTTCTTGTGATCCTAAATACGTTCAGAAGAATAAGCTTCAGCTGGAAGGGGACAGCTTGCCCCAGCACTGCCTGTTAGGGAGAAAATGTCCTCTCCCCATGCCCATTTTCACACTCAAATACATGCTTGGAACAAGCTTGAACTCAGTCCCACTTTTCTTGCAAAAATATTCTTTTTAGTCAAGAGTTAAATGTCTCATTGAAACCTTGTTTCTTCCAGCCCTGTACTTAACCAGGCTTACCAGGTCTATGTGAATGACTTTAATTTTAAGTTGTGAATTTTAATAGGCAAACTGCAACCCTACAGTTATCCCTGGAAGACTGTCTTCCTTAAGGGTGGTCTTTAATGAATTTTCATGAGGGTATTTTTATTTTAATCATATTTCTATACCATGAATCATCCTGAGTGCTCCAGGATGTTTACAAAGGAAATTATTATGAGATTTTTTTTTACGCTTAGTATGACAGAATCATGAAGATGGGGGATAAGAGAGCTCTGCTTTAGTAAGATCATGCAAGGTATGACATCTTTCTATTTTAGATAATCTGTTCAAATAACACTTGCTAAAATTAGTGAACAAATCAGGTATCAAGTACCTCCTGTCCTTCTTATCCTGTAATTATATTCACATATCTCTGTCTTTTCTGTAAGCTTCTGTGTCAAGGGACAGTGGTTTTCCAGAACGTGCTGTGCTTTCTGAAAAATCATGATTGTTATCTGCTGTCTTGTGAAAAAGAGGGAGAAATATATGCACATTTCCGAAATAATCTACTGTTTGGTTTTTTTAAATGAGAAGGTGGAGAAAGAAAACACTAAAGCTCAAGAAACGCCTTTTGTATTTGCCATGCAGCAAGTGGACAACCTGTGCATTGCACACCCTAAAATCTCCGCATATATTTAACAACAGTGGCCTCTGGTGGAGTTTTGGCTAAGCAGAGTACTAATAATTTACTCAAGGTTGGAGACATCTGGGCTTGATAATAGCTCTGTGGTTATGGATTGGAGACCAGGAACACACCCCTAAGTGCTGATGCTTCCAAGTAGGTCAGATATTGGCCTCTCATTAATACTGACCTAATTCCAGCATGTGCCTCCGCGTGTATTTAATGCTGCTGCATTCCTAATCACTTGGAGATTCATAGGTGACACTGTCTAAATATGCTCCTTCCTCCTCCTTCCTCCTAATAAGGGAGTTTCGGGAGCATGGGAGTCCAATCTGAGCTTTTCTTTTTGCCCTGACATTGATTTACACCTACCTCACGGGAATTTAACTGTCTTTCAGATTTCTGCGTCTCTGTTACATTTGGTGAAAATTCAAAAGTTCTAGGAGATGGGAGGAGAGTGACAAAGTGCTAGAGACAAGGATAAAGAGCAGCTGCCTTTTTATTTCACTAAAAATCTTCTAGGATTCGTGAACTACCCCAGCTACTTTCTTAGGCTTTGAATCGGCAACCTGTTCTCATTTAAAAAGCGTGTAAGCATATGCTTACCCTTAAGTACCAGTTTACATCCCATCTGGCTCAAGTCAACTGTTTGCGTATGTGCTTTTCTAAGGGCAACCTATGCATCTGCTAAAATTCTTTGCCAAATTGCAGCCTCCATGTCTTGTTTGGATATCCAAAGTGATTTCTGTGACTTAGATCAATGCCTTGCAAGGCTTAGACCAGAACTTAAACCATTAGGTCATATTGCTTATAACACTCAGCCACACCCTTCTACATTTTAAAACTCATTATGGTAGTAGCAGAGCTTCATTTGATCTTATCACTGCAATATAGTTGTAAGTAGCTGATCAAAGTGAAGTGTATTCTGTTTAATTAGCTTTCCCAATGACCAGAGTATGCTACCATGAGAAATCACCGTGCGTCACTAAAGTCTTATGTATTTGTAAAAAGACATATACCCCTCCCAGCATTAAGGACACCGTCAGCATTCACCCTCCAGTCTGGCAGATCTGGGACATGAAATACATTTCATGATATGCTATTCTTTACTCAGCCAGCACTTAATGACTGGTGCTTCAGGCCAAATACAGAATCCTAAAATGAGGCCATCAACATCACCCAATTACTGCTGTTATTAAAAATGCCAAGTGTAATCATAATAATAATTAGACAGTTATTATGCAGCGCTGCCTAAGGAATATACTCTATGTGTGTAAGATGTCATGCAAGTCCTATTAGTAAAGCTGGGCAATCTCACCACCTCCACATACTGCATGAGATAAAATTGCATTTGAATGTGAACTGCCTGTGTAAAACCAGTTTTCTCAGGCTTTCACCTTCTGAGGGTTTATTTTTGGTTTGGTTTTTTTTTTAATACTCAAGTGGTTATGCCCTCTCAAAATTTACGTCCTGCTACTAGTGCCCTCTCAGAGACTCTGAGCATTCACAGAAATATCTCCCTTTGATCTGTTATTCGTTATCAAACAATTATCCAGACAGACAAGTTACACCCACAGTCAGTTGGTGTCTCACATGCCAGGAAAGTAGTGGTACAGAAGAGAAGGAACACACTCAGTGCCAGATATTTTTAGTGACTTCAGGCAAATATTTCCCCCTCCTTGAACTTCTGTTGGCTCATCTGTAAAATGGGCCTAAACCCCGTGAACAATGACAATGAGGACGATATGACTGACAACAAAGATGAAGATGTGAACAACGGCAATGAAGATGATGACGATGACAACGTCAATGATGACACTGCCATCGCCGCCCCCGCCGCCACCACCATATTCGATGACTACAAAAACGACAACAACGTCAACGATGATGTCGATGATGACGATGATGATGACAACGATGATGACCACATGAACGGCGATGTTGACGACAACGATGACGTCGACAACGATGACTTCAACAACGATGACGATATCGAAGAAAGCGACAACGAAGATGACAAGGACATCGACGACGACGATGATGATGAAGACAACAATGACGATGACGACAACGATGACGACTACCACAACAATGACGAGGACAACGGCGTCAACTATGTTGACGATGACGATGTCAATGACGATGACAACGATGTCGATGATGATGGCAACGATGACAATGATGATGACATCGATGACGACGACGACGTCGATGATGATGTTGACGACAATGACCACAAAGACGTTGACAATGACAACGACAATGGTGATGAAGACAACTGTGATGACATCGATGATGGTATCGACGATGATGACAACGACGACAAAGTATTCGACGAAGATGACGAGGATGTCGACAACGACACTGACGCCGACGATGTGAATGACAATGTCACGATGATGTGAACGACGACGATGATGACGATGACGATGACGATGACGTTAACGATGACTTGAATGACAACGACATGAACGATGATGACCACAACAACGATGACGATGTGAACGACAACGACAACGACGACGACAACAACAACGACGACGACATAAACAACGATGACAATGTGAACAATGACAACGATGATGACGACATGAATGATGACAGCAACAACAATGATGATGTGAATGATAACGACAGTGATGATGACATTGTGATCAATGATGATGACAACGACTTTTTTGTGAAAATAGTGAAAGTCTTACAGAAATGTGCTAATTATAAATGTACTAGTCAAAGTGTGCTAGGTATGTTGAAGATTACCATGTCCACAGTTGATCTATTCCCACGTTGCCATTTGAAATTCAGGATTCCACTGCCTTTCAAACGTATAGAAAGAAAGCTGATATGGCTCCTTTTTCTCAATCTTCTGCATTGTGTACTAGGAGTAATCTCTCCGGTTTTGCAACATTCTAACAAAATCACAGCTTTTGAAAGAGATTAGATGGCGTAACTTGGCTCCAGTGATCGTTCAATCCTGACATCTGTTTTATTGCTTTATGTGTTGTGGAATTAAGAGAGATTATCTTCTAATTATTCCCTGTAGTCTGCAAGACAGATGGGAAAAAAAAACCCAAATTGTGTTTTATCAACGTGCTGCCATTATGTGCTCAAACTTCAATCTCTTTTCTGGTCATTGTCCCAGAATGACAGAAGTATGGGAGTCATCTGCACATGAGATATGGATCTGTAAGACAAGGGTTGATACAAGGTTCAAATAGATCATGCCTGTATGACTGGCCACAGCACAGCCAGGTCTTCAACAACTCTTACATTAGCTTTCTTTTTCCAGCATGAGTCTAATGGTCAGGAAAGAAAACCTGTTGAGTCCAGTAAGATCTTGACATCAATCTCACTCAGTGATGACCTCCAGCAGAAGCTCTCTTAGCATAGTTTAGAGACTACATCTGAGATAACACCTCTGGAGTCTGGACTGCTGTACTTGCCCATGCATTATCAGGCCAGGCTAAAGTTGTCTCTTTCCCCAGAGCATTCCTTGCTCTTTTCTCTGCTTCATTCTTGCATGTGCCAGAACTGTATATTGCCTATGAAGTATGGCTTAAGGTGAGGCGAAGGGGGTCTTTTGGATCCGCAGAAACCACACAGGCAGAGATGGCCTTTGGAAAAAGCACTGACCTCTGGTTAGAAAACTGTGACCCGGAGGAGAATGAAAGAGAGCAGGAAGCTATGGTGAGGCCCACATACCATCCTCACAGATAATGCTGGTACACCACAGGCCAGCCCACGGATGAGCCATGGGATCAGTAAGTCCATAAGACTTCTACAATAAGGGCTCTGAGCCCCTTATCAGGAGGTGTGTGCAAGCCTTCAAAGCAAAGATGGGCTGTCATGATAAATGACTTTTTCCAGGACTGAAAAGAGAAAAAAAGATCCCTCTTTCCTCCCCTCCTTCACACACTCCTGGCTGCGTGTCCACAGGCCTCCTGCCCAGTGCCAGAGCACTGCGTCCCTGCGATAGCCTCACTCCTTAATAGGCCACACTTTCCCTGCCTGTACCTATCATACACAAACCACCAATGCTACCACAGCTCAGTCCAATGGGAATCAACCTCACTATTTATTTTTGGGTTTGTTTTCCCTCCCAGTCACCTGCCCTGCCTGATTTTCCTTGGATGTTATCAGCCTGGAAACTGAATTTAGGCCTATTCTTTGATTTTCTCCCCAGGTTTCCATCTGTGAAGTCACAATGTCTTTGATTTTACACATGGGAAAATGCTCTGCATGGATTTGATGGAGGTATAAAATAGTTCCTGCTCTGCTGTGGCTAAACGAAATTAAACACTGATGGTAGGGACCAGGGATGAAGAGCAAGAGAGACAGTTTGTATGATGGCAGGGCCCAGGTGAATGCAACAACGATAAAAACATGGTAGGGTATAAAACAATCCAAAAAGAGAGGGAGAGGACACAAAGATTCAGCTGGAAAAAATACTGATTTTATAATCAAAGCATTTCATCTGGGTCAAAACTTGGTCCTAAATACAACTTCAGCTGTCCCCGACCCTTTTTGCCCCAAGTAAGGAGTGAAAGGCTGGCCATGGGTGTTCCTGCTCTTTTCAGGCAGAGGCTGCTAGTTCAGGACCCATCCTCACCAGGTACATGCCCAGAGGGAAAGGAGTTTGTCTGAATGTGCTAATCCCCAAAGTAATGATGCATCCTGTGAGTTTCATGACATCAAACACTGGGAGGGGAGGGGGTAATTAGCGCCCCAGTAACTGTAGCAAGCCATCAGCAGTAAAGCTAGTTCTGAGCATGCGGCTTTTATTGTGTCATGAGGAAATGGCGTGGGGCTGGTAGAGAAGTCTCTGCTCAGCAGGAACAAGATAAACTGGCCAAATTAAACACTGTAATGAAATATCAATGAAATGGCAGTCAGTTTGGGAAAGGCTGTGTTCATATCCAGTCCTGAGTGTAGCTGCAGTGGGAATGGTGGGTCTCATGAAAGGCACCACCTCTTAGACCCCCTTTCCTATAAATCCACACCTATTCTTATCTGTAGAGATAGTTCTGCATATGTAGGCACACATTTGTGCTTGCCCCTTGCTTTTAGAATGGCCTGAAAGAAAACTCCCACGGACCTTGAATCTGTGGAATGAGCTAGGATTTGGTATCAAATTCTGTGGCAAGTGCCAACTGCAGTAAAAGTCATGTTCACGTATCCTTTGAGAGGAATATTGTCAGAAGCCTTCTTTACTCATAGGAGGAGACATCTTACTGTAGTTCCTTATCCTCTCTTGTTATGGGACCTTCACAGAGGGTGGGCAGTCCTGCCCAATGGTTAGATCTAAGCCTGGAGTTACCATGGAGGAAGGAGCTAGATAGAGTGATGGGGGCAAACAAAGATCAAGAATGGGAGCCAAAGACTTTTCCAGTCAAAAAGGGAGGGGGACAAGGAGGTAAGAAGCCAGACATGCTCAGGAACCCTACAAATGCTGTGTGCTGAGCAAGGAGCAGGCAAGGTTCAAGCAAGACCAAGGCATGGCCCTTGGACTCAGGAGTCATCAGAGCTCCAGCGAAGGGTGACACTGAGCCACGGGGGCAACCAGTGGGAGTCCCTACACATCAGGCATTAATCCAGCTCAGAGGCCAGCGCCTCTCTGGACAGGTTGATGAAGCACATAGCTCCAAGGGGGCCTGCAGGACTGACAGCTCATGCAGAGGCTGGAGGTGGTCAGGTAACCACCTGCTGATCCAGATACAAACTTCACACATAGGCCCAGTGCCATGAAAAATAAAACATGGCAGTAACCAGTGCTGAGGGAACTCAGCCTTCTGTCAAGTGCTTTTTTAATACTATCCCTTTGGCTAGAACACTGAGCAACAGTTTTCTAGGCCAAGCTAAGGAAAGTACATTTTGATGATCCACTCTCATGATAAAAGCAAGATACATATGAAAACCCTGTAAGAGCTGAAGTATACACACCACGTATAGCTTCTACACAATGATCCTTGTCCTCTGCCTTAGCTATTTCTGCATGCACCTAGATCATACAGAAAACAAGAAGACCTATGTGTCAGGCCTTTTCTATTGTCCATTCAATTTTCTAAATCACTAGTTTTCTAAGATCTGAAAGCTCTTTCCTAATCCTTACACCTCCCTTGCAAGTGTAGCAAAAACCAAGGGAATGGCCTGTTTGTGGGAGATTTCTGACCACTGGGTGATGTGGGTTCCTTTAGAGGAAACCTGCACAAGAACTATGGACCAGAAAACCCTATGTCTAAAAGAGGACTGACCCATTGCAAAGTTGCTGAGAAGTAAATGCTCTATAAAAATGAAAGCACCTCAGTGTATGTGGTTAAAGGAAATTATTTCATTTATCCAAGCAAACATTAAGAGGCAGCTTGACCAAGATCTATAAGAATCTGTTTCTGAGTCTGTGGAGATCCTCTGGTTGTGCCAAGAGTGATGTCCCCAAGCCTAAGTCCTTTGACAAATGTTGGGCAACAGGTAAATGAGGAGATAATATGGGTTTGCCAGGTCCTCGCGTTCTGTGAGCCGATGAATTCAGCCTGCTGACAACCAAAAGAGCAGTGTGGTTTGCAAGAGAGCAGCAAGGTATATCGACAGAGCAAGCTACGGTGCAAAATGAGTGGCTCAGAAGGCCAGAGCAAAGGGAAACTCTGTGCGCAAGCAGGTGTAGGAGGTGGTGGGAGTGGGATGAAAGAAGAAGAGATAGGACCATTGGGGCATATCATGGGAATAACAGCATGAGAGATCTGAGATTTTAAAGAACTATAGGTTGTACTTTCCAGAGCAAAACCACCTTTTCTAAATGAGAACCAAGAAAGTATTCTCACACTAAACACCATCTTCAACTGATTCTATATGACCTCTGTTTGGGGGGTGGGGGGAGAGCATTACTTAAGATGAAAGCTAGTCATTGAACAAAATGAAATATTATTATATTAAATGCCAAAAGACTGTGGTGGCCAAAAAGATATTTGATTTCAAACCGCGCTGCTCATGGATACCAGGGCTTGCTTCTTTTTCTTCTTTTTTTTTTTTTAAAGCTCACTTTGCAAGTGTCAATCACAGCCCATGATTGCTATCCCATCAGGTTCATGTCAAAGCCTCTAACAAGCTGTACAACCCTGGACCCCCTCCCTGGCAGCTTACTGCTGACCGAGGAATGATGTGAGCACAGAATAGGTGCCCAACATGATACACACACTGGACCGGATTTTTGCATCCAACTCTGATGAGTGAAAAAACAATTCAGTATTGAAAGGCCCATCTACACACACCAGGATCAGGTCGTCTTCATTTTTCCAGTCAGAAACCAGAAATTTAAAACACATTTCTAAGCATATTTGGCTTTCCAGATGAAGCGAGCACTGCATGTCATCTATTTCGGCAGTGCAGCCCAGCATGGGAGGATCACACACACAGTACTGCATTGAAGCAAAGTTATCACTGACTTTATGAGATATTTGTACAACCTTGCACCCGCAATTAAAGCAGTTAAATGAAATGAATCATAAATTCATGGATTTTAAGGCCAGAAGGGACCTTCTTGATTATCTCGTCTGATTTCTTGGCCTGGCATAATATAAGCTGGAGAATTGCACCCTGAGGAACCTCTGTCTGGCCTAGAGCATCTACTTGGACTAGAAAGAACATGCCTTTCAGAAATACACCCTTTCCTGGCTTTAGGCCTTCACATCTCTAGATAAGGGTATCACTGAAGATTTTATACTGTGCTTCTCAGCTGAATTTGTGGGGCTTCAGCTTTGAGCAACTACATAAGGCCTTGGTCAGATAGATCAAGAAATATTTCCCTCATATCTCTTCTTTCTGTAAAGATTCTTATGATCAAATTAATATTTAGCCTCATCTCTATTCAATAAAATAATCTTTGTGCATTTGGATGCTCATAATTTTGGTGGTCTTTAGTACAATTAAGTTACCCTAGATCCAAAAGAAATGTTTCCACTAGCCTATATAGTAGTCACAATTCCTGATTATTCCTGCCACTGAACTATCTGTGATTATGCCATACAAAAATGGCATGGACCTGTTAGATCCCAGAAAAAAAAGGTCCATCTAATCAATTTAGTCTAAGTCACTGTTCTGTGGCCTTTCTGGAAAAACACCTGTGGTTTTTTGAGTCAATCAAAATAATTTGTACAACATTGCAAGCAAAGTGACCCCACCTGGTAAACTCCTTGCTGAACAAGGGAGTATTTATTGTTGCTATAGGACTGCTTAATCCCTTCGTATTGTTTGGATGAACATAACTGAAATGAAGAAGCACAGCATTTAATTACATCCACAGGCTTTTGATGCTCTTAAGAAAGGAGTGAGAAAGTCTTGTGGAGTCTAGGCCAACAGCACGGACAAAAGGTAGGTGCTTTTAAAGCTTCTCTTTCTTGAGCATATGAATTAGGTTTGCCTGCAGGCATCCCTCTTAGAAAAAAATTAGTCTGTCATACATAGAGACTAGATTCAGAGCAAGTTATCTGCTATGAAACAGCAGCAATTGAGTTTGGGGTAAATTAGTTGAGACAAAATGCCCGCTCTTTCCAAATCAATGGAAATATCTTACTGCATCTTACATAAAAAATTAATTTGTAACATTAATTTATTTTCCAGAACCAAATCCGTAGTGCAAAAAATATCTTGAAACTGAAAGAAAGAGGGGTACAAACATAGCGGATCTGAAGTCAGTGCACAGAGTACTTTCTCCTCTGCTGCGTTATTTCTAAGAGATTTTTCTCTTCCTGTTCACACTCACAACGCAGTGCGGCTGCGTTCCCCTGATGATGTATACATTCCTTTATTTTCATATAGCACACAGGCAGGAGAAATCGTGTCTTGATCCTGTACATGACTGCCTTAAACACTTTTAAGAATAAAGTGCAAATTATATAGCAAAACAACCAACAATCAAAAATAAAATTGAATTACTGTAACCTGGCTATTCCAACCATGGAAACACTGTCAGATTTTTTAGACACTTGCTTCCACCATCCAAACCATTCTGGCTCTGCTTGAAGTATGATAAAAGAAATGACATTTCCTATTCTATAATCCATTATTCATCAAAGACCAGCATGTAATGAAAACAGAAGTACAAACATCTGTTTTCAGGTTAGATCTTTTTGGAGATCTAATTCTTCTGAAGAACTTAAACCCAGAAGTCAAACATCATAAATGATTAGACAAAGAGTGCTGAAAATTACAGCAGAGCCAGGAATATCTCCAGTGCCTTTATACGCATCTTTGATTTTCCTTTCATGAGAAAACACTGGCTTTCAGGTAAGAGTACCATATACATAAGCAGCTGCTCTGACCCATTTGTAATTCCCAAGCAGGCTAATACTTAAACTGCCCAGTCAATTGTGTCTGTTTCTATACCATCTTCTAATGACAAATAAAAGGCAGTTGCAAGAAGAAGAGGGCTGTGATATTAAATACAGTTTTTCATGTGGAGGTATCCCTCTACAAAGGCAGAACAGAGCAACTAGCTCAGCTTTTAATGTCTCACCATCAGACATTTATGCTAGAACAAATTAATTCTGCCTGAGATGTCTGCAGTAACCCGCAGCTATCAAAAAAGTAGTAATCTCTGCAATCTGCATCGTATTTCTACCCCCTCAGCAGCTGAAATATGGAGGGTAAGTGCATCAGGACACGTTGACTCAGCAAGGAAACAGCTTCAGCCACAGTATTTTAATGGTCTAATATAAGGATGAGACGTTATTGGCTAAATTTTGCCTTCACTTACATCTGTAAATACATGTGGTTTCTTGAGGGAGAGCAGAGCGCAGCCTTGTCTTGTAAATATTTGGAGTATACATTATACCATATGATAGCAATTCATGTGTGACTTGCCACTTGTCCTTTTGAATAGGTGATTTTGCAGATGATGAGAGCAGTCCCTTGTCATTAGAGTTATAAAGAAGAGAACTTGTGGTATTCTACACTAATAGCTCCAAACCTCACATCCCACAACAGCCAGATTGCAAGAGTGTGGATATATTTAATTGAACTGTATTTTTACAAAGGGATATCTTTTCTTCCTCATGTACCATGCAGATCATTAAGGGCTTTGTACTGTCACTTAACCCAACACCGAAGCAAGTCAAGTCCAACGACTCAACTGCAACGATGATTAACTTCTGTTTTACTCATTTTCTTCAGCAGAGGGAGCTTGAGTCTACAGCAAAGAGCAGCTGCCTTCACTTTGACAAGTTCTCCCCAGCCTGCCATGGTCAGCACACTCCAATGCCGCGGACATTTGGGGGTAAACGAGGAGAGAAATCGTGGCACTTGGGAACAACTCTGAAAAGCTGCCCTGCCCTGTGGGTCAGATGAGGATTGGGCAATCCAGTATGTGCTGGATGCAACCAACACAGAGCCCTTTTCTGGAGAGACTCCGTGTTGGGACCAAGTCAAAGATCAGTTTGAGATGGGGGTGAAACCATGTGAAAAGTGGCTTTGCACTGATCCTAGGCTTGGTACAGTCAGCCCAGGGTGAAACCAGTGTAAGTTTAAGCAGCTGAAGGACTTGTCCAAATTGTACCAGGGGTGGGATAAAATTCCCTTGGTGCTGCTTAGTGCCACCCCCTTGGGGACAAGGATGTAGGTCTTGCATGGAGCAGGAGGGTGACCAGCCAAGCAGTTTTCTTCGGAAGCTTTTCCCACTACAATTTGGCACTAAGGGTTGTCCTATGAAGCACCTGCAAAATGCTTGTGCTGTCCTGGGGAAGCAGGCAGAGGGGCTGCCACAGTGAGCGCGATGGATATGTTCACCCTGCTGTGAGCCCACTGCTGCGCTCTGATCACCCCTCCAGCTGCCTTCACCTATAGCGTTTAACAAAGGGATTTCTGCTTCAACCAAAGCAAATAAAACACCAAATTCTCCAAGCAGCTTTCATCAAAGCAGTGTTCCTCATTGGATCTCAGGGGCCCTTGGAGGATGGTTCACAATCATCCCTTGCAGTGGTCAGTAGCTGAGCAAGGCACATGACTGTTGCCATTTCAGTGTCAAAACATTTGCCTGACCATTTAACATTTGTAAACGTAACAGGACACAATTAGTACTTGTAACTTATCCCTGAGATAACTGGGGATGGGAACATGCATTTCAGATTAGAAAGTTAAGCATGCAGGTTTTAAAATTACTCCAATAAAAATGTATGTTGAAAGAATTAGAACCAAACCCCGTAAGATTGAACTCTTAGACCTTATCCTATGCACTAGAGGAGTAGTTATCTGATTTTATTCCTTTAATAGGCCATGATCCATGGGAAAATAATTCTATAAAAGAGTCATTAACTAATTAATAACTTTCTGGCTTGAGTTGCCTACTTACAACCCATCTTTTCCCACATATTCAAGTAAGTTAAATCTGTATAATTCTAACCTCATATCCACTTGATGGGCAGATCATTTGTTGTGATGGAAGAGGCCTTGAAGAAGTGCCTGCTACCCACTTATTTTCAAGGTAAATGAAACAAACTGCAGATCAAGGACACCATTAAATCTTGCCCATATAAAGCAAGGGTCTAGTTCAGGGCTGTCTGATGCATTGGAGCAGGCCCAAATTGCAACTGTTTGCATAGTTCCCAAAGAAATGCCAGTACATAAAATGCCCATGAATGCAAATAGGTTGTGTTTTTTTATTTGTATAATTTAACAGAGGGTGGCTTAAAAATGAATGCACACAATAGGATTATACAATATTCTCAGGGGTTCAAACAAGTTGCTGTCTGCCTAAGGGAAGGCCAATGTAGTGATTAAAGCTTAACCTTCAGGGAGGAGGAAATCACGGTTGTATTCCCCGAATGGCCGCCTATTTGTGAAGTCACCAAACTTTTCACGCCTCTGCTCTCCAAACAGGGACAGAGCCTATTTACGCAGCTTCACCAGCCCATCCACATTTGTATGTTGACAGCAGAGCAACAAGAGAGAGATGGTGTTGAAAGGCAAATTACCTTTTGACTTAGTTCCATATATGCCTTTATATTTGTGCCATGAATAGAGCACTACCTAGTGCACATATGTCTTTGCTTATAACATATATTTTTTACCCCGTTGATGCCTTGCCTTCCCTTCCCCCAGTGTTCCCTCTTCTCTTAGGCATTCATAGTTATCATTCCCAAGAACACCTGAAAACAACGGGATGGCATCACCCTACAGCTCCCCTTTCTCTGACTCTCTTGAGAAGCTCTGTGTCATATTGTCAGTGTTTTATATATTTACACCAACAGAGGAGGCCTGGGATGTGGGCTTTTTCGTTTATATGAGTCTCACCGCCACAGGGGGTATTTAACTTTCTGCCCTGGTTGCTGTAATTCTCTCTCCAGTGGATATACAGTTCAGATCAGGTTCCTATTGCTGTGATGACAGGCATTCAGCAGGCACTGTAATTGCAGAGTTAAAACAGCTCATTTTCTTACTGGCAAGCTGTAGTTAAAGAGGTGCTAGGAGGCAGCCTGGCTGTCTGCAGAGGAACTGATCAAAGCACTGAAAGGCATCTGGCTTGTCTCTGTTTTCTTTCACCACCCCCCTTGCTGATGGAGGGGAAAAAAAGAGAGAAGGAGAGAAAAAGCGAATAAAAAAAAAAAAAGACAGGGAAAAAAGAAAGAAAAAATATTTAAAAGGAATTTATGAAAATGAATACTTGTCCCTTTCCTAAGGGTAAAATGCAGTGTCTTATTAGAGACACTAAACACAGTTGGGCTAGCTCTATTTTTTTTAACTCTCTGTATTTTTAAATGAGAAAATTGTGGCTTTTGAATGTTCATTTGTGTCTATTTCTATTAGCTCTTCCCAGTAAAATGGCTAAACTGTTGGGTAGTGCTTTTCACACCGCAAAGAGCAAGCTTTCCCCATCTCTGCATCAATGTCATCCTTCCTTATCAGACTCAGATTTTTCTCCTTCTGACCTCTACCCTTCCCTGAAGGACATACGGCTCTAGACAGAATGTGATGGACAACAGGATTCTGAACCCTGGATTATCTGCAAAAGTACAAATGAAATGCATTTTTGCTTTACTTTTATTTGTCCTAATTCACTCCAATTCTTCCTATCATAAATTCCAGCAAATCACAAAGGTAAAGGTAAATAGAGTTGACAACCAACTAGAGATGTTGATATGAAGGATAAAAGAAGGGAAAAGACTCCAACAGCAGGGGAAGACATCTATCAAACAAATTGAGATCAATGATCCAAAAGCCACTGAGAAGTCAATCAAAATGTTTCTCCCAATGAGATTAAGAAGCCCCCAGGCAAGGAATGGCTCCATTTCCAAATAAGAAAAGAGACGCTGCATCTTGGGGAAAAGCGCCATTCAGGTGAAAATAACTGAAATGTGGGAATCGGTTTCTATGAGCCAGAGGGATAAAAGGTTATCAGGACAGTAAGAGCTAGCAGCTGAGGGCACACGCTCTCCTCCAGCAGCTCTGCAAAGTTCCTGCTTACAGAGGCATTGAAAGGAAAAGAAATGGAAAATGATACATTACATACTATTTGACAACATTTTTCAACCAGGTTTCCAGGCTGGCACAGTGCAAAAGCAGCAGGATTTCTGCTGTCTCTTCTGAGCCTTTAGTCATTGGAAACTCATCAGGGAGAGGGTTCGTTCTCACTTTCGCTCCCCTCACACTTCATTTTTTTCATCCACTATCTCTTGATGGTGGCACTACCGTCTTCCCACGGACAAAAGACAAGCTAAGAGTTTTTGAAAGAAGAAAACAAACTCAGTAACTCAACAAGGAGCCTAGACAGGCAATGTTGCAAATTAAGTTGAAAGAGGCCCGGTTACTGCACCATTATTTGATTTCCCCTTCTCTAATCCCTTGCTTGTAATTAGCATAATTTATTAACATATTAGAGCCATGCATGTGAACCCTCTTTATAGTTGCTGAGTGCTCCCTGAGGCTGCCTAGTGAAAGCTTTTCCCCACTGTTTAATAATATGTTACATAAGGAAAACCAGCTTCTGATATCATTTAAATTATGACTTTCCTTTCTGCCTCTGAACACTCATTTCCTTTAAATGAGGTTAATTTCCTTAAAGAATGAAAATCCTCCGATTTCAGTTTTCCATTCATTAGACCCCTTAGTTCAACATGAAAAAGTCACACGCCAAGAGGGAAAAGAAAAAAGAAAAAAAAAAAAAGAAAAGAAAAGAAAAAAAGAAAAGAAAAAAAAATCCCATTGAACTTCAAACATAACCATCCTAAGAAGGTTATTCCTGTGATCCTGGCTCCTCCTCTCCTTTCTGGACTGAGGAGGGCACAACACAGGCTGTCAGGAGATGAAGATGGACAAGCCACTTTACATCAAACTAGTTTCTCCCATCTGCCATGTAAGGTCCTCTGAATGCCAAGGGCATTTTCAGAGTTGCAAACATGCAGTGCTCCTCTGGGGGTTCACACACTGAATTAATGGACCAACAGCTAAACACAGGTTTCTTTGTATTGCCCCAGATAGTTTCCTTTCTTTCCATTAATCCACTGTCGATATTTGGAAGAGGACGGGCAAACAAGGCCGCCGCTCTCCCTGCTCTGATTGTCAGTTTGGTGCAGGTCCATCTCTGGGCACTGGCCATGGCCACAGGACTGTACCACCTGAACTGCTTCAACTAACCTTTAGCTTCACTCCTTATTGTCCTGAACTAATCTCACAGCTCACGGGCTCATGAATCAGCCCGCTCATCTCTTTACCATGTTTTTTTTCTCCTTGCCATTGTTCCAGTTCTTCTACAGCTCCCCAGTGCTGTGACAACCCAAACCAAGAGGTAACTCAAAATGTCTGTTGAAACATGGAATTTCCTTCTAGCTCCTCCACATTCCATGCAGACATATAAATACATTTTCTTCTTGAATGCTGGCTCAGGAGAAGACATACTCAAGAGAGGCAAAACCAGTACAGGTTTTTTTTTGAAGTACCAGCCAAAAGTGGGTTTTCTGCTCCTCTTCTGACTGCTTATGTGATGTTTGGCTCACCCAGTATGTAAGTGCTTGACTCTAGCTGAGTTCAATGTGATTCAACTGCTAATACCTTTGAGGATTTAGGTCTCTGTTATATTTCAATAAACTGGGAATAAAGTAATTTCTGCACCTTAAAGAACAGCTGTAATCTATTAAATCTTGTAGCTGTGTACTCTAGGTAGATAATGCCTTCTCTTGTCATTGTGGTGAGCACAGCCCCGCCACAGATGGCATTTTTAGCTGTGGAGTGATGTATAACAGCAGCATCATTCATGTTGATGCTAATTTACATACAGTGTTACCCTGTTAACAAAAAGGGCACCTTGCTTTTCAGAAAAACAAGAACCTAAAATAACAAAGTCTCCAGTGGCCTCCTACTGAAAGGCATTATAAACACATCATTTTGGAAACAATAAGAACAGAAAGAAACTATGAAGAGACCCATGTGCCTACTGCTCTGCAGGCAGCTATGTGCTGGACACCTGTCAGACACCAGGCAATGTGTGCGAGGTTTCATTAAGCAGGAAATAATGATGCGGGCTGGACAATGTTGTGCTGAGTTTGGGGCAAAATTTTGGGTAACAGCGTATGTTTTCAGCGCCAGTTAACCTTTCTCTAAGGAAAAACCAACCTAAAGAGCATGCAATGTCAGGAAAATTATATTAATTTGCAGAGTAGATTTTTTTCAGGACCTCAAAGGAGTAAGTGAATGTTATTGTTGTTAACTACTTGGTTTTGATCACTGGGGAAACCCAAGAACAATTAACTTGCTGGAGATCACAATGCCAGAGATACAAGAAAAAGACATGTTTCCTGACTGACACTGGAGGTGTGTTGACTTGGGGATTTTAGGCAGTGCTTTTCATGAGAAAATGCCGGTTTCCTGAAACCAAAATTTCTGCGGAAAGGGACAGCCTGTCTGACCAGGATAATTCTTCCTATTAGGAAAAAAGCTTTACTACAAATGGGAGAAACTGAGGCTCAGACAGAAAGATTTGGATTTATGTCCCCTTCCCACCCCCAGTGAATGCCCAGGCCACTTGGGAGAGCAGGACTTCTGCAGTTTCATGCTAACGCTGAACAGGAAAACAAGTTCCCATCCCACTCACTGGTTTATGACTCCCAGCGCTTGACCAAACCAGAGTCTATGTCCCCCTCTCCTCTCTTCTGAACCTGATTTACTGCAGTATTCATCTGATTTAGGCTTGCTCTTCTTTCATGCTCTCCTCAGGAGCACCGGTTTCTGAGATGTTGCAACATACATAACGCTTTTGGGTGTATTTCTGTGTATTGAAATGTACTTTCCATGGTACAGCTGTACACGCCCTTTCCACTATTCAGCCTCCTCTCCTCCCACTTAAAAACAAGCCTTTTGAAAGCAGAAGGGAAGAATAATTAAAAAAAATTGTAATCCGCCTCGGGTAATGACATGATTGAAACATCACCATTTTGTCTGGAGGGTCACAGGACAGCTTTATGAGAAAGCTTTAAAGCTGCTAACTCTAAAGAACCTTTGATATTTCACCTTTTGTTGTTGCTAACGTATTCTGCTTCCTGACTTTTGGAAACAAAGCCCATACCATACCCTGTCGCTTCAACAAATTTGATGCCAAACATGTTATGCCATGGGGCAGTTTGACAATCTGAGAAGATTAATTGAGCATATACATTTGAGATCTTCCAAGCCATTTAAGTAATTTAGATACTAAACATGAAGTAAACATCATGGCCCCTTAGTCAGCTTTGGGAATACAATCCTTGATCTTACATGTTTCAGATAGATGTAGTGTGGTCCCTGTGTGGTGATCTGGGTTCTAGCAAGAAAAGATCACACTAACAATGGGTTGTGTTTCATCACAACAGGTATAAACTAAAGGAAAACCTAACTGATATACTGCAAAGTACTTATGGTAGCATTAACAGTACACCTGATTGGACAAAATTATTTTCCCAGTCTGTAAAATACAAAATAGTCACTCAGAACTAGGAACGGAGATTTATATGGCTTTGCTGTAAGTCTTCTTCACTGCTTTTAGAGAACCAGGGAAGAATGACAACTATATGAACTTAACAGTTCATATCACATCATTTCCATGCTAGTCCTGTCTTTTACAGCGGTCATGAACTAACATTTTCTAGATCTTGATTTTTCACAAATGTATTCAGTTCCCAGAATTGCTTCAATCTTGTATTCAGGAATAGTTCTCCATTGGCTTGTTTCTAGTAGGCTTTGAAACTACTTGAGACTTGTTCATGCTCAAACATAAAGTTATTTCTGATCAAGCATTGGTAAACAGAAAATGTAAAAACAAATCTCAAACCTGAAATTCAGAGGGGCATAAACTTCACTCAAGTAGCTGTAAGAAGATTCTCAGGGTATGTTTCCAGATATGTTTCACTCAACAGCAGCTCATAAAAACATTTGCAAGAAACAAATAAGATGGATTATGAATGTAATTGAAAAGAATGTGAGCATTTTACTTGAAAAGACATTAATGGGTACTTTCTAAAGTCATACTGACATTTCTCCTTGTACAAGAGTCTATTTCAGGAAAATGTCTGGGTATTTTGCAAGATGCAAGAGCTTTGGAAAAGATCTAGAATTTTGCGTTCTAGCCAAAACCAAATGAAGACAAGTGAAAATGGAGTGGTCCTAGCCAAATGAGGCCAAGTCAAACCATAGACACTACTGGGGCCTGTCAATCACAGGCTTCTGGCAAAGAATCTTAGCAACTAAAAATATTTCCACCATTGCTTTTGCAAAGCAAATGGTCTGGGCCTCAGAAAGAGCTGTTTCTTGTGGAAATCAGTGGAAATACTCAGCCTTTCAGTCCTGGTGGAAAGTTGTCTCTGCTGAGTTTGGCCAGAGCCTCCGTGACTTTGCCTAGAAATTGTCTTCACCAGCCACCAAATAAGATAAATGAGAAGCTGAGGCTTGCAATGTAACTACTGCTGTCTTTTGTGATACCAATGAGACAACATTGTTCTGCCATATTAGAAGAATAAATAATAATTATTATACATTATATATATATATGTCTGCCATCCTGGAAAAAAAAATTGCCCTACCCCTTTTTGATATAGAGTAATAAATTATTTTTCTCTTTTTTTCCTGGACCCACCCAACCTCCTGGAAGCTATCTCCTGTAAAAGAGGGAGGCACAGGCATCTTATGGAATACATTAATTCTGTTTTACATATTGTATTGTCAGATATACTTAGCAGAGATGGATACAAAACATCTGATGGAACTGGCAACTAATTTATAGGTGGAATACTGATTTTTGACCATCTGGAAGTGATTATGTCTTGATTTTAAATACTAATTTTATGTCTTCTGCACAGGTTTATACTCAAACCATAGAATACAGAATTCAGACCTCTGTATAACTCTTGAAGATGATGACAACTATCTCTAAGGCATCAGTGGGGCCCTTTGGACAGCCTAGAAACTGCCAGGAATATTGCCCCTGCTCACAATATCCAATAAGAGTTTCCACAGACTTAGAGGAGGGTAAATTAAAGGTTTGGATTTTGATGCAGCACATTTCAAATATTTTTAGCTTTCATTCCCATGCCTGTGCCAAGGATTCACCTGCTGTGGCTGTTGTCGTGCAGAACTGTAGGTCACAGTGCTCTGGCTGTGAATTTTCCAGGACTGCCATCACATATATGTTTCTATACACAAGAGACCATGCAGCATGGGAGGGAGGTATAATCTGGAGCTTTCCTAAAGGATGTGTAAAAGGTAATTTTTGTTAATTTAGGAATAAGTGACAAAAACTGCAATAACAACTGCACTTGTTACTGATAAACATATTGCTATGGACTTTCTGTAGGGAGGTCCTCTGGGTATTTCGTTCATTGCTTTACCCAGTATGCTCCACATAGTCAGTGTTTACCCTCTTTGAGCTCTGCCCTGCCTATGATATAAAGAAAGGATGGGAAAGAAATCAAATGCTATGGAAAAAAAAAAGTGGTCTGAAGTACAGCTGTAGCTAGCTCCAGCTGTAACAACAGGGTTGTGGGTTTCCAAATTTCAATCTTCCAAAAGAATCTGTATCAAATTCTTTATCCCAGAGGTCAAAAGGGATTTTAGAAATGGAATGGGACAACTCAGCTTGTAAAGTCTTCTGGGCAAAGGCCTTCTGCTGTCTATTTGGACATGCGTGGGGAATATATGTCCATGAAATGTACTTCCAAGCACACAGGAGTAAAAAATAATAGTGATTATAAAATCATTTTATGCTTTTCTGTTTTCTATTGCATCACTAGTGGCAAAGAATACACGCTCTACACAGGAGGCAATTCAGACTGATGATGTTGCAGGCAGCATTCTTGACTTTCCCACTGCACAAATAGGTAAGCAGATTACATACGTTCTTGAGCACAGCCTATAGTCATAGTACAAAAACTGTCTCAGGAATGTTCTCTGGGTTTTGTCATTCTGGTGGTATTTAGATACAAAAGTGTGTGCAAATTAGAAATACAGTCTGGGCAGCTTCAGAGTTTCAGGATGTCTATTACTAGTAACAAGTTGAAATACAGTCACATAAGTTGTTTGAGAAAATGTGATGGGAATCCCCAGCAACAAAAAGCACGTGGAAAATATATGATCACCCCAATATCTCAGGACTGCTTCATTATCACTCTCTGACTCCTAAAAGAGCATCCAGAAGGACCTTCCAGCACCAGCCCAGTAGTGCAAGCCATTCCACTGCAAAATGGAGCTGCTCACAACCCCAACCCATGGCATAAGCGATTGCTGCAGATGGCCAGATGCATGAGAGAGGATAGACGACCAACACCACTTCTGTGGTCAGATACAAAGAAAGATAAATTTTCCATTTCCCACATTAATGCCACTCTCTGCAGTCCTAGGAAAACTGGGATATGTTTCCTGTACAACACCAGAGAAAGGCAGGTAGAGTAACAAGATAAATGCCAGTATGGAAGGCAAGAGGTGAGGCATATGTACTGTAACGTCTGCTGGGAAATATAGGCTTACCTTGAGCTGCACTGTGAGCACACAATGTCTAGAGACAAGCCTTTGGTTCCCATCAGAGCAGGGAACAGAGCCCTCTGTGCCCTGCTGGACTCTAACCACTGACCTTCTCTAACGATTTGTAGGTTTTGTGGGTCACAGATATTAATTGCTATGTGGTTGGAGGAATCAGAGCTTCTACAGTTAGGCAAAATCTTGCTCCTCTTCTCTGTCTCCTCAAATTTTAAAAGTCGTTACATTTCCTCATTGCTCCAGCTCTCACAGGACAGAGCCAGAATGTCCCTGTTTAAGTGGAGCAAACGTTTTTCCAAAGGGTCAAAGTTCAGGACAAGCTTGTAAGGAGATTATGGAGCTGGTGGAAAGGCCAAAGACACCCTAAGCCTTTACATTCCCAAAGTGCTGTGTTAAACTCTAGCCCAAGGATGTACTTAACCCCAAAGAGAACGGAGGTCAAGTGAACTTGCAGCATTTCAAATGCAATCAGTTTGGAAAAGTAGCTGTTTATAAAGAAGTGTATTACAGAGACAAGCTAATGTTAGTGTTCCCTCTCTGCGAATAAGCCTGACTTACTGCTAGATGCTCTTGTCAAAGAGCTGCCATGTGTGTTTTATAGCATCAAACAGACTTTATTTCAGGTTAGGTTAAATCTCAGGGAACATTTTGGCTTAGGGACATTGACAGTCTCCTTCTATGGAGTTGCAGGGGGAGTATTTGTGCCATCTCTCTTTAGGTGCTTAACTCAGACTGGCTCCCTACGCTGTCAGGAGAGGGAAGGAGGGGTTTCTAGGGAGCAGTTGAAAGCACCTGAAATGAGCCCTGAACCAGCACCTGGGTATCCCCCTTCTTTCCACAGAGTTTGCAGAGCCCAAAGTTGAGCCGTGCAGAGACATTACTTTGCACTTTCTCTGTATTTTCTTTAAGGTGTTCAGAGCTGTGTGTAAGGTGCTAATTGAACCTCACAAAATCCCCACAGCATTTATAATGCTCAGCCAGCATGCGTGTGCAGGAGTCCAAGCAGGACTGCGGTATGGGATGTACTGCCTGGATGAGGCAGAACGGGAGGGCTCTGGCACAGAGCAGCACAGCGCTTCTGCAGCCAAAGGCATGTCTTGGGCAAAAAACTGATGTGCAAATGGGACAGGCTTCGTCCAGCCTCACCAGCCTTCCTGCTCTTCCTGAAGAACTTTCACCAGGCACAAGAACAGCCAGTGGCTGTGCCACATATGGCAAATAGCCACCACTGAGCTTGCTGATGATGCTCAGTAGTCCCCATTTGTTTTTTCTTTGGATGAAAAAGAGAAAGCATATTATTCAGCATGAATAACTTTGTTTTAAAAGAGAACAACAACATAAAAATAACAAATGTTAAGATCTCCTTTAACAGACTGTAGCCACTAAAATAACAAATGCTAATGTCTCCTTTAACAGACTGTAGCCACTAAAAGCATCTCTCCCGTGAAGACCCTGTACATGTTAGTGCTTTTTATTACTATTTCTATAACCATCATAATTAATATTACCATAACTATTAGGCTGACACTAGTAATAGTACCGAGGAAGCACAGTCATGTACTGAGATCCCTTTTTTGTTGGTGTCAGTAGGACGGCATGAAGTCTGCATGGGAAGTCAAATATCTTATTTTTTCAGAGGCAGCTCAGCAACATCTTATATTATGAGTGCAAGACATCAGTCAAGATGTGGTAAAAAGCAAGGGCACTCAGGTTGGTATTGATGCTTTCCCAGCACGTGCCTGCATCCACGGTGTTTGCATGTTTCAGGTGCCAAAAATTGCTCATGTGGACGTGAGACTTGTACAGGTATTTCATGGGAGAAATGAGTTTTTTCTAGCCTTTAAGAGTTTTCTTCAAAAGGTTTTGCCTGTTTGGTTTTGTTTTATGATAATATTAATCTTATGTGAAACATTCAAAATTGTGAAGCTTAGAAGTTGCTCCTATAAAGCCCAGAAGTGCTCTGTGGAATGCATAGAGCTTTAATATTTTGAAATTTTATACCACCCTCAGATATGTCTGTTTGTCAGGAAGACTGACTATTCTTAAGCCAGGAAGGAATTAAAATATGTAATATGGATATTCATTCTTATTTGTAGACTTTGTCTGTCTCCAAAAAAGGAAGTTTAAGAAAGCACTTTTTTGGTAAGAATTTAACAATCAATTAAGCAAGCTTTTCTCCTGGCCGATCCAGATACGTTTAGTGTTGTTCATGAGAAGGGGGATGCTTAAGACATTTTTTAAATGCAGCGAAAACTCTGTTCAGGAGAGCAAAATGCTTTCAGTTTTCACAGGATGCCACACATCTTGCTCAAGAGCCCTGAGTGTTGAACAATCCACTAAGAAATGCTGTCTTCAGTACAGCTCTCTCAGCTCTTTCACACGTAATTGCCTAATTGAAATAGTATCATTTATTAGCTTCTTTGCTTGAGGCTTCTTCGGATTCAGCTTCTGCTTTTGGCCATCCTCCTTTGAATTGTAGCATATACCTCAGCTAATTATAATGTGGTATCACTTGATAAAGCCAACTGAGATCATAATGGGAAGACACTGAGACATCTGCCAAGATTTGAAAATTGGATTTTTCTTTTTACTTACGCCAAAGACAGGTTACCTGTAATTAGTTCTAATTTATAAATAAGTGCAGGCTGTACTTCTAAAAGGTACAATATCATGCCTTGCCCCCTTTTTAGAAACAAGTTAGGATTCATACAGCTCAATCAACTGTATATCTTTTCTGCGTCAGGAATAATAGCTTTCCATGAGAACTTAGGTAGGAGAAAGGGAGCTGTACAAGCACCAGCTAAATAATCCCAGGACACCAGTCCCAAGTGCCAAAAAACAATGGCACAAGTCCCAGAAATCAAAATCACAGGAGTTCCAAAATTCTCAATATGCACTCCTTTTGTCTGCTACCTGAATTTTGAATATTTCTTATTCAGGCATTACAGCTCTTCTACAAATCCCTTTGAAATTTTTTTTTGTTATTATTTTTTAATGTTAGCTGTAAGTCACAAATAATCACAGGACTCCAGGAGTTGGAATTTTACAAACCCACAAAGAGCCCAAGAACTGGAAAACTGTGATCGGATATATCTGAGCTTACATCACATATGTAGTGGAAATTCTTTTTTTAAAGCCTTATTTGTTCTAAAATGATCCAAATGGTTCTGCTCATTTTGACACAAGCTGTGATCCCTAGTCCTGGTCTTCCCATGGGCAGCAGGACAGGGTTGGTAGATGAGCAGTTCCTTGGGGAGGTATGGCTGTGTAGGAGCATGAAGCTGGAAATTCAAAGGGATCACGCAGAAGGATTTAGGTACATCATAAAAAACTGCCAGTGGACCTTAGGAGTGAAATAACTTCGCAGTTCAGATTTTACACACTGACTGAGCCAGACATCATAAAAGCTACTTTCACCAACCCCTATTATACTCTTCCTGATTATAGTCAGTCCTTCCTAGCAGTCTTCTCCAACATAGATTTAGGAAGGAAAGAAAAATCACCTCATGGCTATTCATGCTTGACATTTACCTGCTGCCCACAGCTCCAAGTAGGTGCTGTGGAGTAGCTGTGCAGCCTCTGAGTAGTGATCACTTCTCATTTTGCAGACACCTTCCTATTCTCCAAAAATCTCTTTTCATTTTCCTGTGCCACCTGATACGCTTCCTAGAACACACCCAAGCTTCTTGCCACCATGAGTATTTTCCTTGAGACTGCCTAGGTTGAGCAGGCAGTCAAAGATGAAGTGATGACTGCTGCCTCAAGTTTGTGACATCCCCTTTGGTCTGTTTTTAGAAGGCTATTGAAGATAAGCTGTTAGCAGGCTACTTAGGGGGGAAAAAAAGAGATGCAAAGGAAGATGGTATATGTGCCAAGGAGGACACTGAGATGAACAGAAAAACAGAAAGCTGTTTTCAGAACGGCTGTTCCCTTTGTTGGCTTGTTTTCTGCCTCTGAATGCCTGCCTGCAATTTTGCACTGAAAATGCTGTTTCAGGAGGGAACCTGGTTGCAAGCAATTTTAATGACTTTTTTGTACATGATAGCACTCATGCAACGCAGGATCCCAGCTTTTCCTCAAGACCCACCTTGGACTTTGTAAAGACATTTTTTTCCACAGTATATTCTTCACATAAGGATCTGAACCAGAGAACAAACAACTATGTCAAGATAAAAACCTTGGCTTCTTGAATTTCTTGACTCACTCTTGAAACTGATTTTATGTGTGTATGTGTGTGGTTTCTCTTCTCTTTCTTCCTTATTTCTAACAACCACTTTGTATTAAATGTTTCATCACAGACATTTGGTCATCCTTTAAAAGTCTTTTGGCAAATACTTGCTTGTGTTGCAGTTTGTCGACAAAGAAAGACCAGAGTGAGTAATGAGAAAATAAACTTTCCCCTGTGCTGTTTCTTTCACTGGTGTGTTTCTGCTGCTGTGGTTTGACCAAAGCAACCGTAGGCTGCAGAGCTTGCTGCACCCTTGCAGAAGATGGAGAGTCACACATAGGAAAGAGAAGACAATTCAGTCTCCTAGGTTTTGCCTCTTCTGAGATTAATGATGGGTGTCAATCAGGAACCTGTTTTTTAGTCAGAAGTCCTTCTTTAGAATCTAATTAATGTGAAGTAAATTACAGACCAGCTCTTTACAACATTTGACTGACTAACATGGTCTAAAACCGCTAATCTTCAGCCATGCCATCACCATCCCAGCCTGTCCAAGTATTTGATAAATCTTTATGTTAGGTTTGGTGCTTTACGTCATTACTTCAGATTGGCAGCATGCACAGATGCTCCTGCTCTGCAGAACTTTACAGTGATCACTCAAAACATTTTTCTCTGGTAAATTTCTGCTCCTATCACACCAAATGTTGCTCTAATCCAGATGATTTGAAGCTTGGGATACTGGTTGTTTGGGATATTTCAAATACATATTCCTGCAGTCTCGCTGTGATCGTGGCATCAGGATGTGGAGACATGAGCTGGAAGGAGTCAAGGATCAAAGTGCACTGACAGTCATGGGTGAGTGCTGTGCAAAAACCTGTATGAGATTACTTCTATCCCAAGGAGTTTATGGTAGGAATAGAGCCTACAGTGGGCAGTGAAATTTTCATATGGAAGAGGTACATTACTGAGAAAACATGAACAGATTAATCATTCATGTATTTCATTAGATTCAGCTCAAGAAATTTGACAAGAGGCCCCAAGAAGACCATAGAGTTCTATGATTTGGTTCAAAAGGATAGTGCAATCCTTGACCAAAAATTGCCAGTAAGAGATGGGCCTTCTCTTTCAGTACAAACAGGCTAAAAAACAAGCCACAAACCCAGTATATTTTCAGTCATATTCAGGCAGAAACTTGAAGGTTGATTCACATATATTCTAGCTCGGCTAGCTGCAAAGCATTGACTTACGTTAATTCCTCCAGCTGTTCTAGAAATTTCTTCCCACTTTTGTAACACTTAATTTCACAAAAATCAAGAACAAACGTTGATAAAATACCAATTAAAAGGATGTTAACTTGGATATTCTGGCTGTCAGCCCTGTATTACTGACAGTAAACTGCTAAGCAATTTTAATTTTTGTTCAGAAGCAGACGATGGTCGAATGCTGGGAAGCTCTCTTCACTCTGTGTGTGTGTGTACTTGTGTCTGTCTGATTATAGTTATGCTTGTTGTGAAAGTTTGGTGCTCTCCAAAAGGGCAACATGAAGTCAGTCACCTGCTTAGCTCACGATACCTGGCAGGGATTCACAAGCCCAGCTCCTGGTCTTGGTTTCACCGATGACTTTTGATACATCACTTCATCCCTCCCTCATTCTTTTTCCTCTCTTCTGCTGACTCTTTTGGCTCTATTCCTACCATAAACTTCTTAGGATGGACGTAATCTCATACAGGTTTTTCCACAGTGCTCACCCATGGCTGACAATTCACCTCAACCCTTGACTCCCTCCATCGTATGTCTCCACATCCTGATGCCACGATCACAGCAAGACTGCAGACATCTACAGATGTCTCGAAAATCTTTCAGGACTTGCAGCTCAGGTGACCCTGCCATGGCTGTACCTTTGCAGAGGGAATGGTGGACACCACCCTGCCTCAGTACGGGAGAGGCAACATCCCAGTGCCTGCACATGCAGTGCTTCTTGCAGCACAACGGGAGTTTCGCTGGGATTAACCCAGCCACTTGTTTATTCCCTGGGTTAATTTCACACGCCAAGCACCAAGCTTTTGTTAATTATATGATTTACTGGCCTGCGTTTCTCTTTCATTGCATCGTTAAAAAAAGGCTTGAATAAGGACGCTTGTTCTGGTGAATTTTCACTTGTTTGTGAATGACCTGGAAATAGTTAACAGCAAGCACGTACTCCGGGCCAAAAGGGACCGGAAGGTTCAGATTATTGCCTTATTTATTTTATTTTATTTTATTCTATTCCTAATTAGCATTTTATGAGCTCTGAATATGTTTACAGAAGCACATGCAGGAAAGGGCATATGGACAAACAGAATTAATAGGCATTGACTGCTCCATATCGTACCCAGAAGATTAAAATATCATGGACTAGTCTTTTGCCTTTTCTGGTGGAAGCTGGACAGACCCATTTACAGCAGGAACAAAAGTTCACCTTGATGGTTTTACTTTCTAACCCAAGCCCTGCTTAGGAGGGAGAAAGACCTGATTTGCTGGTGGGGAAATCCATCAAGCAGCATTTTCAGAGGGAGTCTCTTGGTGCTCCTTTGGCTGTGGCAGCTTGTTCACTGATCTCAGTTCTTCGTGGATTCATCTGAGGGCTGAGCAGTACAATTAAAGTTATATCAAACAACATAAGGCAGCTCATACAGCAGCTCCTGAAAATGGTCTCCTGAGATCAAAGGAAGTACAAAGATGCTTGAACTCAGATACCACCCAGATCTGGTTAAATGAAGTAGAAAAAGGCTTCAGTCTGACCTCTCCTCTGAAGAGTAGATCTGGGTTTGTCTCTGTGCTCTGACTTTATCCTTCTCTGAGGTTACAGACTAAAATAGTGATAATCATTGCCTGGGAATGATCTGTTGTTGGTTTTTATTTAAGTCCATGGATAAAGTGAGGAAAATGTTAATGGTTTCAAACTGTCCAGGATAAGCCTAGGGCCTGGACCAGCCTTTCACAATGTCTATCTCTCAGAGCTGCTGAGGAATTACCATCTTTCTTCTGAACCCGGAAGGAGCACACCATTCCCATCCTGCCTGCTGCAATAGCAACATTAAATTCTTTTTCACAAAACACATCTTTTTTTCCTCTAAGCTTTTTCTGCTGCTTGCATAAGTGAATGCAAGAGCTCTGGGTCCTACCAACTAATTGCCCAAGGAAAGTTTTATTGCCATTTTTTTAACTGCCAAAGGAAGGGTAAGGTTGTTTATCAGAGAACTGCAAAGACTCAGTCCTCCAAGAAATGCTAATATAATGCCCTTGGGATAAACATTGTTTCACTGATGTGTTTTTAAGATGTCCATTACTTTCCTTTTGAGAAATAAAAGAAAGATATTACCAAGAAACACAGAATGATTGTACAGCATGGCTAAAATCAGAAATAATCTGATGGTGGGAAAAAAATCACATTTTTCTCCCAAAATACATTGCTAATTGGGAACAGATCGGCATTGAGATCTGGATGCAAATAAGTTAACTTTTCCTGCCAACCAAGGGTGCAATAGAAAGATCGTATACTTGGTTAACATCTTTTAGTGCTTTAGTTATCAGGATAGAAAAGAGAATGTGCTTCATTAGTAATTCTACCAGTTTGTTCCGTGATCTTGAGCAAAACAAAAACCTAAGTGAATTCTTATTCATTCTTATCTGAATTTCATCTGGATAAAGTTGTGAGTGTATTTTTACATGCATTTAGATGCATGTTGAAATCCATGAGAACTGCAGGTCCAAATTGGTTAGGTATCCCTGAGAAGCTCAGTGAGTACCTGTCAGCTTCTTCAGACATGTAGGTGTTTCCTGTTTCATCATTCCCTTGTGAATTCCAGTTTTAGGGCCAGACATTCCCTATATTCCCGAAACATGAATATATTAGTTACCACTTGGTTTTATTTGCATGGTTTTCCCCTCCCTACAGATTCTCACGGTTTCCAACGTCAGCATAGCTCTGCCAGAAATAAGGTGGGAATGCCCTTGTAAGCAAGTTACTGCTTCTCAGTATTACTTTTACCACTGAGCTGCCTTTGCTGACTCAGAAGGGCCTCATAATTCTGCCTTTTCCAGCCAACCACCATCCTTACAGTAAGAGCTGTCTTACAGGGTAGTAGCAGAAGGAGGAGATTATAGGAAAAACAGTCAGGGTCAGCAGAAGATAGAGGGATGATACAGGATTCTGATCAGCAGTGGACAGGGTCAGCTATTTGAAACCTCAGCGAGGTTTAGCCTCACAATAGCCATTTTGGTGGGAGATAAATGAATGCTGATTCCTATCTTTACCCAGAGGACACCACAAGGTTCACCTTCTGTGGCAGCAGTTGCAAGTACTGGTAGTCCTTGTTGCCTTTTCATCAAGACCTTGATCTTGGCACAACTATTCAGCTACTGGCCGATATTCTGCTATTACTGTTATCTAATTATGCAGGGAAACCTGAAGGTGATGTTTGATTCCCAGACAAGGAGAAGGCAAAAAAATCATTTGAAACTGGTCTATGTCAAAAGGTGAATTACAGTGTGGCATAAACAAACAGCCCAACACATTATCCTGTTTATATGGGATCAGAGAACATTTCTGAGTCCTGAGGGAGACACTTATAGTAATAACGTTCAGACTTCCCTTGCATAAGGTCCAGAACTGCAGGAGAAAGGGACGGAAAAATGAGTTTTAAGTGTTTTGCGAGAAAGAAATTGTGTAATAGGAAATTGATGTTATTACACTTTGCACCATTTTGTGCAAATGTGCTGCTGTGAGGTTTTATTTGTCTTCCTAGAGAGAGTTCAGACCATTGCTGGAGGTTTGTGTACCTCCATAAGGACGAAAGAGCTTCTGTAGCTGCCCCAGATTTGTTTCAACTTTTTCTCTCTTGGATTCTCACTTTCACAAAGAATAAATTCAGCTTTATATAAAAAAGTAATTTAATAACAGCAAGGTTTTACCAAGCGGAAATGAGCTACTCCTTCTTCTGTTGTAAAACCGCTGTCTGTATTCTTGAAGCAATTTCTTGTTATTGGTCTGCCTTGGTTTTTGGAGATACTGGAGGAACTTATCCATCACGTAATGCCATGAATCAATCCTAGGATGTTCCACCATCACAAATTCAAAATAAATAGCTCTTGCCCAAGACATGCTCAGATGTTGTAGGCAACCCAAAGTAGATTAATTAAGAAAGGCTATGAAGCTAATGACTATAATATCATGGAGGAAAACAGTCCCTGACTGTCTGGTTTTCATAAAAACAAAACATGAGTGGGAGATACTCCTGTGCAGGATTTAAGTCCTGCTTGGTTTCCACAGACCACTGCATGGACTCCTCTCTTATCTCCTGGCCTAGTCATAGTGAAGGAACACAGCTCAGGTGCTAGGCTCCTGTCTCACAGTCACTGAATATGTACGGGAGGGGTAGAAAATTGTGGAGTTCTAGGTAGCTGAGATGTTGTACAGGCAAAGCCAGGTTTTGCTTGAGAGGACATGCTGCCTCATGGGACCTGAATGTGGTTTGGACACTCATTGTCCTCACTTGGTCTTGTTCTTCCACATGTACTGCATTTTTTGTCAGGTACTACAGCCTTTCTCCAGTTCACTGTGATATGTAACCCAGCTGGGCACTCAGTCTACAGCTCCCATGATATGGATTAGTACATGGTCTCACTGAATTAAATCTTTTCATTTAGAAATGTCAAAATAAAAAAAATTTAAAATGAAACTACTCTAAACCTTTTCTGTGGAACTTTCCAACCAGTAAAAACTTTTAATCTTTCATCCTGGATTGGGAGTTGAGAGGTTAAGGTAGATCAAAGAAACAGTTACAGTCCTGAAGACATCCAGAGGCTGGAAAACATCTTAAATAAAATTACTCATAAATTGCTCCAGATAATTTAGCAATTCTAAGAAGTCAGAAGCAGAAACTTCTTTTAGAGGGAGGAATAAAACTACTTTTGCAAGAACATTATGTCTCAAATGATGTTACCTTTAACACAGATTGGAAATTTTAAGTGTGCTTTTATCATATTGGTAATATCCTGTTTGTGTCTAACTCTCCTCCCATGGAAGACACAATTTGCTCCTGGCTTCTTGCCTGAGCAGGGGCAGATATAAAGAACTATTTAATCACCTTCTCCATCGGGTCAGCCGAGTGGCCAGTCCTCTGGGGAGCGTGTTATGTTTTGCGGTAAATAATGTTCCTCGAGAGCTGATTCTTGGCCTCCTCCATTCAATGTTCTGGCCAGACAAGTAGAGCTATCCCACTGTGAGAAGAGCTGGTCCAAACACCTTTCCCCCTCGCATGGGGCAACCAGAGATTCTGGGAGGCACAGTTTGTCTGTGATCAGCTCCTGAGGCAACCCAAGTAGAATCATAGAATCATAGGGTTGGAAGGGACCCCTGGAGATCACCCAGTCCCACCCCCTGCCAGAGCAGGGTCACCCAGAGCAGGGGGCACAGGAACGCATCCAGGCGGGTTTTGAATGTCTCCAGAGACGGAGACTCCACCACCTCCCTGGGCAGCCTGTGCCAGGGCTCTGCCACCCTCAAGGGAAAGAAGTTCCTTCTCATGTTTAGGTGGAACTTCCTGTGCTCAAGTTTGTGCCCATTCGCTCTTGTCCTGTCACTGGGCACCACTGAAAAGAGCCTGGCCCCATCCTCCTGACACCCACCCTTTAAGTAATTGTAAGTGTTGATAAGGTCCCTCCTCACCTGCCTTTTTTCTAGACTAAAGAGACCCAAATCCCTCAGCATTTCTTCATAAGAGAGGTGTTCCAGTCACCTAATCATCTTTGTAGCCCTTTGCTGCACCCTCTCCCTGTCCTTCTTGAACCAGGGAGCCCAGAACTGGATACAGTACTCCAGGTGCGGCCTCAAGTAAAAGCATCCCCTTTCTTCAGGGATTAAATAGAATTGCCAGTGGTTTATAATTGAGACTGAAATCAAAAATACAGTCTGTAGACAGCCTTTTCCTCTTGATTTCATTTGTTACTCTGTAGTTTGACATGCAGACCTTGGCTGAAGAGTTTAAAACTTCAGGAAACAGCAGGAAGTTCAAGGAAACATTTGGAAATGAGGATCTCTTGACTAATGGTACTTATTTGGATTCTCTTTGATCAAGTATAATGATGCTTAAAAGATAGAGTATTTGGATAGAGAGTTTTTAAGTGGGAATCATATTTAATGTCCCCATCACTGCTTCTTGAGGGAAAAACCCCCACACAATAAGGACTTCAAGGTTCCCTCCCCTTCTCCCCTTCTGGTTTATGGCAGAGGTGGAATTTTTTGCTTTGCTATTTATTGACTTGCTTTAGTGCTCTCAGATGGAAACATTATCAGACTCATCACCACAGGATAGATCAAAGACAACAGATCAGACTCCTCCCCGGGGTGAAGATAAACTGCTGCACTTGACCTGCGCCTGGAATGTCTAATGGGGTCAAAATGTAGAAAAATAATAATACTCATTCCCTTTCACCTCCGCACCAGCCTTCCCCAGGATCCTTTAATGGCTACTGCATCAAACAAGGCAGCAGCTTGTATTATTTTCAGACAGGGCTCATTTCTGCAGGTAAAATGTAGGACAAACCAGAAGACCATTGTTTTTTGCCTCCTTCAACAAATGACTCCTTTTTCAAAATTCAGGAAGACACAGACACTAAGTCTCTTCAATATTCTTTTAAATTGCTGCTTCCCAAAATTTTTCTTCCAAATAACAAAACAAGCCTCTTCTTCTGCCCCAATCTTCCTTTGTTTTGGAAAGCTTATGTTGCTTTAAAAGAAATGGTGCTCCAACCTTGCTTTCCTTCTTGGCACTGGAAGAGAAATGGCTGTAGGATTTGAAGGGAACTGTCTGTTCCAGGATCAAAGCAGCAGTCTCCGCTGTCTGAGCAATTTTAAGAGACTTTTCAGTCAACTGCTTGGGCCTGAGTGGGCGACCAGTGTCAATGTGAAGCACAGCAGGCAGCTCTGTAACAGCAAGCAGTGGAGACAGCATCACACCTTGCATCTCCTAATGACGGCCGCTATTTTGCTTGCAGAGATCCTGCTACAGCAGCTGCCTCTAGCCATGTGCAAAGTCCCCCTGCCTTTTTGTTGTGATTATGAGCTCCAGGATCCTGTTAGTTTGCAGTAAATCACTCACAGCAGCCCCAAAAATGAATAATTTGGTCAAGTCATGCGCCAGCTGGTGTCCCGTAGAGAGTCTGTCTACAGACACCTTTGTGGGTTGCCTCTTCTATTTCCTGAGCATGAGAAGCCCTTATTTCAGATCCTGAGCTTATTGCAGCTTCTGGGTGACTGCCATGACCTCATTTATAATGTTGCAGAGCTGCACTGATTCATCTCTTCAGGAAATATGGTCTCACTAGGCTTGTCCGGCAATATATGGACAAGCTGTGAGTGGCCCTATTTCCACTGTATAAGCTCTCTCCAAAACAGAAACAGACCCTTCTTGGCACTGCCATTGTTCCTCAAGTGCCTCAGAGCTCTTGTGAAGGGAAAGGGTGTTCAATACCAAGAACAGTGGTACAGTAATAATAATAAATGCACAATACATGTAGTTTTGAAAGCAAAGGCCTAATAGAATGTGGGGTTGAAAGGTGCCTTGCAAAACCTACATGATTTTAGCACCAGCTTCAACTTCATCCTTAAGTCCCTCCAAACACAGTTTTATCAGGAATAAAGATAGGCAATGTCATTAGAGTTGTAACTTGTTTGCCGATAAATTCCCAGGATACATCTAGGGACTTCCTGAGTAACAGAAACAATCAATAAACTAACTTCTTACTGCATTTTGGAACCAGCTAAACCCATATTTTTCCAAAGTCCAACACTTTCCACCCTCCCTGGCTCTGGGAATTAAGGCACATATGAAGCATGTTTCCAAAAAAGGATCTGCGTCATCTCAGCTTATCTGTACCACCATCACTGCATCAGAGATGCAGTTCTGCCTTGGAAATCACCTTTTGAAAGAGGAGATTATGGGAAGCACAGTGATACCATTTGAAAGTTGTGTGGTTTTATTTGCTCTATAGACACAATCTGTGTTTAAGCCCATCTTTCTCATTAAAACAGAGGCGTGAAGGGATACAATGGGCACAGTGAGCAGCACAACCACCAGTACAAATACTTCTGGCAACAAGCTGTCATAACTTGACTTCCATGTCTTGAACACTCATAATTTGCTATTTGTGTTTTGTTACATTCTGACAAATCCCCACCTGCCCACCTGCAGTTATGCGTTGCCTGGGGTGCTCACTGAGACGTATGGCTAAGGGAAAAAAAAAATCCACGGGCAATACTGAAATACCATAAAGAGCCAGAGCTAGGTTAAAAGCAGAAAATATCCTTTCTTCTGCACCCTGGTGCCCAACCGTGTGGTATGGAGGCCGAGTCATAACGTCCTGCAGGGCACTGACAGCTTAGGATGGGCATGTACAAGATTGCTGATATCACGGAATGGGAAGCCTGCTCCTGGCATTAGCCTTGAAACAGCGTTGATTTATTTGGGTTGCCTTTGATCTTTTAATTACAATATGTTTTCATTCTCAAAGCCATGGGTCCAGTTTATCTTGCTATAATTCATGTGCATTATTTTCCTGATTCTTGGCACCTCTGAGTTGCAAGTCTGTACCTCTCCTGTAGGACAAGGAGAGGTGAACCTTGCATCTCGGCTTAGGAGCGCTGCTGCTGGGGCCGTTATGGAGAATTTGAGGTAATTCATTACTTAAAGACTTTTGGGCCCATTCTCCAAACTGGGAAGGAATTGTGGGCAATTTGCCTGCTCTACCCAAATTTGCTGGTGTTTTCCCAGAATGTATGCAAAACTGAGGGTGAGGTGTATCAGTGTGTGCTTTGAAAGGATAAGTGAATTGGAAGGCAAAGATTGTATTTTGTTTCCTAATTCCTTTGTTTGATATTTCTTGACAAGATATGCTAGTGCTGGAAGTAAACTAGAGTTTATTGCAACCTTGCATAATGGAGTTGAAGTGTTTTGTTCATGTGCTGATAGTTCACTGTGGCCTTAAAGAACCTTTTTATGTTAATAGACTTGTATAAAAATGACTACTTGGAATCCACATTAGGTGTTAGAGATGAACAGGATTGTCCATTGCAACAGCGCTATTATTGTCATAACTTATCACTGGCTGTATTCTCTCAGATCTTAACTGTATCTCTTTAAAACTTTATATGAAGACATTCAGAAAGAAAATTTTTTCATTTGTTTTGCTAAGGGTTACCATCTTCAAGGTAAAAAAATTAAAAATAGCCTCCAGGAGAGGAAAAAGCCTTGGAGAAAGTAAGGTGCATTTTTATATAGCTAGATACTGCTGAAAAGCCAACAGCCTGTGGAGCTATTTGCTTTTGTAGATGAGTCAATTGCCCTGTTGGCATTAACAGAGATGGGCTGATAAGGCCAGCTTTTGAGTAAACAAAATTGGGATTATCTTGGAGCAGAGCATTCGCTTAACTGGGCCATTGACATTCAGCAGTTGGTTGAGAACAAGAGATGTGCTGAATGACCTTGAGGTTTAGCGTATTTCTAGTTATGGATCATCACTTTAAAAAACAGGCTGAGTATAAAAACTTACAGGTTTCCTTTTAATTCACACATGACAGAACCCCACAGATCATCAGTTCATTATAATATACATGCCTGGACAAAAACTTCTTGGAATGACCTCTGATGAACTCTAGATTATTTTGTCAGGTATTTATTGTCCATTTGGCATGGCTTATAGAAGAGAAAAGGAATGTTTTATTACTCATGTCACACTCAGCTACAAACAACACCTCACCAGTTGAATACAAGTGAAAAAGTGAAAACTTCTTGGTGGTGAAGCACCCATCTTCAAGCATATATGAGTTTGGTTAGATTATTTTTCTGCATTTTTAAGTAACTATGGCCTTTTTCTTAATATTACACCATTTTTATCTTCCTTACTTCAAAACCAATCCACCGATCCTTTCAGACGTTAGTACTCCATTATCAATTTCTAGCTGTATCTGTAGACTGTATTCTTCAGAGCTCACAGTCACATTATAAACAGTAATATTCCTTCCTTGGATGTGATCAGATATGCTTAGTCTTGAAACACATTTCAAAGGAATGCTGTGGAAAATTTTCCACGGGATTTTTCCCTTTATAATGTGTTTGCACATACTTGGGAAGGCCCCTTTCCATTTTGTGCTTGTTATGAAGACATCAAAAGATATATTCCAAGAGGAGATTCTTGGAATTGTGTTAATTGGCAATGGCAGCATCAAAGATAAAATGTAATATTTTTTAAATATCTTTTCCCAAGCAGTTTTAGAATGGAAGGTAGAATTCTGCTACTAATGAGAGTCTTTAGTAAGGCAAAAGTCCTCAGCCTATACAAAATCTCTGAATCACTTTTAACTTTTTTTTTGAAGGAGAGAGCTCCTGTAATGCAACAAGTTCTCCTACAATATTAAGGGAAAGGGCAAGTATTTGTCTTTTACATGAGACTTGTGTGCTTTGAGAAAGTTGAATTTGACTCAGAAAATGTATATATTTTCAATAATCGGTTCAAGAAAGGCAAGAGGTATACCTCTCTTAAAAGCAGTAATCTGACTAAAGGCAATCACAGGCTCTCTGCTCTGTGTACTTTTATTTCCATTCTTCTTCAGAATTCTACATAAACCTCTTTTGCAAGGGGCAATTACCCTGGTCCGTGAACTGCCTGGAATAATATGTATAAGAAGTTTCTCCTAAATATCTGGAGAATAAATTTTCATGTCTGAATTCTAGACCAAACTTCAAATGTCTCCTCATCCCTGTATTCATCACTTAAAGGCATGAATGTCCACTTAAACACCTCTCACTCATCAGTAGCTCAGCTGAACACTGCAAATTAAGACAAAAACGTCAAAAACTAGCCTATCTTTCATTTCCAATAAAGCTTATTATAAAGGTTTCCTTAAAACCTGGGGTTCCATAAGGATTCTGAAGAATCTGAGATCTGGATCTCAACTGCATGACACATCTAAAAGAGAATATCTCAAAAGAAAAAGTATGCCTTCTTGGGTTCTCATTTGGAGAACCTGTTTTGGACCAGCCAGGTGAAGTTCATGAATATGAATACCCTTGTTTTTCTTTAATAGTTAGGGGTTCTCTCTAGATGCTAGAACGAGGCACTCTGCAGAGTAATGTAGAACAGTTAAACTAACAAGTGCAAAAGCTCCCATATGTTATATGGGAGATAAAGAACAATCTTTTCTTTCCTTCTTTCTTTCTTTCTTTCTTTCTTTCTTTCTTTCTTTCTTTCTTTTCTTTCTTTCTTTTTCTCAGAAACTTGACATTTGAGACACAGTAATAAGAAGAGGAGAGCAAATGGCACCACAATGCATTGACAGTTTTGGAAAGAAAAAATAACTTTCTAAATCTTGGGGACAGATTTCACTGTAAATAAAAATAAAAAAAATAATAGAAATTAATGTTTGTGGTCAGTCCCGAGCAACTACACTCTCTAATGCAAACCAATTGCATTTTTACCTGAAATATATGACAGATAGCTAAGGCACTAATGTTTTTCTCTGTTAATAAGCTCGATATGGAACAGAGCTCCTTTAGAATATGTACGGTAAAGTAGAAATGCATGCTTTGGTGACTGTTATAAAGCAGGCCAAAGATATGTCAAGTCCAATTAATGTCAATAAGGAACATCTGTATTTAGGCACCCAAGTTACTTAATGCAAACATTTCATAATTATATACTATAGCACACATGGAGCATTATGAGATGTGGTGTCCCAGTGTGAATAATATTCACATTTTTCAGATCAGTCAGCAGTCTTGGTCTGGCTTTGGCTCAGCTTGCCGTCTCCCCGTAAGAGCATTTCTTTATAATATTGAATTAAGTACAATCCACATTTTTTCTCTTATCTGTGAAATCTTGTGGTTGTGGCTTGACTGTTTTTATAAAATGAAAGATCCAAGTGCATGTAAAGCTAGGGGTTTGGGGGCTTTTTTTTTTCTTTTCTTGAGACATCTGGTTTTTTTCTTATATGCCTTAAGTCTGGGAAGGAAAGGTTCAAGTGGATGAAGCATAGCATGAAAGACTCCATGTCTAAAGGATTCTTCATCTCACAGAAAAAAGTAGCAAAGGAGCAGAACAACAGCAGAAACCATTTCCCTCACCTGAATCATTAGGTGCAGTGTGAAACGACAGCTTAGCTCAAGTCTGCGGAGGGTGGAATAGATACCAGCATTTATAGTCTGGGAATCTCAAAACTTCCGAAATACTTGTAAATTCAAAACCAGCCATGCAGCAATTGTTTAAACAAATGGAGCAGACACTGGTAAGCTCAACTGCCACCCACACGTCATTCTTTACAGTACAGGATTCTTTTTTGAGATGGGTGGGTTCCTTAAACTTGGTGGGTCTGTTGAGATGAGGCTCTGGAGCTGTGTATTTTGGGATTTTAATCTACAGTTTAGAGTAGCTACTAAAAAAGATGGAAAAGTCATCTAGTGCTTAATGTGAAACACATCGCTTGCAGCAGAGCGGTCTCCGTCACTGGCAGAGCTTTCCGCCAGGCATTCCCTCGAGACACCCAAGTCCCAGGGGCCGTCAGCCGAGACAGAAAAGGCTGCAAATGCTGAGGTACAAGCTCGTCCAATCAATTACAGCCCAACAAAACTACCTTAGACAACTGGCAAGGAAAAGCTGATGAAGCTGCCATATTAAAACCAGACTCGTAGGTAACTGGGCAGCTTTACCTAATCCAACAAGTGGTGATTAATCCAGCCCAGGAAGAAACAGGTGTCAAGATGAGATTAGAGAAAATGGAGTATCTGCCATTCGGCTACAATCTTGCCCAAGCATCAGTCACCAATACTTCTGTCTCCTTCATCCACCCATCTTGGCAGGCTTTCACAACCCCACCTCATGGCCTGCCAAAAAGAACGCTACCATGAGCTAAGCTCCCACACTGTTTTTAGCAAGCTGCCATTGAGACCCCACCTATTTCAAGAAACATTCAAGCCTGAATACCCACTTCCCACTCTGTATGTGTTCTGTCTTGTCTGGCTTTGTTTTTCTTCACTTGTGCCTTTGGAATATAATCACTTCAGGGCAGGGTCTAGTCATCTCTTTGGCACTTGACCTGCTCTTTCTCATGTATTTACTGTTCAGAGCTCCTCTACGTACTCCAGCAAGATCATGCTTTGGTCTTCTGTGATTAATAGTGCTAATTAATACTCAAATCAATCATGTTGGCTTGTGTTCAGAAGAGAGGAATGCATAGTCATGTTAAAATTTAGTGAAGTACTTTAAAACATTCAGAAGAGAATAGATCCCCATAGGAGGAGAAGTTCTGGATATTGGCTTTTTTTACCTTTAGCTCCCAGAACCAGTTTACTCCATCTGGAAATTAAAAGGTTGGGGGCAGGGGGGGTTAGTCAGAAACCAGCAATCAGGACTGAAAGAGGGGCTGTACAGTCCGCTGTCCTGCTGCAGAGCTCAAAGCAAGGCCTTAACACAAATGTGGCTGCTTCAATTTCTCTCTGAAGCTCTCATAGTAAATAATGACAGTGGCAAATTTGCACCAGCCCCAATGAATTCTGCATGATTCAAAACAGAAATAAAAGGAAGTCTGTGCTGCAATGGAGGAAGACGAGGAGAGGTGGCAACCCAATGCATTGGGACACTTATACATTCTGACTGGGCATGGAGTGGTGGGGCAAAGGAAGAACTGGATATCATCAGAGCAGGCAACCAAAAAGAGATTTTCCAAGCCTTGCCTAAGGGATGTGCCCTAAAATCTTATTAATGACTAATGGGATTTCTGTATCTTCCTCCCATGCACCACTCTGAACCTACAAATAACAGGATTTGTGCGATTCCCCTCCTACATGCTGCTCCCTCTAACCCACCAATAAGACCTTGGGAATAAAACAAACTTCAATGTGTGCACATTCTAATTATAAGCAGACAGAAGGAGAGCTCACATCTAAGCTGGCTGAGATCCAGGGATACCGGCAGAGGGATAAAGAGAGTGGAAGTAGGCCTCATGCCAGAAGAAAGAGCGAGAGATTTCTGACAAGTTTGAAGGGAAGAGTGATGGCAGAAAAAAATTGCACATCCTTTAGTGCCTTTGAGTGTGGGTGAAGGATAATCTTGTGGCTAAACCATAAGATTAGGAAGTAGACTGAGGTCTGGAGCCCTGTGTCTTCTGATAGAGATTTCCAGTTTGACCTAGGTGAGACTTACTCCAGCGGTGCAGGTGAGGAGAGAAAATGCATTGAGGAGGGTATTTACTGATGCACTGCTCCACCCCGGGTTAGGTGACAGGCTGACCTCATACCTAGCCCCTTGCTTTGCCCAGGCCTGGACAGAGAGAGTCCCTTTTTTGGCAGACATCCCATTTGGAGCTTCATCCAAACCCAGCACATGGAGCAGATGCCCCACCAGGTAGTGGCCACATTCCCACTGATTTTCTTGTTAAGTATTGGGGCAGAGAACGACGTGTAACATGAGGTGTCCTCCATATCTCAGTGCATCAAGCCCTCGGCACAGCTTCACGGGGTGCCAGGACCTGCTTTTCCATCTGATAGCAATAGGGAGGGTGACTGGGAATTAATTTATGTGCTTTGAGATTCTCACTACAAACAAATCACCTGGACCAAAATACCCAACAACAAACAGTAGTAAACCTGATTACATCCACGTTCCTCGGCTGAGATGCAAGTCATATCGCTCACTTCCTATAAGACTCTGTTTTAAGCTTTCTACCAAGATGTTTTTTTAATATTATTGTTGTTATTTTCTGGTAGCTATTAAAATATCCAAATAGCTTTTAAAAGCATCTTTGGGGACTTGCCCTTCCAACTCATTTATCTTAATTTCTAAGATGGAGACAAACTTCTTATTTATGTTTCAAAGATGACATGACATCAAAGGGTTTGAATATTAAATGCCTTAATTACAGATGATAGGCTGATAAAAAGAGATCACCTCTGGAGTTTTATTAAACAGGAATTACAACTACATTCATGGAGATTTAGGACTACACCAACCTAACCCCATGTATCAAAAGATTATTTTTGGAAATAGAGAATAACATTTTTCTCACTTATATAATTGCAATGTACAACTTCAAATTACTAGCTTCAAAACCAATAGCTTGACCACCACTCTGAAATTATCTGTCACACTGACCACGTTTGCACTGGATGTTGCTTCACTTGCTGGGTTTGTGAGTTTGTCTCTCAGAGGAGAAGACCTTTGCCACAACCACAGTGTCACAGACAGCATCCAGAGATGTGCAAGTCTTTCCCAAGGGGTCTCATTTTTTCTTGGGAAGGTTAAGAAGGAGGCTTTATCTACCCTTCTCTGACACAGTGGCTACACTATGTGCTTCCATTTTGACAGAATTGTAGCTGGTGAAACCAGAGAAAAAAATGGTGCCAACTCCTTCGACTGTAAACACTGGTTTTCAGTGGGGGGAACACCAGGAGGAAACTTATCACAAAACCTCAACGATTTTCCTTGGTTGCGTGGGAGTCATTAAGCAAGCTGGGGAAGCGGTCCTCATTTAGGACAAAACTTTCTGTCAGGAGAGGACTGAGGGGGACCATGTTTGTGGTGGGGTTTTGTTTCCTTTTTAATCCCAGCTGACATGCGCCCATACATAATTAGCAGAGTCTCTGTTACACTGGATTCATAATTTGAGGGTTTGGCTTGTCCATTTCTGAACAGAGTATGAAACTGAAAGGTTAAAGGAGTCTTCTTATGGCAGCCCGTCTGTGGGTTTAAGAGGCTTCGGTTATGTACAAATCGCTCTTTTACAGAAAAAGTATTTAGAAAAGCTCCTATAGTAATTTCCATTCAGAGTACAGAGATTTTCCAAGGATCCTACTCAAAACACTGCAGAATCAAGCTTTGTAACTCTCCTTCCCGGTGCAAAGGTAAGGTATAATTGTAACTCCTTTAAATTAGTGAAACTTTGGCAGAGAGACACTTCATAATCTCCATTTTAAAAAGTGTGTGTTCAAACTTAGGTGTATTCAGATCGGTCAAAGGACATGAGAGCAAATGTCCCATAGCATGTGCAGAACTCCGTGCAGCACAGACAACTCATGAACGCAGAAGTACATGACAACTAAAATCTTAAATCTCAGTCATTTGTTGAAGATCACAAAGAACACAGGCGTGAGGGCTTGGACCAGCAAAAAAAAAGTTAGTCCTCTTCCTGTTCTGTAATGATTAGGTTCCCTCTTTTGCAGCTGGTATCCAAAGGATCGAGCTCTGTAACTTCTGGAAAATGATTTAAAGCACAGAGACAGTAACAGATGGCTTGAACAGCCCAAGTGTCATTAGGATTTTGAGATTTGAAAATCTTCGTTTTGTTTTTCCCACTTTTGGCTGAGACCAGAAGCTGAAGTTTCACTGACCTTTACTGATGTCTGAGTGTGAAATTCCCTGCTCTGTTAGCATTGATAAAAAAAGCCAAAACCCCATGGGGGAATTTTATCCTGTTCTTGCTATTTCATTCTGCACTTTACACAGTAGCAAGGGTATTTCAGCAACAAACCTGGATGTAATGCTTAGTTTTAACTTGCTCGTGACTAATTTTAACCACATATAATGATAACAATTACTTTCAGCACACACTAGCCCATATTTATGAGCTTAAGGAGTTGCTATCCATCCCTTCTGTTTTAAGGTAGTTACGAAGTCACCTTTCATTGGTTTTCACTTTTTTCTTCAAAACCCAAAAATGTTTGGGAAAAGAGTTGATCAGCATGACTGAATCCCCAAGCTGGCAGCTATGGGAATACTGGAGGAATGTGATATACCAAGAATAACATCCAGAGATGACAACCACAAGTATGTTTTCCTCCTAGTAAGAAATCTGTTTTCCAGTGTAGCCTATTCCTCCATATATAGCAGCACATTTGCATTTGGACAGACTCAGGTGGTGCAATGCCCTTTAAATCTGTCCAAGCACAGCCATGAAAACACTTTTGAGACCTTCCTTCCAAACAACTAAGCTAAATCCCGGCTCGTTCAGCAGCAGGCCAGCTGGTTTTCTTTTCCTGCTTACCATACCCCTTCTTGTCCTGCATGCTAAGCCAAAGTCTCCTTTGTCCTTCAGTCCCCTTAGCATGATGTAGGAGATGAGGATGGGGACCACAGGCACTCCACGGTACTGATGCTGATGTGTCCAGTGGAGCCTGAGCTGGTGCCAAGTCATGCTCTTCAGTAGCCAGCGGTGGCATCTCCCAGGTACAGGCAGTGGCAAATGCCAGGTATGGCCAGCCCCACTCCCCCTGGCACACTTATACCATTAAAACCCATGGCACACTTTGCTAAAGTAAATGGCTCTAGCCTGAGTAATCCTGTTCCAATTGCAATTTGCATAATTGCTTTCTGCTTTCATATCTCCTGCAGTTCCTTTTAGGTAAAATCTTCTTGTCTTCTTATCCGAGGTAGTTGCTTAATGCTACAGTTTGCTTTAAAACAGCAACGATTTTCTCCCCCCGAGCTAGCTGCATTACCAAGGGTGGGGACACATGTTCCAATACACTTCAGAAAATTAACGTATTTTGGAAAGGAAGTACTACAAACTTGCTATCAACATGCACAGTAATAAATCAGGGGCAACATCTATCCCACATGCCTAAGGATAGCTCATAGCGCAATTCAGAGGTGCCATTACAGCCCTGTTCCTGAGTGAGCTTTAATTTTGCTATCTTTGTAATTGGTAAGTGTGACACCCTCCACTTCAATATAGGTTGTACACGCCTGCCTGGGTCAGCAGCAGGAGCTCATGGAGCCATGATTTCATGTTGGCTGCACCTGAGCTAGGCAGGGATGTCTGCCTGAGGTGTGATCACGCTTTGGTGGCGCTGCCAGTCCTGGCTAAGCCCGAGCTGCTTGGCACACAAAGGGGGAGCTGAGCAGGGAGGGCAGCGCAGCAGAAGGGAGGTGGAGGTGAGCAGTTCCGGTCACTTCAGTGAAATACTCATGTGGCTCCCATCACATCCTGTACAGACGGGGAACGTAGGGATCCATTTTAGGGCAATTCTGATTGCTGCCACTCCCTGAACGGGGTAGACTCTTTGATGATGGAGATGTAACAACTCCGCTTTCTGCCTGCTGAACTGACACCAAATGGATCGGCTTTTTAGGCGGCAATAGCTAAAGGCATAGCCACACCACAGGCTGAAGCAGGCTGGACAGTAAAACTCATTGAACTGGGGTATGTCTCCCCTCTGTGCTGGCATTTGCAGAGCAAACATGCCATAAGAAAATGGTGAGACAAAACAGCCTGGTGCCCTGGTTGCAGCAAATTATTTTGAACCTTTCCTGGTTTTCTGGCGTGGTCCTCTCAGTTGGCACTTGACAAGTTTGCAACAAGGCAAGAGCTTTGCCTTGAAAAACTAGCAATCAAATTTGTACTGAGCGCAGGATGAGTAACGACATGTTTGATGTGTTGGTCTGGGAAAACTCACAGGAGACAAATATATGAAGATAAAAAACTTTAAAATAATGCCCTTCCTTTATAGAAAACAACAACAACAAAAAAGATGCCTGTGAGGATAAACAGTCAGCTAGGCGCAGGGTTTATGCCTGCGTGGCAATTGCCAGTGCTTGGTTCTCATCTACCTTGCACTCCACCTGGTTGTGCTGTTGACCGTGAAGCCCCAGCCTGTGAGGTTATCTGGAAAACAGGAAATAGCTTGTGACTAATACCATCTCCATGTGCAGTGAGTCAGAAATTTTGGCGACAGAAAAAAAAAAGACTAGGAATAAGGAAAAAAAAAAACAGGGAAGACAGTTTCCTGGGCCAGAGAAAGGAAAGAAAGGAAACTAATTTCCCCTTTAGAGCCTTGTGTGAAGCTGCTGAATGTCAAAGACAGGTGTCACCTGGCTGGCAAAGAAGCCACAGATGAAATTTGGAGCTGTGTGATAATCTATTGCTTCTGGTTCAACTAATTTGACTAACTCTGATGTAAGGAGCACCTTAACCTGTTGATTTCATCCTTCTTCAGAACACGTTTCTTAAGAAGGAGGATTCGTGCCAGGCTTTATTTACCTAAGATCCCTCCAGGAGAAAAAAAAAAAAAAAGAAAAAGAAAAAAGAGAAACAAACTCTCTTTCAAGTCCTGCTCGCTCAAGTTTTGATTCAGATTTAAGTCTGTGTTCTCTAGCCTTGCAATTCCCTTTATTTTCCTTTTTTTTACAAGAAATTTTACGAGACCAGGGCTTTCCATTTTCCATGAGGGGACACTCATCAGTTTCTTTTTTCAGCTCTCCCATTTTGTTTTTCTATCCACCGATCTGAATTTTAAGACAAAACTCAGTACTGAGGGAGCAACACAGAGCCCTTAACTGTATGAACTGGGAAAATTGTGTGCTGCAGTTCTGGACTCATCTGGGGCAAAATCACTGTTTTGCAATATACTTGCCCTACATTTAATGTGCCAGTTGGCATTACTGAAATCCCCTCCCCAACATGCTTTGCTTTTCAGCCCTATTTGTAGTTATATCATATGCTAGATCTTGTAAGGGAGACGGCATAAAGCTGTTTATTAGTGGAGTCCAGTGGCACTTCTATGCTGCTGAAATCTGTCTCCTAGCTGACTGCGAGGCTGTTAAAACCCTGCAGACAGAGGAAAGGAGAGGTTCCCTCCCCAGGTCTCCCAGGTTCCTTTCACAGCTCTGCCAAGGATGTGGTGTGACTTAAATTAAGTCAATTAACTTTTCTGTGCGTCAGCAGTGCAGGGCATACATTTACTGGGGAGGGGGAGTTGAAGACTCCTTCAGCAGCTTTGTAAAGTGCTTTAAAATATTGAGCCAGGGGCAGCAGAGAAATCAAAGGGCACTATTTTTTTCTGATCTTAAAGGCAGCAAGTCACCATACAGGGTGCGAAGAGACATTTGACATTTGGGCTGATAGCATGGCTCTGGTGTGACAATCCTTGCATTAGCCTGCTCTCCAACCCATTCTCCAAACGAATGCTGTATACACAGCTCTCCCGCCCCACAGTGAGGTATCGAAAACCACCAGGATTATCCCAGGGCAATGGTAGCCCCTTCCCTTTGACTGTGCAGGACTAGTGTCCCCTTGAACCAATGCCCTAAATACAGAAGTCCTTGACGTTTTCTCAGTCCCTCGTATGTCTGCCTTATTTATCCACTTCTTGCAGGAGTCAGGCATGAGTTGATTCATAGGTCTTAAAACACTTTGGGATATCACAGGATGAAACATTACACCATTTGATGTCCCCAGGCAGGTGGCAGAGGAAGAAGGACCTCACACCATGCTTCGCCTCTGCATTATATTCATTTTGCAGCATGTCGCAAAGCTCTGGCAGAGCAGAGCTATGAAGAAGGGAAGGGGGAAGGACAGAGCAGGTCCACTGAAAACCCCAAACAGTGCTGGTACTGCAATGAAGGCCCAGTTGCCTGATTTCATGGCAGTTTCAGCAGGGAAGCATCCATGCTTGTATATGGCTGCCTCAAATCCAACTGTAATTGCCACACGCACAAGAACTTGGGACTTTGAAGAGTTAATTACTCTCATGCTTGCATAAATAATAAATAATAAAACTGCTTGGGCTTTAATTGACTCCAATATGTCAATGGTTCATAGTTTCTGAGCTTTACTTGAATTTATATTTGACAGAGTCTTTGCCTGGTGGGTAATTTTTGAAGCAATTAGATCAGTGCCGCCCAGGTACTTGGGATGTTGTTGAAGTAAAGAGCTATGCCTCTGCTAATGACTTTGGAGGTTACATGCTGTAGTTGAGTTTGATGCCACCAGCCCACTACAGCTAAAGGAGTTTGAAATCCTGACCATGGATAAAGAGTGACTCAAATTCCCTGTGTACGTGGGCTCCAGAACTAATACTAAGATGTAGCTCCTGCTGATGGCACCCATCTCCATGTCACTAATCTTATCCCTAGAAAACTGAGCTGACACTTTGACTGAGGGAGAGAACATCAGGACGACATGGCCAGAGCCATTCCCAGCTCCTCCCATGAGCAGCAACAGACTACAACACTACGAAAAGCGAAGGAAGGTATGGTTATGAGTCATTTCTTGTTCTCTGGTGATCCTCGGAGGAGTGTTTCACACATCTCTCGGTTTTTCATTTGTCTTGGTGAGCCCTTTGTAGGAGTGCAGTGCCATGGCATCTGATCTCACATAAGCTCACTTCTTGTACACAGGAAATGCCAGAAGAAGACTGGACCTCGCATTCTCGCCATCCAGTGAATGACTCATGCTCATGGAGAGAAAACTAGATTTATTTGGATGCTTATGGAACCGCAGTGCACAATCAAAATAGAAATGAGAGGCCTGACCTACCTACCCCACTGTAAGTCACCATAAGTCCATTGAAATCAATTAAGTTAAATATATGAAATTAAGATGAGGTCTGAAGTCAGGAATTTGAGGTACTTAGACCTAAACCACTCCAAGGTTTTAATACAGGAGATTTTCCAACTCCAGAAAACTATAGGTTTCTTACCATTGCTGTCAAGGAACTACTCAGGCTTGCAGAATAAATCTTTAAAAAGTTTCTGCTTGTCATAAACCTCTCTTCACTGCTTCTGCAGTGGGTGAAAGGCCTGAGATTGAATATCCTCAGGGCAAAAAGCATATACTTTGTAGGAAAACAGCACTTAATTAAGAGTACAAAAATCTATTTAAAAGGATATACTTTATACATTTTACAGCACTGTAAGAAATTGTCTTTAATTATTATAGGTGGAAGGATTTTGAATTTTGCTGTATTTTGCCACTTGTGCTTGTTTACCTTTAAGAACTTGATCATGACATACTTCACACAAGGCAGGGTCACAGATGCTCTAACCACACACAGGGTGAAATCCAAGTCCCTCTGAAGTCAGCGGGAACTTTGCCATTGAAAGACGACAGTTTTAGTAAGGCAACCGACCAGAAAACCCCAAATCTAAATGGCTCAATGTATTTAGCTCTGTCAATATGTTCAGCACTAGTCTTGGTTGGAAAATGCTTTATTGTGCCATGGAAATTTATAATGAGGAAAGAGGAGGGAGGGGGAAGGCTTGTTGTTGCCAGCTGTCTTTGATGGAAAGGTTTCCTCTAGCCTTCCTACATGGTGAAGGGCTAGAGAAGACCCAGTCAGGGAGCTGGCAGAGTCAGACACAGTAATTCAGTCATGTGGAGTAAGACTTTAAGAAATTTTCTGAAATATTATTTGGATGTTCACGTTCCACAAGCTTTAACTCAAAGGCAGGCTGATATATCCCATTCTTACTTTGCAAATGGCATTACTGGATTCAATACCTTGGGAAGAAAGTTATTTCTCTGTGCAAATAAAGGAATGAGAATGTGTCCTGGGTTTACAGGACGATGGGGACCCTGAAATGGGCTAGGAAAAGCAGAGGAGGCTCCAAGAAGAGGTGGGGGAGGGCAGGGGGGGTGGGAAGAAAAGGCAGTCAGGAATGAAGTCATGGTTAGACACTGAGAATCCAATGCAAGGATATAAACAGGAAGGCCAACACCATCCTAATGGAGGGACAGCTTTAGGGACCTAAGGAAATACAGCAAGATTGTGCAGGAGATGCGCATTCTAAAATGGGCTTTCAAGGGTGGGGTAAAAACAGAATGTAAGGCTTTAATGTAAAGCAAAAAATACTTTCTGGATGCAAGCAACTGTTTTCATTAGAGAAATTACAAGACTGTTGGCCAGAAAGGGAAAAGGGAGGAAGAGCATAATGACACTTGAAAAGAGCAAAAGCCAAATTCACAGCGCTGAGGGAAGAGGAAGAAGCTCAGGAGATTAAGAAGTGTTTAGTAAGGATGAATGCAAATAAGCATACACAAGGGATACTTTAAAGTCAAATGGAAAATATTGCACATGCCTTTCTATTGAAATCCCACATATTCCTGCAGAAAGCTAGTTACCACCAAAAAAGGCCATCTGCAGTTTTAAAAAGCACGCTCTCCATATTGCTCAGGGTGGGACATGCTTCCTATTTGCCTAACTTTTAGCTTGCTAGCCAATGTAGAATGGGAAAAGCAGAGTTTCCTTTTGGCCCAGTTTTCCTTGAAGCCTGGGAGCTGAATTCCACTTATGACTTTGAATCATTGAGACTTGCTGTTGGACTACAGTCAAGTCACATCCCTCACTTCCCTGTGATTCAGGAAGCCTGGCTTTTAAGGGGAAAAATATGCAGAAACGGCCCATAAAGGCAGGCTCTGGATCCAAGATGAGTTGCTGTGGATTAACAGATTAAAAATGTGGAAGAATGTGAAGCAAAATTCACAAAAAGAGAAACATGGTGCAGCGCCACTGGTCAGATAGAGCGTATATCCTCTTCCAGCACTTTTGCAGATACTTCCGCTGTCTCATAAGAGAATTTGGTTCAAAAACAGACTGTGGCAATGCTATATGAAGATGTATGAATGCATCCAACTGCCAGCCTGGAACTGGCTAATTAGCTAAATGGGTCTAGCGCCTGGTTGCAAACTGGGTAGATGTTTCCCCCACCTTGTAAATTCTTTGCATAATAGAGGAAATAAAACCCATTGTTTTTAAGAACTCATAATTAACTAATGTAAATGGGATTCCAATAGGTTCATTACACCCAGTTGGAGTTTGGCAGTGGTGGTTAGTGCAACTGGCCTGACCCTGACCTGACAAGTGACTTGGAGCAAGATGTGTCACTGTCCGCCTCAGTTTCTCTGTCTGTAGAATAGGGACAATGATACATGTCTTCACCTTGCCACGGTGAACCACGCAAGACTTCACTAACTGGTGCTTGCGACACTATTTTAGTGCCTTGAATGAAAGGTGTTAGAGGGGGCCGTAAATCACACTTGGCCACACATCACTTCTCCACATTCTTAGGGAAACTTTTTAGCATGCACAGTGTGGCAGTCACCTGGCACTTGCCCGGCACCTCCAGGGTGTCCTTCAACTAGGAGCCACGCAGTGTCTGTCAAGCAACGCTTCTCTCTCAAGGGACAAGGGACGGAGAATCCCCATGCATTTGTATGTGTCTTTATTTAATGAAGCAATTATGCGTGCTAACGACATTCTTCGAGAAACATCCTATCTAAAGTTTCCCACCATTCTTGCACTGGTAGTTTTCCCCCTTCCCTCCTCCTTTCCCTTATTAATTTATGAAGCAGCTAATTATGATCCCTCCAGGCTAAATAACTGTGCAGTTAGAGATGCACTAGATGAGTGGGTATGGCAAGGCAATGCAGAGCAGTTTTCTCTTCGCCTATTACATGTATTGTTTTAGGTAATTAACATCCACTTTGTAGTGGCAACACAGACGCCTTGCTGTCTGTACAGCTTCTTGGCTCAGATCCTTTCAAATACTCCCTGGTACACTCCTTGCAAAACCATGTGAAGTGTTATATAATTCTCTAGGTTGAAAGGCAATTGTGTACATCCAGGTTATTAAAGGGATCTATATACGTGTACAAAGCCAACATTTCAGGCCTTATCCAAGGTACCTTCAGCTTATGGTCAGTTCAAATGACAAAAAGCATTCGATAAAATGCAGAGAGACTTTCCCCCTTCCTCCTTTGCCTGTCCTTCAGTAGTTTCATGTTTATACCCGTGAATACCTAGGAAAATACTAATGCGGGTGTTACACATTTCAGGTCAATGCTTGCTACTTCTTAGCATTTTGAATATTGGCATTTTACTGGACAGCAAAAACCCCAAAGGTTTCCCTCATCTGATAGATATTCACCTCTCCTGCATAACTAGGCGCATAGGAACTAGTCCAAGCTTGGAGATTTAGCAGTGGGGGCATCTCAGTGTTCTTGTACCCGCTGCTTACCAACCTTGGTTTAATGTGTTTGTGTAAAAGCTTTGGAGGAAGACTGTATGGTGGATTAGCCAAATGGGAAGGGAAAGCCATGCAGCCTACATGGGGCAAGGTCCAAAATGTGCTAAGCTGCTAAGGAGTTCAAATGCCAAACAAGGTCAGGAAGAAAACAGCTCTGGAAGCCTTAGAAAGCCCAGCTATACTGTTACCAAGGAACACTCAGGTAGATTGGAATAAACATTAAGTGAGACAGGAACAATTTATGGGCATCTACTAAATAAGATTATTATTTTTATTATTGATGTGTGCCTCTTTTGCACTTGTAGGCTTTTCACAGCCTATTGCCTGCGACAATCAGTGCTGTCTCTAAGCTGAGTGAATACCCAGAAATTGTAATAAAAGGCCAGATTGAAAAAAGGGTCTCTTGCTGCTTTGTGTCAGTACAAACTCCCGTTTTTCACTCTGCTGCTCTTTGGTATCTGCAGAGAAAGCTAGCAGCTCCTCTTGGCTCTTGGCCTTAGTGAGTTAGCATACAAAGAAGGATATATACCAAAACTCTGGCCCAGAATTACTTTAATGAAAGCAGCAAACCTGGTCATTTTTTTCCTTCCCTCTCCCTACCAATCAATAGTGTGTGTCAGTGTGGTTGCTCATAAAGTTAAGAATCAGATAGGGCTGTCTAGAGTGTGGGCTGGTGCTTTGCAAGTTTAATTGCACAGCTTTGCTCACAGCTTCCCAGCCACTGACCTGCAGCACCCGCAGCATTAGAGCTCAAGCAGGGCCAGCCAGTTCCAGCGTGGGGTGCCAACAGGGCCAGCTGGACTAACAGGAGTGGAGGATCTTGCCCAGCGGGTGGAAGGATAGACACCACTGAGTCAGGACAGAAACATCAATCCAACTCCCACCTGGGACTTACGGGCTCTCTGATGCCCTCCATAGTTTCTCAACATCTTCCTCTCCAGCTTGTCACCTGTGTGTGAACCCAGTGTTTTGATTTGGATGAAAAAATGCTCATCAGCATTTTTCAGGCTTGTGGGTATCGTTTGCTACTCATCCTTGCAAGATAGAAATCCATCCCCTCCCAACAGATATGAAATTATTAATTGCTGCTGTAAATCAGCAGAGTGTGCTGTAAGCCAGCCGTGACAAATATCCTGGGGAGCAGCTATGCAAACAAGATGGTTGATAAAAACAGAGGAAGAAATACATGTGAAGCTGTGGAATGGAAAAAGAGAAATACATTTTTTTCAAGAAAAACAGTACTTGATAGGTAACTTCAAGACAAGGATTTATAACATTTCTTTATTACTTCTGTTAGTGTAAATTGCAAATGTCCAACTTGATGAGTTTTATGAAAAGCAGTGGAAGGACTAGTGGAAAATCTGAATAACGTGATACAATGAGAGGTTCCCAGCTAAAGATGGAGGCAAATACTGTGAAAGCCAGAAGATGAGGACAGTATAAGGTTTTCAAGTCAAGCTGCATCAGGTTGGGCAAGATGGAGTAAAAGATCTCCATACAGACAGACAGAAATGGACTGTGCTGGAGTCCAAGGGAGAATGGAGAAACAAAACAACGAAAAAAAAAAGGTATAATACAAACCAGGACTACTAAGGAAAGTGGAGGCGGAGTGGTTTTCTGGTTGAGTTAGACCAGCAGGAGGTGCTAGATGTGGCTGTGGGACACATGGACAGGTTCCTGCAATGCAGTGGGGGAACTACAGTGCAGAAACCAATGTAGCTGCAGTCCACGTTAAGTGTTGCTCTGGCCAATGCTATTATTAGGTACTTTCATTCATGAGCCTCAAATTCACTAACAAATTATTTTTAAAAAAATATATCCTCTCCATCTGTTTTCCAGCTTTTATACCAAAATTCTAATTTAAGACATTAACTAAAATGGAAAAAGATTTTCCTTTCATTAACTTTGAGTGTATCCAATTTACGTTTCATGTCTTTCCATTATTTTTTTCTTCCTGAAGGGTTTGTTTTCTGAAGCACAATGGAAACACCACACTTATTTTCTGTTTTGAAAGCATTTCTGACACTTTAGAGGGTGCACCTACATTTTATGAACCTGTCAATGACTCTGGCCACCTTCCAGGTCCCCTGGGGCAGGTATATGTTAAGCAACTGAAGCTACCTAGCAGAGCTACCGGGACGATCCAGACCTTAATTGTGTTTCTTAGTGCCGACACCTGGCACTAAATACAGAGCATTCAAAAGCACTCAGAAATGGATGCACCAGTTGCACATTTATCTTTTTCAAGAAACATTTGTATTCGTTGTTCTTAAAAGTAGCTAGTGGTTCAAAATGGACATTTAGCAGCCTTTCATAAACACACTTTGTCCTGCTAATGGTACACATGAAAGTACCTTTCTGCACGTTTGATGTTCTGAGAGCTCTTGGTTTGGCAGGCTCCAACTCTGGCTCGAGATATCCCTAAGCCACAAACAGCTGGAGGCAGAGAGCAAATCCTGGGGAATAATCACCACGTGCTTGTCCTATTCGCATGCTCTGCCCTTGATATCTGCTACTGGCCGCTGCTGGAGAGAGGCTACTGGTCTAGGCAGATCTCCAGTTTCACCTGGTGCAGCTGTGCTTGTGCTACCTGTGCCACGCAGTGCCCAGATCAACCACTGCAAAAGCTGAATGCAAAATGTGTCCAGGGATTATGTGTAACTCTTGTCACTTACAGAAAGCACTAACACCTCTCTGCCCGTTGCAAGTAATGCAGCCTTCCCAGCGCCATGCCAATAAAAGCATTTTACCAAAGTACCACGCATTCCCTAGACTCTCTAGCTCGCAGATTAGAATTAATGCTTTGCAGTGTTATGAAAAAAAGCTCAGTGTCTCTTGTTTGGAAGATTAAAAACAGGTTGGCAGAAAGAAAAGAGACAGTAATTGCCAAGTTAAATCAATATAATTTTTAAGCAGCACACAGAAGAAATGATACCATTTTCAACTGTTCTATAAAAATAGTTCTGAAAACTTTTATAAGAAAACAAACACAATTCCATTGGCTGGATTTTTCCTGTATGTTCAGAAATTTTGTTCTATTTACTAATGTAAACGCATTCCCTCTCCATACTCAGGAAATCAGTCCAGCATACATATTGATATAAGAACAGCAAAATTTTCATTAATATTAAAACTGCCTCTTTGCAATGGGTAATGATGATTTATGCAAAAAGCTTACTTTGTGGGAAAATGAAGCTTTGTGGGTTTACATTTCATGTATTTGTTCTTTTCACATTATGAATAACTGCTTCTTCCTTGAACTAAGTTATTATTATAGGGATATGAGTATATATTCTCCTGAGGGCCAAATCTTCTGCCATTGTCATCGTCCCATTAACATTAGGTTGTCCTGAAGTCAGTAAAACTGTATAATTTTATGCAGACGGTTCCTCTGAAAATAGAAATGAAAAGAAGATAGCAGACCTTCTTTCTGAAGCTTCTTTTGCTCTTTCTTCCATTTTGAGGGTGGTTTCTCAAAGGAAGAGACTTGTGCTCACAGACCTGATATGGGTGTCTGTGTAACGTTTTATGAAAACTTGAAGGAACGTTGGTTCAAGATCATTTTTGTAAAATTAAAACCTGCATAGAACAGAAACTGCATTATCTGAGATTAACTGATTTGGCTAAGAATTTATCGCTGAAATTATTTACAGTAAGGGAGTTGTACTGTAGTCATGCTGGCCATGTTCAGATTGCATTATTCTTCACAGTTCTAACATTCTGCACTTCTAATGCACTGCTAAACCTGGTGTGACACCACTGAAACCCTCTTGGGTGTTTTGGAGTTTGCCTCCCTGTGCGTTATTGCCAATATAACAAAGGCACATTTTCTCAAGGCACAAGAGGAGTTAACGCATGATTTATTGCACGCATATTATGCAATTGCAAAGACCGAACTTCCTCTGGAGCTGTGCTGAGAGCACACTGCAGTTACCCCCCTAGTCTACAGAAACCTGGATGAATTTAGCTAATTTGCATTTTCAGAGTTGCACCTTCATAGTTACTCAGACTCAAATCCTACATACAACTCTGTGAACCGACTCAGACAATCTACGTGTTCTCCTCAGATCTGCAAGAATTTTGTCAAACCTGGGGCTAGTTTTGGGGTTGCAGAATGATTTTTCAGTTAGGTGAAACCTGAGTAACAGTATGGGGCTTCATGATGAAAAAAGTCATCCAAGGTAGTGCTGAAGTGTCCGACCAGGCAGTTAGCTCCACATATTTCCTCATCCCCACACACATACACAGACAACTCCTCGTAAAATGTAGCACAGCGGCATAAGCCCTCCTCCAAGTTTACACAGAGAACACACTGGACAAAATAGCTTTTTATCTAAGCTCTGTGGGCCACGTATATGAAACAAAGTTGCCAAACACAAATTAATGTGTAATTATTTTTCTTGCCTGAATCACTTTCTTTCATGTGTCATAACATGCAGAGTAAATAGCACCACACCTTTTTACTTTAATTGTGGTAATCTGATCTCTCAGCCACAAGAAAGCCTTCTCTAATGCCTTCTTTAGAATGGACTTTCAAGGCAAACCAAGAGCAGTAACTGTAATAATCACCTCTTCTTTTCTTCTGCTGTCAAAATGCAGGGGGGTTGTCAAACTAACCAAGAACCAGGACCACACGGCAAAAAATAAGTGTCCTAAAAGACAAACGGAGGTAACTGTTTGACAGGTAATTTAAGGTGATGGTGGGATTTTTTTTGTTTTGTTTTGTTCGTTTTCCCTGGTGACTGATTATCTACATAGTAAACAAGGCTGTCTGGCTCTATGGTAATATCATAATGGGAAACGTGTTATATCATTTATGTGCTGGGATTGTCTCAGAGTTTTGAGGAGCAGAACTTACTAATGGCCGGTGTCATCTAAATTTGATCATCAAGAATCTCCTGTGCCCAGAGGATCATTAAAACAAACAGAATTTCATTAGCTGTGTTTGGCCCGTGGTTTGCATTGAGTCCTTGGAAAAGAAAGGAGACCGGGATTTACTCCAGAGAAGAAAGCCCCTTTTACTGATTAGAAAAACAACTCCTTTTCTCCTTATTTTGCATCATTCCATTCCCCGACTAGCCACAGTTTAAGAATAAAAACCTACATCCAAAATTGATATTAAGAGAAAATGAAACGGAGAACTGCAAAAAGAGTTGCCCATTCAGCTGCTTTTATGCTCTAATACCTACTGAGGTGAAAGAAAGTCTTCTCAGAGCCCTTGGCAACTGCTGGGTTAGGTCCAAGCCTAAGACACTTGTACAGATCTTGGGGGAGGGTTGGCAAGAACTATGGAAGTCAGTGCAGTCCTGAACCAGCACAACGGAGGAGCTGGCTTGGGACAGAATTCAAACTTTGTTAATCCTTCAAGGTGAAAGACCCTGCTGGTCTCCTTTGTTAGCTCCACTAAAATCACTGCTTTCTGCTGTGGTAGAAAGTAGCAGGGATGAATGATTTGAGATAGAGGACAATCCACCATTTGAAGCTAAACAAAGAAACCCTGTGAGTCACCCCCTGTGCTGGTAAGTAGGAGGAGAAACCTTACACCTTGACTGGGGTGCCCATGTGGATAACACTACTCTTCAGTCTCCTGGAAAGAACATATACAATTTTCTGCTAGCAGTGTCCTATAACATGGTTATTTCTGGTATAACTTAAAGCTTTAAGTCCTCTCAGTGTCTGCCTGTCCTAAATGCAGGAGAAGAAAGCCCCTCTCACACGGATGTTGCATTATGTGAAGTGCTGAGGGTCTCCCTAAGGGTGCATGTCATCCTGGGTACCAGCCCCTACATGACAAAAATTCAAAGAGGTCATAGCAGCTGTAGATTGCAGACCTTCTTCTGTATTTTGCCATTGTGGAGTGGAGACATGAGGTTTTTCTTTGCAGCTCACAGATCTAGTAGAAGCTTAAACTATCCTCACTTCTTCTGGGTCTCCTGTACTCCTTGTAGCTCCTTGGTGGAGCTGTGCTGCTGAAGGTTCTTTTTGGCCGTCTATTTAGTTAAGAGTCTGATTACATACTTGCTGCTTTTGCTAGGTTTGTTGCTAACTAGGTACACTGAAAGCACTGCAAGTCATCACATGCTAATTTAAACTAGTCTCTTGATTTCTGTCTAGCATTACTTACTACCAAAATCCAAGCAGCAGCTCATTATCCCTTCTGTATGCGCCACCCTTGGCCAGCAGAAGGAAATGACCAGCAGTTAGTTGTTAAATTTGCTAGGGAAATCTCTGGAAAACCATACCTTTGCAGAACTCATCCCACTTCATCTAGAGCCACACACATTGATTTACCCTACAATATACTTGGTGGTAACCTATTCGTTGCTTAAGTGTCAGTTCATTTATCTTTATATCATTTCTGCACTAACAACATCACTGAAGTCACAAAGATCTTAGAAATACCTTATCAAACTCTTTGATGTCAGATTTACCCAACTTAACAAGTGGCTTAACCAAACATCCTCATCACCAATGCCAAAACATCCTCCTCACCCAGTCTAAACACATTCTGCTCACACAAATTAAAACATGACAAGGCCTTACTGCCTTATTACCTAACTGACAAAAAAGCCTTTTGTGTCAGAGGCAAAGTATTAGATGTAGCATCCTGCTCCTGTTTCAACAGAAGATCCCTCTATTAAAGATTACACTTGTTCCTCTACTACTCCCCAAAAGATCACACATAGTCAATAATCCCTATAGTAGACAGTATTGTCTACATTTTGTGTTCTCTAATGGCAGCCAAGAAGGAAAAAAGAGGGGAGCAAAAGGAAATATTCAGTTGCTCCAAATAAAGACCCTTGCATTTGCAGATGTCGTACTTGGTGGTTTAAACCTCCCCAGACTTCATGCATGGGATGCAGGATAGCCATTCAGTTTGTATGCTGATGGCATAATCACTTAAGTGATGGCCAAATGCAACTGCTTGTCCCTATGTACCTTAAATAGTTTATCAGCAGGTGTTGCAAGAAGTAATATTTGATAGAATTAAAAAGAGTGATATTAGATGACTACAGATGGAGCTAATGTAGCACCAAACCCCACTGTGCCGGGTCTAGCTAATACAGTGCTTCTCTCTTTTTTATGGGTGCACAATCCACCCACATAGCTGCACCCAGGATGGGATGTTTTATAGTAAGTGTCTCTTTCATCTAAACTAATCAAAGACATTAGTTTACAGGAATCAGTGTCTGGAGAGATGCCTCCACCCTTTACGTGAGATCAAGCTGTTGTAGATTCAAACAGGATGGCAGCACCATATAAACATTTAAGCAAATAAAAAAGCTGTGAGGAAAACAAGAGGAGCTATAAACTATTACCCCCAGAGGGCAGGTGTAACTTTCACAAGGAAAATTTGTGTGGCTCCTTATATGCTCCGCTGCGTATTGAGAGGAGTTGAGCTATTAAGCAAAAAGATTTAACTCCTCAGAGTTGCATCAAGCTACACAATATTTTCAAAGTTTGTCTAGCCTCCTTGCTGGGATCATCACAGCCTGCGGCAGGTGTGAGAGAGAGCTGAGCTCCACAAATAGGCACAATGTTCTGTTGCTTTTTATTTTTCTTTTAATGTTTAGGACCTTCACACCCTCCAGGAGTGACATCGAAAGGGATGACAATGATGTAACAAGCAAATGGAATGTTACTTAAAGGTAATTCCACTATTGGATAAACACCTTTTCTGACTAGAGGGGGAGGCCAAAGCCAAATGTATTGTTTCAGATCCATCTCTAGCAACAACTGTAGCAGCAAGAATAAGAAAAATAGGCAGCGAAATGAAATAAAGAAGAAAAAAGTTACATACAGTACCTACGTATTAAAAGGATTGTTTCTAAAGGGCATGCATTCACTAGATTTCTGTTATATGCTTATGGCCTTCTGGATTATGGAGCTTGTATTTTCGATTTTAAATGTAATATATATAAAAGATAGATAACATAAAATACATAGAATATTTATAAAATATGCAAATAATATCCTCTCCAGCCAATCCAGGTGATTTAGATGCACATATTTCCTAGAAATTATTCCAAGCTGGTGCAAATTTTGCCTTAAGTCAGTCTCTTTGTATAAATGATACTGTTGATTATTATAAAAGACAGAAGAGTAGAAATGTTCTCTAACACAGTTTGCCTTCCTGAGTTAAGTGACATACAGCCTTCAGGTGACTGCAGCTCCTTATAGCCTGTGCTAAGTCCACCATACTTTTCTATAATACCATATACAAAGATACCAATAAATATCTACACAGTAGATAATGCTATTGTACAACAGCAAATGTTCTGAAAGTGCTGATTTCATTCTTAATTTAGCCATAACCAGTTACATTCACATTCAAAATCCTGACCATGTGCATATACCTCATGGAGACTAGACTTCTCTTTGCACGCTCTCTCTGTATATCGTAGAATTGTAGGGACGGGAAAAGCCCCAAACCCAGCCCCTTGCAACACAGTTGATCCAGGCCTCCCACCGTCTGGGGGTGAACCCTTTCACAGCTTGTCAGAGCAGGTGGCTTCTGGTCAGGGTGAGGCAGCTCCGGACCTCATAGGCTGGGAATAACACTTGGTGGCACTTCAAGCAAAATGGTCCTAAGATTCTGCAGTGATCGAGACCCCTTAGGCAGCTTGTGGAATCTTGTCCAATACTTAAGGATCACCAATGTCCAAATTCAAATACACTTTTTTTTTTTTTTTAATCATCTGAGCCCATTACTTCTTCCCTAATACCAACTGAACGTGGAAAAAATTTAAGAGCCTGCTTCCTTGGGGAAATCTTTTAAGTACCTGAAGACTGCCTTGATATGATGTTTGTCTGGCTCTCGCCCTGCCCAGCCTAGTTCCTTTATTCTGTCTTCAGGCTGGGTTTTCTAAATCTCTTATCATTCTTGTTCTCCAAGGGACCTGTCTGTGCCATGCCTTTCTTGGGTTCTATGCCTGAAACTACAGTGCTGAGCAGTGGAAAAATTACTTCCTACACCTTAGATACCCCACGTGTTTATATCTGTGAGAAAGAGGTTAAGTATTGAATGATTGTTTTGGTTAAAAAAAAAAATCTGGAAAAGTTAATGAAATTTTAATTTTGGTACATTTTAAATACATTACCATTCAAGTGTCCAGATTGAGTGACAGCCTTTATCATTGGGACAGGAATGTTTGGTGCCTTGTAAACTGTAGCTGCAAGATCAGGCACTTATAAATTTTAAAGTGGAGTAAAAGAAATATATTGCACTGAAAGACTCATCTACTATGAATTAAGGAGGGTGGCTTAATTCTTGATTATATTTACTGCTAGGTAAGCAGTCATGGGCCAATGCTAAGGAAGACAACAGAATACAGTGAAGAAGAGAAAAAAAATATATTGCTTTACCTTGTTTGTATTACCCAGAAGTTAAATGGGTTAGAATAACAGAAACATTTCAGTGATTTAAAGTGATATCTCCTGTCGGCTTTTACCGAGCTCCCTGCCTTTCTCTGCTTGGCATTCCTAGACAGGCAGCCTCTATGACTCCCACAGCTACTGGGACTGTTGGAGAGTGACAGATCTGGTATTACAGTACTTAAGGTTCCTCTGGAGACTTCTCTAAAGACAGTACAAGCATAGACTAGGTGCAGAGGATATTGTTTCTAGGTACAGGGGATTTCCTTAGATGAGTAATGAGGAATTAGATCTTCCCCTTTCTCTGACAAGAAATGGCAAGGGAAAGAAAAAATGTCCCCACCCATTACCAAATGCCTCCCTCACTTCCTAGGAACCTGAAACGATTTTCCAGAATTTTCCTCACAGCTGCCAAATCTCATTGATGTTTCTGTTGGGTAAGTATTTACTGCAAGCTCAAGACAGGCTCCTACCAGAGTTTTTTCCACCCCACCCTTCCACTGTGCATATACATAACAAGGCAGTCATTCATGGACCGTTCACAAGATGAGATGGAAACTCTTGAAGCTGCAGATGGGATTCAGACAGACTGGGGAATGTGGCAGCTTAGGAAGAAAGTTGGCCAAGATCTTAGGACATAAACATCTTGCAGAAGTTGTTCTGCTGCCTGTTGGTCTGGTGGCTTATTTTTAGACTGGTGTGGTATAGAAGGCATCCTGCTGTCCTACTTCCATCCAGGGATGGAGGATGAGCTCTGCAGAGCACAGCTGATAAGCTGGACTTGAAAATGGTAACTCAAACATCAGCACAAACCATTAATGTGACTCTCTTCTGGGGCAAACACATTCCATTTCTCCCAAGTCCAAGCAGGTCAGGTGTAGTGCTGAACATCAGTGAAGCTCTAACAATCATCCAAACTCATCCAAGGTGTCCCAATTTGAGTCAGTTTGAGCACTTCTGTTTCAAACTATTTTGTATCATATTGGAAAAGGAAGGTGTGCATTTATTAGACAGAATAAAATGAAATTAAGTGGAAGATGGACATAGAGCATACAACCCTATTTTGGACCAAGTACTGTACAGGCATATGAACCTGCAAGTTGCACAAAGTCAATTTTGGAAACTAGACAATCCCAAAATCCTCAAAAAATAACTCCTGAGAAACATATGTGTATACACAGATGTAGGTGAATCAACATTTCTTTTCAAGACTATAGTGCCAGAGAAAGAATGCTGGAGGTAAGGGTCATCTGCTCAGAATCCTGGTCTTAGATGGTTGCAAGCCACATGTGGGATCCATTTTCATGTTCCCTCACTCATAATCCTTCTCTTTCTCACCTTGTGCTTGTTTTTACTGTAGGAACGCTTGATCTAAGCTGTGGCTTCTAGTTGCTGTAAATGCATAATAATTATGTCATCATCAGTCTCTTGCCTCATGTATTGTTGGGGATATCATGTACCAACAGTAGCATTCCTCCCTCCACGTGAAAAGATCAGACTGGAGATTATCTGCCTCCAATTAATGCATAGACCTCTTTTGAGACCTTCAGTCCTAGTACTGCTTCTTCTGACAGTTCCATAGTCTTTGCCCCACTCTCACTCAGTAGGACAGGATTCCTAGTTCAGGTATTAAAGGAACATTTGGCAGCTGCTTCTCCTACTACTTCCAATTATCATATGAGAAGTCAAAGAGCAAGCTGAAAGCTATCTCCCTACACAAAGCCAGGTGTGAGGAAGGTCTGACACTGGAGAATATGAAAGACAACTCCCTAGGAATCAAAACAGGTTCTTGAATAATAGTACTGACAAGAGGCTGAAAGCGGGAATCCTAGCAAGTCTGCAAATCACTTCCCCAAACAGTGAAATTCAGCCTGAGATTCCCGTAACGTCATTAACTTGATCAGGTATAAGGTATGTGGCTACACCCATCTGCCCATTTTCTCTTCCTGCCTCTGCCAGTCATACCCATGATCCCTTTCTTCCGTTTTCTCAGCCTTACAATTCCTATGTCCCACTTGCTTTCCTTTCAGTCACATTCTAGTTCGAATGTAGCCATGTGCATGGCGACATGAGCTCTGTGCTTGAATCTAGGACAGAGAATGGCTGAGAGGCCAGAAATAATAATGTGGGTAAGGTAATCCTTAGTCTCACACTCTTTGATTTTGCAGGATGTACATGTTTGATTAACTATGCTTGGTTTCGAACCTGCGTTACTATTTCCATACCTAATCCATCTCTCCTTTTTGGGACATCCCTGGCGGCAAGATTTTTTTCCAGCTGAGGAAAGAAGCCTGACCCTTTTTTTGCCCCTAGTACCAATTTCAGTGGGTCCTTTGATGTAGGACGTGTTCAGGGTCTGAAAGGTGGTTGAGGTTTTGCTTTGAACGAATACAGGCTGCTAGATCTGCAACACATGAAGAGGAAAGCATCAGCTTCATGTAACAATGTCTAAGAAGCAGCACCTAAAGGGGAAGTTTCCCCATCTCCAATTTGCAGATCCTGTAACTTTTTTTTGATGGAACGCAGGAACTAACTTGTGTTCTCTCTCCTGTATGTTATGTACCAACATACTGAACAGCAGTCCCAAACAGCATCGACCTTCTCTGTTCTTCCATACTCTGCTGTTCTCCACATTTCAAGCCCTCTGTTGATGGAGATTCAGTTTCTTTAAGGAATCCCTCCAGAGTCGATTCTTTCTGCTAAGTACCATCTCTGTGGTGAACACTTTACTGTATGATTAAATATAATTTAAATGCTGCTCTGTCCTACAGGGTTTGAAAGATTGGCAGAATGAGGCTAATACCCAGAGGCAAGGTTGACACTGACCAGGAAGCTATTTACATACATACATACATACATACAGTCTTCTTTTGGGTCTTGTGAAAGAAATAGCTTATCTTAAAAGCCATGAAATTAAGAAATTATATTACAGTTTGGGGATATAGAGGGTAGTTTCTTCAAAAGAAGAGGGCAAGAGCTCCTTAGGAGATTGAGTTCTGGCAGGTTATTAGTCCTATTTCTCCCAAGTTATATTCCACTCTTGTTCTGACTTCACTGTCATTGCCTCAGTCAATGGGAACCCTTGACAGTAGACATTCACTGGAGCCACCACCAGAAAAAATCTTTCTTAAATGCAGGAATGTCAGTGCATTGAGGTATTCAGACAAGTACTAGCATTACCAGGGAGTCTTCCTGAGATGAGCAAATCTATTACCCCCCCTCTACCTCTGCTGCTAGAAAGATTAGGGAAACACAACTTCCCTGTTGAAAAGTATCTAGCTTTAAGAAAGCTCAAGTTCAAACCTCCCCCTTCAAATTCTCACATTGATAGATGTCAGTGTCTCTGGTATCCCTCAACATCTTGCTGAAGGACTTACTGGCTTCAGTGTACCTACACAGTTGTGACAGCCAAGAGTTTGTCTCCATCAGCAATACTAAGATGTCATAGGAAAAGGTCAGGAAATCTCACAAAGCTCAACTCCTTTTCATAGCATGCAATAAAAATCACTGCTGTCTTAAATTAGTGTAATGAGTTTGTTGGACTAAAACAGGCTCAGTGTCACAGTGAGCTTTGAAGGTCATCAAACATATAAGCAGGACTGTGAGAAACATCCAATGACCTGCACAGAAATGAAAATCCTCCCCCAGCTCATTAACATAAAGCCAGTGTTTAGCTATGTGCCTCCTGTACCTATAGATAAAGGATAAGGCTGATTCATGCTGGTCAGCTAACCCATCAGGAATTGCATCTGGCATTATTCAATATTGTGGGTCAAGAAGGTGTGCAGGCAGTGCCTCTCCTCTATCAGTGAAGCAGATACACAACCTAAGGGCAGCGCTCCATCCAGTGCCCAACTAATTTGTCTTCAACATGTCATCGGAATCCCACACTTTAAGCTCAGTCCTGGTTTGGCATCAGTTGTATCTGAGATTGCTCAAGTCCTATTCTGGTTCATGAGAAAAATAGCAGTTCAAATTTTTTTTCCAATTCAGGTTTGCTTCAACTCATTGGTCTCACTGGCAAGCCAGAGATATCCCCTTGTCGTGGTTTTGGCCGGATTGGCCAATCGGAACAACAGATGGCCCTCCCCCCGCCTCTCTTTCAAAGAGAAGTAGTACTGCTTCATTTATGCTTGCCCTTTTATTATGCCTTCCTTAAGTATCTGCTGTTAGGGACAGAATACCGAGACAGACAGCTCCTTGCCCTGACCCAGCACAGTCGACCTTTCTTAAGCCTGTTTATTCATTCACCTTCTTGCTGACCTCAGTTAGGGGTAAGTGAATCTTGTAGTAGGGAGGTTGACAGAAGTACCTGCACAGGTTACGAGAAGTCTAAGAAAAGATAGGTGTGTTAATTTATTTTTGATGCTTTTGGGTGGAGCCCTCCTACTCATGGCAAGCTGCCATTGGATCACAAGCATACTGTGCTCTTGCTTCAGAGCCTCCTTCCCTCTCCCCCAGGTTTGGCTCGATATGATTCCCACTGCAGATGTCTTTGAAAATGTTCAAGCTGTCATTGGTAGATGGAAAAGCAGATGCACAGCGTGTGACCCCTTTGTGAAGAAAGTGTCTCTGCTACAACATACACTCAGATCTTGTTATTATTCTCTGTGGTGGTGCGATTTTGTTTCTTTTTTTGGAAATCATGCCTACAGACTAGTTGTGATTAAATGTCTGATGTTTAAAGCTTCCATGAGCCTTTAAAGTCCTGTTTTGCAATTTGGGCTTTAGGCCTGGGAGGTCCACAGTTCAAATCTCAGCACATTCCTCACTGCTGTTTTTAATTATGATTTGATATGGACATTATTGCTGCAGGGATCTCTCTCACACTTCAGAACACACAGTTTACCAGAAGTCAAGAGACGCCAATCAAATTGGGTGCCAGTTCAAAAGAACAAGGCCCGTAGAGGCTTCATTTTCTGCCCATAGAAGTATTTCGTTGATGTTTAGAAGTGGCATACCTAAGGGAGGGAGGAAAAATGAAAAAATCAAGGGGAACCTAAAAATAAAAGCCTCCTAGTGGAGTGAGATATGCTTAGTCCTGAGTCACCTAGGGAGGCACTTTGCAAACCCAATATTCTGCCCCTCCCTGTCTCTTTTTCTCATGTAACTGTAATATAAGATTGCATTATTGCACCTTCCTTTCTACAACGCCCGCAGATTGGAACTGCAGCTGGTGAAATAACGGAAGGGAAGATAGTTGACTTGTTTAAATTTTGTCAAATGAATCAATTCTGTGATCAGGAGAATGAATGCATTCTCAGTTTATTTGTTCATCTCTGAAAATATATTCGGCAGAGATCAAGACCTACTTCATTTGAGCATTATCTCTCTCTGCAGCTGGTAAGTGAAGCAGAGGAACTATAGGAACAAAGCTTTCAACAGACAAGTGACAGTCCCCAGTCTCAAGACTACTCACACTAGGTCTGCCAAGCCGTAACTCTGGATGGTTGTAGGGACTCAGTTATTTTCTTTAATGTGTACATCTCTGTCCAGGCTCTTCCTGTCTTGAATACATCATACTGAACCAGTGGAAAAGGTGTCTTGATTTTACACTCTCTTTTCTGCTTAGCTTTGGTTTTCTTGGGAGTGGGTTTGAGCCATCCCAGCTGAGAAAGAAAGTCCTTTTCACGAAAGCATGCTGTCGGGTTGCTGATGACTTTGGCTGCAAGGCAGCTTTGATCAGGACCTCTACACTGGGTTAGTATAACCACAGACACTTTAGTAAAACTGCTTTTTATTATGTAAACTATACCCACGGCTGCCCTGAATTAAAACAATTTTCAGATGGGAGTATTTCTATGAAGGGACCATTTCATTTCACTTTGCTTCTTTTCTGGTTTCCTGCGTTAAAAAAGAGGGAGCCTGTACCATGAAAATTGCTTGAAATATTGCATATTCGTTTTAAGATCTGCTACTAGGTCATGCTGGATCAGCATATTTTGCATCGATCAAGAATCTAGACTTTTATTTGTCAAGCTTTGATTGAATTTCGTGGTTAAAAGTACCAAGAAAAGGGAAAAACAAGACCAAACCTGTATTTTATAACAGTCTGTCTTAGAATATATAGTAATCGTAAGGAGTTGTTTTGTAAGATGAAAGAATGAGAATGGAAGCTGTGTCTAACACCAGTGTTATGAAGGGAAAGTCCTCAGGGCCAGCAGACAACAAAGGCACTAAAGGGCCAGTGGGACTAGACCATCATAATTTTTCTTAGTGTTAAGGTGCACTAGCCAAGCAGTGGGAGAAAGATTTTGGAATCATTATACAAGTCCTATGTAAAGAGTTGGATTTCCAGGCTCTAGGATTATTCACTTGGGATTTAAACATGACATTTGTGTTCATTTACCTTTGCCTTTAAACTCGCTTTAAGGGTAAGTTAGGTATCAGAAAAATTAGACACTGGCAGGGATATCATAATGTCAATCTGGGCTCTTTCTTTAAGAAAAGCATTTCAAAATCTTGTTCTGAGCTTTCTGGCCCAGGAGATGGTTTTCATACTTTGTTATTCGGTTCCCAGAGTGAGCCTTCTAATTGAGAATGGTGAGGGTTTTGTGGCGTGGCATTGAAATCATTACAAACATTCTGTTTTCCCCTTGAGGATGGAAAGGTAAGACTTAGTTTCACAGCTTCTTGAAGTTCCTGTAATACCTATGTAATCATATTCTTTATCATATTACTGGTTTAAAAAGGCATGGAGAGATGTCACTTGTTTCAAGCCCATATCTATTTTATGGCATGTACCTCTTTCTCTAGGTAATTGACAACTGCTTTACCACCACACTCCATAAACAGAAGAACTGCAAGTATTCAGGACTGTAAGCTGCATAAATGTGGTAATTTTGGTTTATAGAGAGACGTCTAGGAATATATAAAGAGACAAACAGCTTGCCAATACTGATAATGGTAACGGATCTGGGAGTAAAAACCTCACACACATGGCTGACTGCAAATTTGGACACCTCAGATACAAGCAAGTTTTCTTACCTGCATTCTTCAGGAGTTTTAGCAATGACTGGTCATCATCTTAAATAGTCTTCATATGTGCACTCCAACACAGGCAGACCCTTTTTTTGATGATTTGCCTGAACCGTAGCCTATGGCCTTGGAAATTGCACACTACAGCGACTCATAGTATCGTGCTTTGTCAGTAACTGAAACACTAACAGGTGGGCACACGTTATCCTAGGGAGTCTCAGTCTGAGATGAGATCATCTGCCATACACACAGATTTTGGTTTTTTGCTTGGGATTCTCCACCCTCCTCTCCTAGATTGTGTGTCGCAATTGTGACAGCCTTGTAAGGAAGGATTTTTACTAACCCTTCCAGACACCAAAGCAGCAAAACTGGAACAAAACAGAGAGATGTCTGACTTCAGTTAATTCCTTTTTCTCTTCTGGTTTCCCATCCTCATGCACTGAGGGATTACGTGCCCCAGGATTAAAACACTTACACACTATCAAGGTATCTGTGTTCATAATCAAAAGAATACTGTCATACTTTGCCAGTTTGCCAGCACGATTTGCCAGACTTTCCAGGCTTCCAGCTTCAGATATCATCATATCAGCAAAGAGGAAATATCAGACATTGGAGAAATGTTGTACTCCCAGGAATTCACGCATCCTTGTTTCCCAGCCAGCTTGCTGTTTTTATAAACGCTGAACTAGTTGCACCCAGCTACTGAAGCAAGTAATAGGCTGGGCATGCCACGACTTCCCAAAGCCACATGGTTACATTTGTATTTCCACACATGCGCTTGAACATTTCTAACAGTTCCAGCCCAAGTATGGGAGTTTGTGATGTCACGAACCAAGACTGTGCTTCTTGCTGTGCTTTCTGTAACTAAAGCTTCTGAGGGATTTTTAGGGTCATTTATTTGTTTTTAAGGAAAATGTAATTTGCAGGTTAAGAGAGAGTGCAGGGGGGCAGGTCTCCAGGGTGTATTCTTCTGAGTTCAGTTACCAATTTCTCCATGAGCATCAGTGTGACAGGAATTGCACTTAATGACTGTACATAGAGCCCTTTCAGATCTTGGATGAAGTGGCCTATTGATATGCAAAATATTCTTTTGAAGAAGAGTATTTCCTCATACTTCTGGGCATGAGTAAGAAAAACACGAAAGTAGATGACGTAACTCTTGTCCTGCACTGCTGGCTTGAAACACTTTTGTAGCTGTGCTGGTAAAAACTTCACACTCCTAATCCAGCCATCCTCAAGGGACAGAGCGGTCCAGAACCACCGCCTGCAGCCAGCCCTCACGTACTGCAGCTTTCTGTCCCATCCAAGGGTCAGGGATGTTTCCCAAATTGGTATTTCCACCAGCAACCTTTTACTCCTTATTAATTACCCTGTAAATCCCTCATAAATCCCTCAGGGCAGAGTGTCTGTGTCAGTACAGCACTTTTGCATAAGACAAGAATATCGTTTCCAAGCCAGTCGATCCCAACATAGGGGAACAGCATCCGAAGGGAGGCCGAACTCAGGTATTCACAGCCACAGCTGGGTTTGTGCCCCTGACAGGAAAAGGGCTGGCAAGAAGAGGTGTTAATGCTGCTCTGCGATTACCAGCAATAAGCCTGCCGAGAGGGGATAAAGCTGAATGTCAACCTGCTTCATTTCTCGTTTTATTTCCTCCGGATTCCTCTAAATCCTTCTTTCCCCTCTGCACAGTGCATGCTGGCAGTGCTACTTCCCTTTGACACTGCCCCTCTGCTAGGCCTCTGCTAGGCCTCGCTGGGCTTGTGTAGGCCCAACTTCAGCCTCCTCCCTGTATTTTTTTCCAGTCATAAAAGCTGTTATATGTTCCTAGAAAACTGAAGAAGTGTGATCCTTTCCTGCAGACGTCTGAAAAAAAAAAAAAAAAAAAAAAATTTACAAGTCTGCTGTGGCTTTCATCCCGTGTCCTAATGCTAACGCAGCTCTGGTGTACAAATTAATACTGCAGAGAAAAAAATGTATCACTGAAGGATAAACGACACTATTAGGAGCCTGGGGAAATATCCATTTCTGGGTGAAAGAAACCCAAACAACTGAAGCATGAAATGAAGCAAAATAGCACAGCTGATTTTTATAACTTTGTTTATATGTTCTGTGTGTATCCTAAAGAAAAAGTTTCCTGGAATTGTGGGCTATATCCATGGTAGTTTATTTGACTGAGAGCTGTAACGCTGGCCTACCCACAGCAGGCATGTGTTTTCCATACATGGGCCCTTTTTATGATTAAATGTATTGAGCATATGTAAAAGGAGTGTGGCAACAGACAGCGTCTGAAGTTCCAGTTATTAAGTGGTTGCTAGATGGGAATTTGCTTTTGCCCAATGTGTTTCAGGTGAGGACAGGAGGAAAGGGAGCCATCCAGAGACTTGAATGATGGGAACCCAGGGGCACCTTGCGGCTCCCTAACCTGGCAGCAAAACCGAATCCTGCTGCCCCGGGATGAGGAGAGAGGGCCAGGACAATGCGTCGCAGCTTCTGTCCTGGAAGAAGGGGCAGAAGTGTGTTGGGGAGCTAAGAAAAAAAAAAAACCTGCAAGGTAAAGCCATGTGTTTCAGCTCCTGAAAGAAGAAAAGGCAGGCGGTAGTGTTTCTTGCTGCTATTGCGCAGCTCCAAGCCCCATTTCGGAGGGACAGCCCGGCATCCACCAGCAGGCAGCAGGGCTGGGGCCACTCAGCAACCAAACCACCAGCTTCACCTGCGCCGAAAGCCAATTCGAACGTGCCTGGGGCCTGGAACAGTTATTAAACCACAAGTGCCAAATTCTTGCATTGCACTGCACAAACAATACGATCCATAGAGCCCCTGCCATAGAGAGGTTATAGAATAATCAAGTAGCACGTTATTTTCAGTCTCCCCCTGCAGTCTCAAACAGAAGAGGAAGAAATGATAGGCATGCAGAAGGGTTATTGTTTGGTCTTCATTATGCTTTCAAGCCACTGGTAAATGGGCTAATAGGTATTGTACAGGAGAAAGCGTAAAAATTCAAACTGGGAAGACAGTGAAGAGGGTGTGGGGTGTCTGGGTCATACCAGCAATGGTGCAGCAGTGTTCTGAGGAGGAGCACAGTAAAAATATGTGTAAAGAGACAGCAGCTTGCAGCTAAGAAGAAAGAAAATTCAACAGGAACTAAAAGAATTGGTGGGGTTTTTTTTCAATTCCTTCTTTTCCCCAGGTTATTTTTTGACCAAGTCATTTTTTCCACATTCACATTGATAAAAGCACTATAATACCATTCATGCTTAGCAAAAAGGTGTATATTTGCAATGAAATTCTGTGTAGCCAGTCTGTATTGCACTATGTCTAAAAATCCTTAGGTGACAAAAGAACCCTCCAATTCAGATCAGTAAAAATGCTGCCTGAGAAAGAAGTAATTAAAGCCTGGGTAAGGCCCTCACACTGTAGCCTGCTTTAAGCACACTGTTTCTAGAGAGAACTTAACTCAACCTACTTTTTTTGACAGTTGTCGCACGAGCTGCTTTGTACCTTTACCGCAAAGCAGGGTTTAGTAACCTGCAGACAAAGAGATGCAGGAGTTTTCTCAATACAGTACAATAAAAAGCCAAAGCAATCCACCACTGTCATACTTTACCTTTGTGTGATTTTATAAATACGGGCGAGAGGGAAAGAATTACACTTTGCCCCCAGGTTCAGACTGATTGGTAAGAATCTCAGACACTTTAAGTAGGCGCCACAAATTGTGTAAGCTCTGACCTGCTGGCTCTCTGCCTAGTTCACATGACAGAGATATCTGATGGTTTTGGCAAGGCAGATTGAGGTGGAAAGGTGCCTAGAAACCAACAGAAACAGGGCAACCATCCTAGGGGCTTTGAAAAGGAGACAAACAGATATGTAAGGTGCAGTTCTGTGCTCTCTGGGGAGAAAGGAAGGAGTGGGCTTTTTACTATAATAAATCCATTTCACTCCTTTCCTTTACAACCATACAGATAGGAAGCAGAAGGAGTACATTTAGATTTTGAAGACAAGGGGTCCCTTTGATCCTCAGGGCAGTTTTTAAATCAGTGGAACGACATAGAGTATGTGCTTGGCCCAAACTAAAGTGACTCCACTTTTGCTACAGCTGCTTTAATTGTGCAGTATCTTGTCTCCAGGATTTTGGAGTCTGCAAAACTGAACAGAATAGGATATGTAAAACCATTGCTTCTGATTAGGTGCTGTTCCCCCTTGCTTCAGGATGTTAGAGTGTTCCAGCAGTAAGGTAGAGCAGGCATGCTGGCAGCTGCCAGATGTGATACTGCCTGAGGGCACAATGTGATATGAAGTCAGAAAACCAAGATGTTGGATGCGGGAAGCATCACTCATGAAATTACTGCTGATGAGTATTCTTCCCCCACCTTTTGTTCAAGGCCTCTCTCCCCTAGCAGACCAATATTTTCAAAAGTGAACTTCACAAAAAGATTGCTTATACAAGTTCAAGGACTGCTAAGGAGAAAGTAAGATAGCTAAAGTGCTTGCTATCTTCTGCCGCTACAAATTCCACCAATCTCGTGCCCAAAGACAGTGCAACAGAGAACAGATTAGTGAAGAAGAGAATCCCTGAAATCCAGAAAAGTGAAGGGTGAACGGAAGGAAAAAGGCCATTAAAATCTTCCTCCAGTATGGCCTTTCTCAAATTCTTTATTTTGGTTGTCACATATTGCTCGCTTTGCACTGTCTCTTTCCACAGATTTTTTTTCTTCACTAGGTTCCCTACTAGACAATTGATTGGATATTTGCCTGCCATTAGTAAACGAAAGACAGCAAGGTAATTATGAATCAGGATGTCAGAGAGCGAGAATTATTCACTGAGTGATTTATTGATGAATAATTTTGTACTAATGTTCTTGCACACGCTGAGGTCAGATTACTCACAAGCAGTTCATACCAAAGCAGTTCAAAAAGACGCTTTGTTCTAATTGTATTCATATAGATACATACTACAACTGAGCAGCATCAGGATATTTGCCATATGCCTGTCTGACTTCTGTACCACAGTGGTTTAGTTTTTAAAGTCTGTTCCCTACTGCCATATTTATTTGATTTATGTGTAAAATTTGTAAAGTAGGCCCATCAGAAAATGAGTCCTTAAAGCATCTTACAAAATCTACAACAAAAAGTATTCACCAAAGGACTCCCCTGTGCTATTAGTATTTATACTGCTGTGGTGCCTGAGGCCCCAGCTGAGATCAAGGCCCTGGTGGTGGCCAGTGTACAACTAGATAATGAGAGACAGGTTTCCCTTGCTGCCCTGCAATGACAAAAAAAAAAAAGCTAAACAGACTGAGAAAAGGTGGCTGGAGAAATAGATCGCAGAAAAGAACTCACTTCTCCCATTTCTAAGTCAAGGACCTCATCGGTAAGATCACTTAAATATGTACCCAAAATATCATTATCAGGCACCAGGCAAGAGGTTCAGTAGATGATCCTGGCACAGATGCTCTGACAGCCACAGGGCACAGAGACAGAGAGTTCTTGAGTCACATCTTGCCTGTCAAACGTCCAAAACTTGAGTTTGTGAACAAAAATAGCCTACTCCCTCTTTCAGCTGCTGGTTACTAAAAAAAGAAGTAAGTCCCAGACCAAGTGGGGCACTGTAATGCAAAATGGTTGATCTGACCTGGTGTGGCAATGCATTGCATCAGATTAGAGCAGAAAGGCCTGTCTTCGCGGAGTATGAGCTCTATACAGCTCATGTTACTAATAAGACATCATTACTAATTTCTTCCACTTCTTAGGTTTGATTTAGAAAATCATTTGTAGACAATGATAATTCATCTACTTAAGTTCTTAAACAGAAATCCACAAATTGTGCAATTGATTCTGCCATGCCTGAAACAACAGGGCTGCCTTAAGGTTTATCTCAAAGGATTATAATGTATAATTGGCAAAATGTCAATTCCTTATTACTTCTATTCACAAGCAAAAAAGCTATGTTAAATTGGGGCTAAGGTTGACCTTACAGGACAGCAATTCAAGGTAATACCAATGGCCTTACAAACACGATATCATAAAAGCAAATCTGTTAAACTCAAAAGGTTAAAATTAAGGTTAAACTTATAGAAAAATGAAAATATATATTAATGGTATGGAAATTCCATACAATCATTCCTGGCTTTGCCCACTGTCAGAAAAAAAAAACTGTCATCAGTTTCTCTCAAGAGAACATTTACTGCCACTAGAAGACCTGTCATTCTGCTGGGATAATCAGAGAAAAAGTAGTGTTTAATATGAGAAAGATTTTAATGTGAGAAAAGAGCTTTCCTTGTTCAATCAGAGTAAATCAAGCAAGATTTAGTGAGGGAGGGGATGTGATTGATCCTTATAAACATTACAGGTTTATAATAAACTATAATAAACAGTTTTATATAAATTATTGCATTAACGCACAATGTTAACAAGTGAATGTGAATAAAGAACACAAAGAATAGGAATAAATTGCCCAAGAGTGAACTTAGCTCTAAGTGAGGAGGCTCCTAGCTGTCAGGGCAGTGATGTTCTGAAATAAGCTTGTATTTGGAAAGTGAAAGCTATAAGTTTAACTATTAAGGTGTAGATTGGTAAATTCATTAGGTGAATTATATTGTGGGGTTTTACGTAACAGTATTGACCTGAGTTAAATGACCTAGGAGATCTTTCTCTTTGTCCATAATATAGCTAGTGCTAACAGCTGGTTTGCAGGAGAGCAAGGGAAGAATATATCTTTGTTAAGAGCTGCCAAGGCTTCATAGCTATTTGAATTAGATGTTTTTTTAAAAAACATGGTCATTCAACTGTGTACAAATTAATACTTCATCATGACTGAGATCAATATGAAATGGCAGCCAGTCAGAATTGGAATCCGTGTGGCACTCCCTGGGGAATTCTCTGTGTTTGCTGTTTTGGCAGCTTCTACCACAGAAGGAACTTTCGGTTACTAAGAAAAACATGGGAAAAAAATGACCATTAGGCCCATAAAATGGATTCAAATATAGTGCTTGTATAAGATTTCTATGAATTTTAATTTAATAGGGAATGTCTGTAATGTTCTATTAAATGTTTCTGGACAAGGAAAGTCAGATGTGGAAGGCAAAATTTATTGAAGAATTTATTCCTTCTTTATTTTAAGTTCCATAAGATGAACTGTTTTCCTTGTGGGTTTTTGGAAAATTATTTCTGCCATCGAAAAGTAAATGCTGCATTTGCAGGGAGAAAGATTTAACAAGCACAAGAAAATGAATGAACCTGTGCTCATATGAAGCATCCAACCTTAATCATTTAACAGAGAAAAGCACTTTCATGACATGGATTTTTAAGTGCATCTGGCATTTATGAAAGGAGGGAGACCCACATACCTTATTAAAACAGCTTTCAATAAAGAGCAAAGACAGCCATTTGCCGTCAAAGTTTCTTACTGGATCACAGCTTAGTGTATTTGTTGCTTTTCCTGTCTTGGATTTACTGTAAAATACAGTGGCCATGCAGACTTCCTAATTACGCCTTACTGATTTCAAGAGGTATTCTTTTCCCCTTTTTCACAGCAAGTCCTGTAATGGAAAGTCAGATGTAAGAAACTTTCAAAAAAATATAGTGAAAGGGAAAGAGTAAGATGAGCGAGTGCTGTCTGTTCTCAGGTGTTGCCCTGATGCTTTGCAGCCCATCCAGGATACAGGGAGGTACTCAGTTCTTTTTGAAAACTCTTCTGAACATTACAGCCATCTATTTGCTATAGCCAGGAGAAATCAACTCATCCTCTATTAGTGCCAAGGCTACGACTGTTAGGGTTTCTTTCCCTGCAAACATTGCTAGAACTATTATTTTTTTTTTTCCTTAAAGGTTCAGGAAATGTCCTGAAGCAGATCTGTGACAGGAACAGATTTATTAGGAGAAGGTAAGATAGTTGCACTTCTTCTAACACCATGATTTGCGGTGCACAAATACCCATAGGAGTCACGTGTCTCTGTGTCATGCCACACAACTGTATGGAACAGAGGCCATCACTGAGTGCTGTGAAATATTGCCATGTTTGGGGCAATAGGTTGTCCCAAATTTGGATATGGTGGGACTAACTCCTATCTTCAAATTTTCCTTATTAGAAACTGACTTCATGAAACTACCAGATTTCAGTTCATCACAAAACTACAAGGTTTCTGAGCACAGTAAATGTCCATGCTACTTCTTCCTTCCTCAGAATAGGTCAGGTGAGGTTTCATTGAACTTCATTGGAAGTGATAGATTTTCCTAAAATGCAGCAACATTATTTCGGCCCCTGCAATTATTTGCAAAGTCAGGCAACTATTGTCAGAATTCTGGAAACTTCTCTCTGCCCAAAGAAAGCCACGTCAATTTCTCCTATTTCTTTCTGCTCATTAAAAAAAATTAATATTCTTTTATTACGAAGTGCATTTCAAAGCACTTGTCTTGTTATTGTATAATTAGTGATTGTGTATTAGTACGTGCAGGCCCAGAGCCAAATAAAAAAAAAAAGGAGAGAGAGAATGAAATGTATATGCTTTTTGTGATATCATCATAGGTAAACAAAGAGTGAAAACAAAAGCACCAATATGAAGTTGCCAGTACTAATTATTGGGTGGGATGTGAGGTACACAATGAACAAAGAATAAGAAAAAGCATTCAGTGTTCTGATGGCTGCACTTCATAGGTGTCTTTAGGACACTTGTCCCTAAAGTCCTGGCATGTTCTGCTTCCAGGGGTCATTCAGTGCTAGACAAGTTGTAAGGCTTTGTCAGACTTTAATCTTGAGCTGGATATTGAATATTCTTTTACCCTACGTGAAACCTAAATCTTCATGGTGCTAGAATATTTTTTAACCAAAAAGTCCTCTAAGCATGAAGAAAAAAACCCCAACATTTTCCAGGAATAATAAATATGGAAGTTCACACTGCCATTTTTTTCTCTCTGTGGAAGCATTAACAAGGATTGTTTTCTCTTCCTGGGCATCCATTTTCTCAATATCTGTTGGAGGTCAGTACCTTTCCACCGTCCACCCATCTGTAAAATATAGTTGTAATTCATTTGTGTGTTCAACAATTAGTAGAAATGCAGAGAGAAACACATGCATATGAAGAGAAACAATGAGCTTCTTTCCTTAGGAACTGAGACATAAAAATAGTATTAAATAAGATTTGGCATTTTGTCTGGAAAATACTGCAACAATTCCAGATAACAGGTTTTTTTTTTATTTTAAACAAACCTTTGTGCAAAAGCTATTTAAATGTAATGTGGATGGGATAAATCACAGCATACATATTGCAAAAATGATCTTGTATCAGAAGTTCTGAAACATTTCCACTTGAGGAAATAGATTTTCTCATGGATAATTCTTCTTGCTTCTGATTATAAAATACCTCATGTGTATCTAGAGTAATTTGCTTGCACAGAATCCAAGTGCAAGCAGGAAACAATTCATATTATTTTACATTGTCTGTTAATTAAAGGGAGAAATTAGGAGGGGTCACTAAAATGTGATCTCTTTGAAAACAACCTCAAGACAAAGAAGAACAGACATGGACAGGCAAAACCATACAAGGCAGTAAAAGCCTGTAAGTCACAGAGTAAAACGGATGAGGTGAATGAGTATAACATGTGCAAATGGTGCACAGGACACACCTTGTACTGGGTGAATGGTTTATTAATAACAGAGATTGGTATGTATAAAACAAAACTTTTCCATCCTCATCCTGAGTCAAGTGAGTAGCATTTAAATAGGGTTTTAATTGGGCCTTTTGTAGACAGAAATGCCGTGTGAGAAATTCAGATTTTGAGTAACTCTTAAGAGATGGAATTTTCCAGTACTGCAATTTTGCTTCAAGGGGTCTTAGCTTTTATTGAATGGTCCCTGGATAGGAGTAAAGTGAAACATAGCCTTGGCAAGAAAATAGGATAACGTAAGAGAAAGAGACAATGGTGCAGGAGTCCATGGCAAAAAATCAAAGGCAAGAGTTGTTACACTCATCAGATTGAAAGCAGTGAGGAAAAAAGCAGTAGCAGCAGGACATATCTGTGAAAATAGCCTCATTGTTTTTGTACCCTGTTATACCCAGTAAGTCATACTGGCAGTTTTATATCAAAGTCTTTCTCTTGACAACTCATTTACCAACAGTGACATAAAAAATGAATATTGGCACATTCCTTATTTCTTGGCCCGTATCTGACATTAACTAATTAATTAACTAATAAAATATCACTAATTGCAGAGACAGAGGTACAAGCCAAGGTTCTGGAATATTTATTTTGATAGCAGATAGCACTGCAAATCACTGCTGAGCACTAAGAATGGAGAGTAATCTGATGTGTTTTGCAGACAGAAATGCTTGCCTGACAGAGCATCACATTAATGAGGCAAACTACGACTTTTGCACAGTGGAGAGATCAAGACGTAAATATCAGGGTGTAACCCTGCAGAGGAAAATCCTCTAAAGACTTGTTGAAAGATGTGGTATCAAATGAATTGCTTACTTCTTAGAGACTGCTTTGATATTTATTGGTTCAAATTGCTCCACTGACTGACTCTTGCATAAGCTTTCATGCCCCATTTTAATCTTGACATTTTGGGAAGCCAGTCTGAGGCAGCGTAATGACTAGGTTTACAAAGGATCAAAATGAAAAAGAAGAAGCTGGGCTGTAATAATTATAGCCTGTGCAAAAAATACATTGAGAAAACAGAGTGGGAAATGATTGTATAGTAATGAACAGAGCAGTAATGCCAAGATATTTAGAAAATAGAGCCCTCGCTTTGGGAAATGTTCTGTACTTGAATTTCAAGATATACAAATAGTTTTTCAGTGTGTATGTGCATGGAGGTGTTGTCTTCTCTACACAATGTCCTGAAATCACATAGCTGAGATTCTGTGCTCAGGGGCAGCATCTGAGAAATAAAATTCTCTATTCATTTGTTTCCTGAATTCAGGGGACATGGGAAAACAAGGGAAGAGGGGAGGTGTAAAAAGGAGTGAAACCAACCTTACCCTTCCAAAACAGATAATCCAGCACTAGAGCTTCTACTTACATCTTTCTTATTGGTAGAACGTGTAAAATTCAATTTATTGTTCAGTGCTAAGCACAAAAAATGAAAACATGAGCAGGTGGTTAACTTCACCCAGTACACTCTTTTCAGCAGCAGTGGCAGAGTATGGGATAAAGGTATGGGAAAAACCTGTCTACCACAGCTTGGGAAGGACATGTTTCAGGGTAAAACAGGACAGAGTGAGGCCAGATCTACTTTCATGTTCCTAGTTGACCTCTAAGATATTGTATCTTGACCTATCTCCACTCCCTGACAGATGGGTAATGGTGACAGTTGGGTGCCCGCTAGAACAAAGTTCATCCAGCGATGTTAAGACTTCAGGGCCAATAGCATTCCTGTAGTAAACACTTTTAATAAGGGAAAATACCAGCATGCTTCAAATATTAGTAAACAAATGATTCAAAGCAGACACTAAAGCCCACAAGGACAGTGATTCATTGCCTCAGGAATTCATGCCAATTTTAATTTCCACCTGAACAATACCTGTAGCTGGTGGATACACTGGAGCAGTCTGCAGCTCCCTCTCTGTCACTTCTCGGTCTCTTTGTCTGGACATGCATTTCAGAGTTGAAACAGTGAGAATGAAATCAGAAATAGCTGTGGTTAACCCATTAATTCAGGGAAAGATATGTGCCTTTGCATTCAGAACAAATGTGCCTTCTTGGAACTGTTGGTGCACCTTATTTTCCAGTGTGCTCGTGAGACCTCCACTTTCTTTAAGCACATCACAAACTTAGACTATGAGCCCTTGAGGGCAGAGATTTGTCTGTGTTTCCTGGTATATATGAACTATCCAATATTGTCCAACATATGAGTGTTCAGAGTTCTCAAAAAGGCCTGGAGAGTCTGGAGCACCGGAAGGAGAAGAAGAAGAAGAAGAAGGAAGGTCTGTGTAAGAAAATCCCATGCATCTGTCTAGAACAGGTGCACAAACTTATTCTAATAAACTGGGCTTTGGATAAAATTTCATTGTAGATGTGTAATTTATAAACACAACACAACCTGGATTAATAAATCGTTGGGTGTTTCTTCAGAGAGTGACACCTGAAGTTGTTTTAATTTGTATTATTGTTCTATGCAATTCTAAGAGGTAGTGTTGAAAGCTGGAGTGAAAGAATGCTGTTATGATGACGTGACCTGATTTGTCCTACACATGTTGGTCTAGATAAAATTTTCACCTACTTCATGAAACAGGCAAGATCATGCTCTTAGCCTTGCCAGTGAAACCTGGGAGTCAACCCACTGATGCCAGGTTTGGTCTGCACAAATACAGAGATACTTTGGAGCAGAAGAAATCCAGCATAGTCAGGTTGTCTATCATTTCTCATTATTTTGGAGCATAAAATCTGCCAACTGCTCTTAAAAACATGAGCTAGGAAAACAATGACCTTTTAAAACTGATTTTTCAGTTTGAAGTTTGTCTAAAAAGCTTTCCTTGAAAGAAATTATGTGGTGACCAACTTCCAAGATAAATAGGTCATGTACATGTTGTATCAGGGAAGCAAATATTTCAGTATTTCAGTATTTGGCTCTGGGAGCAGAGAAGAATTTAGAGTAGGTATCCATAGCAAAGCAAAACCCAGCAAGATGTGGAAATAAATGGAGGTTTTAATGGTGCTTCTGTTCCATTCCACCTTTTAACAGAAACAGAGTACGGTGTTCTCCCAACTGCTGTTAGATAGGAATAACTACTTCAAACTTGTATGGGCAGGTAATAGGCACAAAAATACTGACCTGTACTCCATCTGGTTTTCTCTTTGTTTTGATATACATAATTTCACATCAAGACCAAATGTATTATGAACTTGGGTCAAACTGGCATAAAAGCAGAAAAATGCTTGGAGTGTCAGGAACGGATCTCGGCAGTTCATAAAGCAAACTGTGGAGATGTGATTCACCAAGCAGAGAGCGCCATAAATGGTCCATGATTATTGATTCTCCCTTGAACTGTAATGAATCTTCCCTGGCATTTTGTTGAGCATTAAATACCATGATCTACATTTAATATAGATCAGTCCTGCTCTAGATCTAGGCTGGGCTTAATTTCTTTTCTCCCAGATACTCCCACCTCCCTGAAAACATGTGATTAAACTGTTCTGATTTCTTTTTTAGATGAAGAACTCTGTCTCCACAGTAAACAAAAGAATGCTCTGTCGCAAGACAAATTGAATCAAATTCTCCAGGAGTTTTTTGGTTCAATTAAGCTGTGGGATAGTCCATATCATAGGTGCAAATCTCTCTGTGCATTATAGGACCACAGACAGGGATGTGGCAAAAGGTAAAACCAGGAATTATGTCTTTAAGGGCTCGTTGGAGACACTTGTAATCTCGTTTTATTGGTGGTACCCTCCCCAACATAATGAACTTTGATGAAATAATGAAGTAGCTGTGGCGCCTGTGAAACTGAGCAGGCAGCTTTGCCAGTTAAAGACCTCCCATGAACACAATCGCCCGGGCAACAACTCTAGACTGCAGTGAAGCCAGAAACTCTGGCAAGTTACCCTTTCCCGTCTCTTAACTCCTTGCAATTCTGCTTTTCAAGCCTTGGAAAAAAAAAAAAAAGATCGTCCACTTAGGTCTGTGGTTGAGGGATACAGCTTAAAAAAAAATACATTTTGTAAGAATCCACTGCGTTATTTAAAATGGCTCCAAGTTCAGCAGCCAGCAAAGTTACAGAAACCATAAGGCTGGCTCTGCCACTGAACAAGTTCACATGTCTAAGGAAATGAATACATGGAAGACTTTAAATAGCAATATTTTTAATTCGGCAAGGTTTCCACCCCCTGCCAGACTTGGACAGCATGCAACAGATGGTAATAGGAATCTGTAAATTCATCATTGTTGTTTTTAAGAAGTTGGATCCATAGAGCACAAACATTTAATAATGGATATAATTAAATTCTTTCCTAGTTAGTTTGACTCAAAAGCCAATTGGCACCATAATGTCATTTCATTTACATAAAATATATGGTAATTCTGATTCAGAGAACTGTGATTTTACAGGGCTGGAACTACAGATGAAATAAAGATAAAAGAGATCAGAGTTAGGAACACCCCTCTGATAACCTGCCTCAAGTTTGGAGTTTAGATATTCAAACTCTAATCTTTATAATTGAATTCAGGTCCAAATCAGCTAAAAGCACAAGCATTTTCAATATGACTAATGACTTTGGTCACTCCAATCTCCTGATGATTAAATGAAGATGTCTTCAAGTGACCTGATTTTGATAGACGATATTAAACCAAGTCTGAAAATCAGACTCCCCGAGTGGTGGAAAACCCATGGGATCAACAAACTTTATGAGATTTCTTCCCTCTTGATGATGAACTGTTCTAAGAACTGCTGACTGCATTTTCAGTGCATATGAAGCTACCTTTGAAAATTTTACCAAAAGTTGATCCAGATGTTTAAGCTGAAAATCATGTAATTGGTCCATTTCTACATAAGAACAAATTCTCATTTTTGTTGAAAGTGAAACTGTAACATTTCCCTATTAGTTTAAAAAAAAAAAAACACCACAGATTAGATTATTTTAAGTCAGTGAGACTGAGGAAAGCTTGCTAGGATTGCTTATTGTTGGGAATTTTCATTTTGAAACAGGCTTCATGCTTTAATAGCTGGTTCTCAGTAACCCTTGACAGAGTAGCATCTGAAGATAGACAAATATAAATTGGAGTAAAATCACAGCCATGTTTGTTGGGAATGTTCAGAGCATCAACTCCCATTAGGGCTCTTCAGGCAATGTATTTGCAAAAGAAAGATTCAGGAGAAGTCCTGGCTTAAGGCACCCTTTCTTCTCATTCCCTGCCTTCAGTCACTCACCCCTTTGCCCTGCTGCTTCCTCAGTTATATCTCTCAAGTAACTGAAAATATTGGACTGAAATAAATAAACAGACTCTTTTTTTTTCAGTTTTTTCCTAAGTCAAGTGAATTCCCCGATCTGGTTCCATGACCAGGTCCTGAAATATCTGTGCTGGCACAAGTGCAGAAGGTGATACCTACAGAATGGGAAAAAAGAATGGGAGAGAAGAGGTAGGCAAATGGGGCAGAAGAGGAGATAACACCTAAACTATTATTGCTGCTGAACTCCACAGCACCAAGCTGCAGCCCCATGGTCCAAATGCCGTCCTGCTCTGAAAGGGGGGAAGACCCACACTGTTATCCGACACTTTTCCTGAATGCCATTCAGACATGGCCAGAAATATCCCAGGCTTTGGGTGGTTCAGGGTCTTCCTGAGGCTGTGCAACCTTGTGTTCACCTATAAATGCTATGGCTGTTCCCCACAAGGGCTTGGAAACACTTCAAGAGATCAAATCATCCTTCTCCCACTCAACAGTAAGATCAGCTATATGGATGTCCATGCAGCTATTTCGATCCATCTATATATCGGATGGTGTATGAGCAAGGATGGGGTATCCAGGGTCTGTGCCATTCCACAGAGGTACAGAGTAGACACAAGCTAGTCAGATCGTCATGGACCTGGGAGTAGTCACACTGATTTTGTGGTTTCAGAGGCTGAGATTGTGCCCTTTCAGAGACAATAAGTCTCTGATTGCTCATGAAAGCTTTCGGATGTTTGTGGCAATGGATTGGTGACTTAGTTTCTCATTGTCTGCATGTCAGCAGGGTCCATTTCCTGATTCTCCTGGGGCAAATTAAATTCTAGCTATGTCCACCCAAATTAAACTGTAAATATAAGGAGAACAACTATTGTGTATGCTCTAACGCATTGCTGGTCGGTTGTCAATGAAGGAACAGCTCCTTGATGTCTTTTTTACCTGAAGAAACTAAAAGTACATAGTGCCCTTTTAATCTGGAAACAAAAGAGAATAAAGGCAAACAAATGGAGGCCAAATTATCTAGCCTTGAGATCTGAGTTTTCTCCATATTGAACTTCTGGTACCTACTTAATGAGCCCATGTTGTTGCTCGCTAGTGAGTGAGAACAAAGAAAAGTGACTCATGCTGCCTTGTTATTGTTACATAATCTATACAAGTAATTTATTTTTATGGTTAATTACTGGATTAGTTAGGTATATTGGAAATGTAAAGGGATGTGGCAGAAGGAGTTATGAGAGATTCAAACCGGTGTCTGTGCAAAATTTCTATGTATATAACCTGGAGGAAAATCTGCGCAAAGTGCAACCTCTTCCAGGGCCTGTCATTTGTGTTAGCACTTCTCAGTGCAGCTGGATTCCCTTCAGCCTCAGCAGACCTTTGCCTTTAGATTGGTGAGAGGCTTTTTTACAGTGACAAAATCACCTTTTTCCTACCTCTGTGAATAATTTTTGCTCTTACCTGCTGGCGGAACCTGGAGTCAATATGTGGTTCCTTCTCACATGAGTACACAGGGCTATTTGTACAGCCCCCCTCATCACTGTCTATATTAGTCACCATAGAGCTGTGAGAATACAGGTATAAATCTTTCCAACCACACTCAACTGCTAGATTGGTTTGTGTTATTTATTAAAAGGTAGCAACAATAATTATACTGAAGTGACTGGATGCATCTAACTATGTTGTAGACATGCAAGTATGCATTTGAAGCTGCAAAAATCCATTGGTTATGAAGTGACCTAAATTGGGATTACATGCTGAGGCATCAGTCTAATATGAAATTACTGCTATTTTTTTATGGTAATGACCAATTAAGGATCAGCACCTCAGAAACCTCAGGTGGCTGGTTTACACGAAACAAACGTTGACCTTGAAAATCTGCCCTTTTTGAAATCCTAATGCTGATGTGTTCTGAAAGGGTCAGCCCGTCACCATGGTGTTGGCAGGGGTGAGTTGTGTTTGGCTGCCGAGCACCGATACATCCTCGGTGCCAAAGATTAGTTGTGAGCAGGGCAGTTGCTAGGAGCCTGGGGTAAACACGAATGCTCCCTGCTTTCCATACGGCTCCACTTCAAAGTCACGCAGCGCACTCGTGAAAGTACCCAACGCTCCTCTCTGCTCCTTTAACAACATGTGGCGCATGGGGTAGGGAGTCATATTGTGTTCTTTTGGGTCTTTTTAAAACAAATTTTTATTTAACCTCTGCTTTGACCCAGCACGTAAGTGTGTTGCCCAGATATGCTCCATTTCAGTTTATTTAACCAGAATGTTTGCTTACTCAGTGACCACTGGAGGGGAACTACTGTTCTTATTAATTCCACAATGGGTATTTGTTGCTTCTTGTTTTCTGACATTTTCTTTATGACCGTAATTGCAGAGTTCTTGTTTTCAGATAATAAATGCACGTGTCTATTTGCTCAGGTATTATGCAATTGATCTCCAGCTATTAATTAAAGATCTAGACTCAATGTCTCTGAACCTGCCTCCGGATATTTGTCCTTATTGTGTCATACCTTGGATGCACAAACAGGGAAACCACGTACAGCTCTGTATGTACATTGCTCATGCCCTTTAATAAAGAAGTCTAAATTCAGGAATTGCAAAGAAGGATTATACAGAGTAAAGAGTATTTTTCTGATGGGATTTTTATTCTTCCTTCTTTCCCTGGGCTGCCAGCATTTCTCTCAAGATGCTGACGCGCAAGTATAATGAGCTGTTTGCTCTGCACTGCTCTCAAAAAGCCTTACAGACTAGAAGGAGTTTATTTTTCCTTTATTGCTGTTGCTGTTAATAGCGGGACAGAGTATAGTTGGCACTGGGAGCAGGATGAAAATTTCATGGGTGAAAAGAGAAATCAGAGATTGCAAATTCATTGCAGAGAGAAGACAGATTGGTTGCTCTCACTCCCAAGAGCCCATTTGGACAAATATGTTATACGATCCTGTGAACAAATTGTTACTTTTCCAGACTAGACTGTTTTCTGTGTAAACACTTTACTGTAGCAATGAACAACACTTTCAATCCAAAACTCAAGGAAAATAGACACTCCAAAACATTTGGAACTTGTTAGACAGCAGAAGGAAAAAAGGAAAGACAGATTGCAAAAAAGAAGCTTTTCACCTTCTAAACGTCCTCATTTTTATATTTTTTTAAAGTTCTAAAAATCCTGCCAGAGAACTCCAAAGCTTTTCAAAGCCCAGAACAGCACGGATCCCCATATAGCAAAGGGAGAACTTAGAGAGGCAGAAATTGTTTTCAGTTGACTTAGTAAGAAGTCATTATGTTTGAAAAGCAACGTTAATGAGCTTGGGAAGCCAGGATTTGGTTCCTACCCCTTTCATATACTTCCTGTTCCCCTTGGGAAGATCACCTAGCCCCTTTGTGACTCAGTTTCCTCGACGCCAAAGGAGAACAGCATTTTCTGACCTCACAGAGAGTGTGTTTGAGAAATAGTTGAGTACCTACAGGGATGGAGCCACAGAAATACAAGGTTTTATTACCAGCAGACGCAACTGGTGTATCTCACAGCAGCCAAACAATTTTCAGGTGAAGAGTCTTCCACTGGAAAATGCTGATTCTGTGGTACCAAAATGTTTGGCAGAAAAGAAAGAATTTTGTTGTGTTATATATGAAAAATTAGTTAAAAATTTTGCTTTGTGACACTTCGAGATTGTATCTATGCACTACATTATTTATCAGTTATAGAAATGTCAGGACAGTGTTGCTCCTATCAGAGCCAAGTCCTTCAACTTTTTAAACCTCATATAGATCAGTGGGCTTTCCTTGATGTTTCTAAAACTTCATTTTTTAAGTACTGTTTCACTGGGCAAAGGAAAACATAATATTATTTCTTCATGTCCTTGACACAAGGACCATCACTAACCCCCAAAACAGAGCAAAGCTTTGGTCCTTGTCCCTCTGTGTGGTCGTAGCCACCCAAAGACATGCGGGAGAAGTATCTGTGCACAAACTAAAATCAGTAACTTGGTTCAGGCCTGGGAGTGCTGTCAGCAACCCACAGTGAACACATGTTAAAATAAGAAATTAGAATTTCTGGCTTGATCACAAGCTAGAGACACTAAGTGTTTTTTTAATTTTTCCATTCCCTAGACAAATTAAATCTTTTGTGTCTAGAGCTCTTATGGCTATTATCTCTTTCAGCATTTGGGTTGCTAAGAGGGATATGAACATCTCTGCCTATGGCTGCTCAGGTTAGAGTGGGCTGCTGAAACCTCACAATTCTGTACAGAGGAGGTGCACACAACTTCTGATACAGTATCATAACATTTTGGCATAGTTTCATCCTGCGTAACAAAATGAAAACCATGAGAACACTGGCATAATCTTTTGGCTTTGCAGGCTTGGCTGCCGCGGGCTCAGCTTCTCAAGGTTTAAGAACTTTTATCCCAGTTCAGATAATATTGCCAAAACTCAGGTTGTCGTCTATAGAAAATAATTGCTTGTCCAAGTCTTTACAGTCTCTACACTAGTTTAATAACAAGTAATTAGTTGAATAAGTCCAATTAATGCCTTTGTACAGATCTAAGATTGGAGGAGGATTGTAGGTCAAGTTTAATTTTAAAATACATTAGAATTTCTATCACTCTGTACACACCCAGGGCAATGCTGTTATGGGCTTTCCCATTAATACATATGATTCATTATTTGGACTTGAAGCCCAGATCTAACAATGCATGTATCTAAATCTCTAAAGCCTATCTAGAACTGTAACATTTGCTGTGAATGGGGGCTCTTTTTTTTCCCCTTTCTCCAATAAATATGCTGGAGCCAGTATCACCTGCAAATGAGGGTGGAAGGGCAGTTCCTGCACAGTCGTGCAGGTGGAACACCACCTTGAAACCCTGAGCATGACTTTTGTATTCGATGGTACTTCACGGACGGTCCACCAGCCCCCAGACAGCAAATCCCCAACTAGATCCACACCTGACCAGTGCTGTGTTTTCCAAAACCATTACTCTGGTTCCAAGAGCTATTGAGACTCATGCATTTTCGTGGATGACTCTGTTGCTCCTTGCTTCAGGGCTCTGACAAACTTCACTTCAGCTCTTGGCTCACGCTATGATGGTGCACGAGCAGGGAGAGTCAGTTTGTGCAGCTTTCTCACTGAAAAGGAACATTTGCTTTTGAGATTAACGGGCCGGGCCAGGAAAATTTCACAGCCCTCTAAATAAAATGTTGTCGAGCCATTATGAGTAGTAAAGGACGTGCAGCTGTTTTGCAAGCCAGCTCATTTACTGACTGTCATTAAAAGCTCATATACCTCCGTGTTGTGATGTTCTCATTATTAAAAGATAGACAATATCATAGTAATTGGAGGTGTGCGCTTTAAGTGTTATTTCTATCCTCTACCACTCCTCTTGGTGGTCAGAGCTATCTATTCTTGTCACGCACTGACAAATTTCCTCCAAAGTGGCTTTTATGTGATTGGTTAGATTAATTATTTTCTGTCTGGGACCACTATCAGGCCTATTCTGATATTAAAATGAAGTTTTAAATTGATTTTTTTAAAAATTTCATTGGCATTCTGCACTGAGTTGAATCAGGATCCCAGTGAGATTATTCCTCACAATGTCAGATTCAGATTCTGAATTTTGTGAGATAATAATAATAGGAATTATAATAATAAATCACATTTCTAACTATGGATATTAAAAAATAAAAATAATAACTGTGATTTGAATGTAATAAGAACTAGTTTTATGACTTCAAGGCCAGTCTGAAACAGAAACGTTATGCAAAAGAAAGTAAAGAAATACAAGGTCGGAAAAGTAGCTGTAACTGTCAGGCCAAAGTTCATCTAACACAAATCCTGTGTTTCTATGATGTAAGCAAAGGTACAGAGACATCCTGACATCCTTCTCTTTGTACATCCTCCTCTTTGTACATCCTCCCAGCTTCCAGGACTAGCTGATACAGGGACTTTCTGATCCAGAAAAGGCAACTCGGCTATTTAGAGCAGCTGGTGGACTCAGCCTACCAGAAGCGCAACTGTCTGTTATGATTTAGGCCCCACGGTTCCTTACAGCAGTGACATCCAGAGCTTGTTGACATGTTTTGTAAGCAAACAACTTCATTGCTGATTTGAAGTTTGCTCCCTCCTAGGTTTAGGGAGCGTCCCTTGGTTCTTATGCTGGACGAAGAGAAACGCAGTTTAGGAAAGGTAAACTGACAGCAATCATCTCAGTGGGTTATTATTGTTTATGATGTGTAATTTAAAAGCCAGATTTTCCAACAATTTATGGATGCAATTATGCACCTAATTTACACAGTTATTTTAGACTTATGTATAATATTGGCTAACTGCATGTTCAACTGGGTTAGTGCAGGGCTGGAACAGCACCAAATGTTCCCTGGTATATTTTTCCAGGGGATGATGCCACATTTAGCATAATCTCTTCTAACTAAAGTGAACAGTAAGTCGACTCACTAATAGTTTCACACCAGGTACAAGCCACATTATTTTACAAGGAGGGAGCATCCATTATTACCAATAGATGTTATGTTATAGAAGGAATCTTCTGACTTTGCAGTTTAGCAGTAAAATCATGGAATCATGTCATTTCAGAGTTGGAAGGGACCTCTAGAGATCATCTAGTCCAACTCCCCTGCTAAAGCAGGATTGCCCAGAGCACATTACTCAGGATTGCATCCAGATGGGTCTTGAAAGTCTCCAGAGAAGGGGACTCCACAACCTCCCTGGGCAGCCTGTTCCAGTGCTCTGTCACCCTCACCGGAAATAAGTTTTTTCTCATATTTGATTGGAACTTACTATGCTCTGGCTTGTGCCCGTTACCCCTCGTCCTGTTACTGTGAACCACTGAAAAGAGCCTGTACTGGTTAGACAAAAATTTAATAGCACAGAATGACTGAGATGTTCCTTTTAAAGAGTGGGTCTTCTTCTGGTGCAACTTCTTTGGTGCAACTTCTGATTTTTCTTCTGGATTTTCAAGCTAACTCACTGCAATACCTGGAATGCATATCTATAGTACACATATATGTATACTACATGGGCTCAACAAGTTTTCACATAGCAAGGGCTTTGGCAAATTGCTTTAGAGACCACAGCCTCTGAAGTATGCAAAAGGCCACTGTATTGGGCAGGCTTGTAAATACTTACTTGTCACGCACAACAGTAAAAAAGCAGTGTTGCAATTTCTGCTGTAATCTTGCCCAAAGCCAAACCAGTAATGGGGCCAAAAGTTTTGGATGAAAATGTCCGTGAAAATTAAGCTATTGAATCATTTTCAGGAAGCTGCTTCAGTAACTCAAGGTGAAATCAACTGAGTGTTTAGCTTTGCCCGGTGATACATTGTGGAGTAGAAAGCAAAGGATTTCAGAGGGGAAGGGTCTCTCTTTTGCTATAAAAGCCCAAAGGTAAGCAATTGACCTAATGGCAACAACAAAAAAGAAATAAATAGAAAAGAGCAATTATAGCACTGCAATGACTCATCTTGGTGGTTAGACGAAGTACTTTACACATCTCAGCTAAACTGAATACTTCATAAAAGACTCTAAACTGAAGACTATCCATATGAAACCGTGCGTGACACTGATTTATGAGGAGAACCATATGACTGTAAATCATTGACAAACTTCTTGCATAGCTACATCATGGTAACAGAATGATCATGTCGCATAGTAAGATATAAATGACTCATTTAATTTCATGGAAAGAGAAATCCTGGAAGATATTGAAGCTTTAGGAACTTGAGCCATTTATATGCATTTGCTTTGGCTTCATGGTCCTTAAAACCTCTAAAATAACTTTGAAGTGAGGTTATTTATAAAGAAAAACTACAAACAAATTAAGTTAAATTTACAAGGTAATACACAATGGACATACAAATATCTGACCTGAATGAATGTTTCACAAATGTAATTCAAATAACAAATGAACAGCGTGGCACAAAAGGACATTGTCACCATTATGGAGCCTCAAAATAAGACTATTTTTTCCAAGCTTGTCTGCCTTCAAAGATATTTAAAACCTGATTCTCCTCCAGCATGTATTAGTGTCAATCAAAAATAACTCTGCTCAGGTCAATGGATTTACACAATTGCAAAATTAGTATAAGTGAGAGGACAATCAGAGCTTTTGTATACTACAAAAATCTCTCTTAATAGCAACAGCAATAGAGAAGAAGGAGGTAGGAGGTCCTTTTCCAGGACAGGCTGGGTGGATAAACAAGAAAAACCTGCTGAGCTTGTAAGTGAGGATTTGTAGGAGGAGCTGTAGCATTAATTTAGCCATTAATTCACTCTTTTAAAATTTCCCCTTTCCTGTCTTTTGCTTCATGTGACATGTTTAGCGGTAGTTGGGCCATAAATTTAACATTAGACTGCAGAGACGTGGTCTCCATTACATGGGATCCATAAAGAAGTGTGGAAGTCTAAAATTACTTTAATGGGAGCAGTGGCTTTTGGGTGGTTTCTTGTGAAGATGTGACAAAAAGTATGTAGTGTCTCTCCCAGGCCATGGGCTTGCCAAGTTGGAGAGCTGCCTTCTGCTACAACTCCACCACCAGAGACCTTGCATGGTTGCTGTATCTGTGTGATGTTTCCAGGGAAAGGTGCCCTCAGGAGACACATTCTTAGCTGCAGATTCGTGTTACAGGATCACCCCCACTTCACATGCAGGCACATTTATGCCGTGGGACACCTCTGTTCTGTGACCAAAGCAAGCGGCCATCAGGATTTCACTAACCTGTAGTGGCTGTTCAAACAAGCTGTTTCTCTCCTGCCGCATGCACCCGTTTTGATAGTACTGTGAGTTGGCTCAGTGCATGGAAAACAATGTTCAAAAAGGAAGGAGAAGACATAGTACAAAACATTTCTGCTGTGTGACTCCATATTGTACATGTGTCAGATTTGTTCAACTCTTGTAACAGGTCAGATTCCCAGATCACAGAAGCCGCTAAAAAATGCAACTCACCATGTCTTTGTTGGAAGACCTAGTAGAATCAAAGACAAAAATAAGTGAAAATGTGGGAGAATAAGCTCGTACATCTTGCAGATGGACTTCCCCTGGCTACAGAGGGTCAGTGTTTGGAGAAGGAAGGTGTGTTGAGTAATGCTTCACTGACTTTAGACTACCACCTTTCCTATAGAAAAGAGATTGCACTTACATCAATAGATAGTTAAACCTTGTCAGTTAGAGAGGAAAATCTACTTATTCAGGACAAAACTTTTGTTAATATAACTTCCTCTAAACCACTGGGATTTTGCCAGCAGATTAAACCACAAATAATTTACCCAGAGAATATGAAGTCAACAAGCTTTAGAACTGTGGGAACAGCAACCATTGAATAAATCATTTGTGAATATCATTTAACTAAGGACAATGATAATATCACAAAGTTATAGAAAGATCAGTATGTTACAGATAAACACAGATCAGGCTTTCAGCTTATAGCAGTAGCATGGCTTCCCTGAAGTCCATGTACCTCAGTCACTTTGGCCTAGTGAAGTAGAACAAGCACTTGGGGAGTTTATTCTCCCTTTTGCGCTTGCAGAGCAAGACCTGTGCCATTAACTGCTTTAGAGTTATTTGGTGGACCAGAACAATTTCTCTCTGATGTGAAAGCTACTTTCCAGCTAATGGGAAAAACAAAACAGTTTTCTGATAGGAGATAGAGGAGATAGTGCACAGAGGACATACGATAGCTGATAGTCCTGCCTAAGGGAGTCCGCATTTGTTCTGGCAGAGTATCTTTGCCAGCCCAGGACTGCCCTGGAGACACATTTCTTCAGAGCTTCTCTCCGTAGCTTTGCAGAGCCTTTGCGTGCTACCTCATAGCTTGTACTGTTTTTACATTTGGCTTTAGGGAAAGGTTAGAGTTACAGAAGAGATAACCACCCACCTGGGTGATGGCACTGCCATTGCTCTCAGCAAGGCTTCCTCTTTCCTCGCCCCCATGCACTTGTCTGATCATGAACTGACCCAGCATGAGTGCGAGCAGATCAAGTCATGTTGTGATTTACAGTAAGCATCAACATTAAGACATTTCTGAGCTTTTGCCTAACAATAGTAGGTGGTTGCTTTTTCTCTTCCCCAACAAGTGAAAATAAAAAAATAAAATACAAAACTCTGAGGGGTTTTGACATTGTTATTCAAATTACATTCCCTTCAAGGCTCTCCCAGGCAGTCTATCTTAGATCAGTAGGGTTCTGACATCTTTTACCTTGTCTCCTGGTCTTGCTGACAAACAGCAAGAGGTAAATTTGGAAACATCATCTCAGCTGTGAGATGGTTCCTCATTTCATTTCGTAGCCTCCTGAGGCTTTAGAAGGGAATCCCACCTCCAGACGGCTCATAAAGTCATTTGTGACACAGGATGTCCCAGTTACTATATAGGAATGTTGAAAGCATTTTATTTTCTCCCCTTTGATTTTTATTGGTTGAGCTCCTGGTCTTTTGTGAGTAATTATACCATTTGCTTTATGTCTTGCTTTTATAATGACTAATACAAAAATATATGTACAAGCAAATGGAAGCATATTACTGAGTGATTAACAATGAACAATTAGGATTAATTAAGGCAATTATTTTAATAAATAAGAATTAGTAAAATATATCCATAAACAAAGCTATGGCACATATTAAGCATGGCTGATGCAGGCTAAAGAAGCAGAATTGTGACAATTGGGAACAGAGGCAAGGAGGAGACAGAGTTGATTAAAGAGAAATAGTTGTGTACATAAAAAATGTAATTAGGCATAGGACAGAATAGGCACATTCAGACTGCTGTGTCACTTGCAAGGATATTTCATTTCATCTGTTACCGCTACAGATGGGATTCATACACAGTCATCCATGTCTAGTCATGTCCTTAAATTTCCATTTCTTTCACAGTGATACAAAGAAGTCAGAAAGGCATAAAAGTGTCCTAAGAAACAACAGGAAAAATCATTCTTTTCCATCACTTTTTAGTATCTTGGTTTTGAAAGCTGGTCGTTATCATCGAGATGAGAATCTGTTCTGCAGATTCAGAGGTAGGAATGAAACTTCCTGTGGTCTAAGATTTGCACCAACATCACTGAAATCAGAAGAAAATCAAATACCCCTTTTAAGGTTTGTGCACCTATTAATGGCATTCTTTAATATTAATATGTTTTATTTATTTTAGATGGGGTAAAGCAACTTGTCTCGTGCTATTTTATAATACCTCATATTTCCCCAGCTTCCATATCACCACTGGAAAAGACAGAGCATGGGGTTCCCACGCTGATGGGTGATTCTGCTCCTATGGCACTACAAGTGAGAGTTTTCCAATGGCTAATCTGTCCAATTAAATGGGTATGGTCTATTACTGGGCATTATTAACCTTTGGCACAATCAGATCAACTGAAAGATGCCAGTAAAGCTGTAAAGTCAAAGAAGTAAACTTCAAGATTTTATACGCTAGACCACTGCCAATAGCTTTTCTTTCTGCAACAAAGTGTTTCGGTAGACTGGGGTGCTCAAATTAGAATCAAACCTCAGTGCTAGAAGTTTAATAATAAGAGTAGTAAGAAAGTATACAGAAACACTGAGAGTGGTGCTACAGACAATAAAAGCAGGAATTTGGGGAAGACACTGCAGTATCGAGAATATGGTCTGGCAATCACATGATATTATTCAGTAAATAGTGTTCACTCTGGGGTAAAATACAGTTAGTTCTTTATTTGATTAGATGTATTAGGAGTATAAAACTGTTAGGCCCATAGTCACATTCTCCCCTCCTGCAGGAGAGTCCAGCTGCTGACTCAGCATTTGTTTGTTGTTAGGAAGAACTTCAAGTCTCAACCAAGCCTCGTAAAACAACTTTGCTCCAGTAAATCATGCTGCCTTTTTGTAGATGTTGAAGGTCAATAGAATGACAGGAGTACACATACAGTTAAGAAACCAAAGCCCCCAGCAGAGACTTTCTCAGTCTCTGAGAAAGTATTGTTCTACTTGAGTTCGGTGTCTGTTCTTTTGGCCATGATTAAGCAACAAGTTTAAGCACATGGTTAAGGACTTTCCTGAACTGGTGCCTAAACTTGCTATTATGCAGCTGAGTTTTTGGTTATTATCAAAGTCTTCTCCAGTCTGTAATCAAGAGTGTGTCAAGGATGGTAAAGGACTGAGCAAGACAGAGGCCAGAACTGTGCGTCCCATTGTCCCAAGCCCAAGTTGGATACCTCCAGATATTTTAGTAACTGGAAAACTACGTGCTTTGAAGGGTAAAATAATTCATTATATTAGAGATTAAAAGCAAAGCTTTAGAAAAAAAGCTTGCTTCAGTCAATTCTCAGGGAACAAAAAAAGCACAAAATCCTTTTTTTTAGCATAGAAGAACATCAAATTGATATTTATCTCCCTCCTGGGAGAGATGGAATTGAAAGCATTTTAATTCATAAATATCTGGCTTGTTTCTCTTCAAAAGCTTCCTGAGAATCCAGAGAGGAAGGGGAGCTCTCATTTTATAACTACTTCAGCAAGTCCAGGTGGCACAGTCCACTTACAGCCGTCGATATTCATGCAGGCAAATACGCGCACAGTGTTGACAGTCTCTTTTCTTTGCTGTTGCTGGAAGACAGCCCTTCCAGTCTGGTTTTGAACATGTTATGACCATTTGATTGAGCCATCATTTTATCATACGCCACTGGCTTTTGTAACCAGGCTCTTGCCTCACTGTCGTGCTGCTAATAAATCGGGGTGTTAGTCTCTACCGTCTGCAGTTTTGGAGGGAAGACAAAGTTTAAAGGAAAGAAGGAGATCTTGAGGCTTGCTGTTTGGAGTTGGCTCTGCATGGTATTTCACTATGTAAGCAAACATATGCACGGTTTTCTGTTAAGGTTTTCAGGCAGAGTAGTTCAACAGGCAATTTCCTGTACTGAGTAGTGCTATAATTAGGATTGCCACTGGAATGAAACACTGTGTGCCCATATTATTGTATTACACCATGTTAGCATTTAATTGTTACATCTGAGAGACTTACACACCCACATTTTGAGTGGGTGACTTCTCATAGGCTGCTTTTTACATCATGGCTTTAATTCCCTATATTATTCCTCGGTAAGTGTATTTATATTCACATGTGTGTCAGTAGAGGACCACAGACAGTAAATCGTTACAGATACTTGTGGTTATTTTTTATCTGTACAAAGGCATATACACATATACCAGCATCTTAGTTCAAGTGAAGCAGGAATGACGGGAGAAAACATTTGGATTTCGTGATGAAGGGACACCTGTGAATCTCTCAATCCCAGCTGTGCCAACCCAGGAATCCTCCTGAGTTTTGCTCATAAACGTAAATCAGCAGAACCTGTCCAAAGAGCCACTCCAGGTTAAAGGGATCAGACTTTCTGTTTCCACTTTGGTGAAAAGACACTTTTGACATTAGTGGCGGCATTTTTGGGCACTTTATTATTCATGCTTTACATGATTGGTCTTTAGGCTTGCAGTGTAGTAAGGGGACGCTGGAAAGAATAAAAGTAATAATAGACTGCAAGCTACAGGAATGACATGTGTCTTAGGAGCTGTTTGTCTGCGTATCATTTCTGGTTATAGGCAAGAGCCACTCAAGTTCATTAAAAGCGAACGGAAGTCCTTCAGCCCCAGATTCCTGTCATTTCATTTGAAGAGGAGGCCTCTGGCATGTAACCAGATATCTTCCGGGTTTTAAGGCTTGCTGATCTTTGCCTTTAGACTTCTGGACAGTATTAATTTACATAGGCCTGAAAACAAGCGTGGCGCTATCCGTCTTCTTGAGTTACAGGCAAGGAACACCAATAAACTTCCTGATGTAACTAATAAAGGAAATTGGGAAGGAAGGAACAGTCTATCAATTATCAATAGGATAAAAGTTGCAGGAATCAGGCAAATTAAAGTATGCAAGCCAAGTAGTTAAATAGTAAGAACTGAGATTCTAAAGGGAACTCTGAGCTCCTTCTCATTTTGACATACTGACCATAAATCCATTCACAAATGGGCAACAGTAGAGAAAAAGGAGGACAGAGACAAGAAGAGAAATAGCAAGAGAAAGCACATTTTTGAAAGAAAAGAGAAAGGGATGATTTATTCCTGAGTGGGAGAGATGGAGATCTGCCACTTTTCATAAGATGTTGTGAAAAAAAAATGGCTCTTTTTGTGAGCCACACTTCTTGGGCCATTTGTTTGTATCATCGTTTTAGTGCAAGCTGATGCCCTTCCTATTTTGCTAGGAGCGCCAAATAAATGGAAATTCAAAAGTAATTGTATGTAGTTTCTATTAATTCCAGTGATAAAAGTACCTCCATATTTCAGTGTTGAATCTGACTCAGCTGATCTAAGAAACTGGGACATTATGGAAGAACACAGAACCAAACTCTTCTGGGATTTTGCTTTGACTGATTCCCCATTATCATCCTCCAGTTAATATTTCTTTTACCAGTGGCTAAATCTGCTCCATTCCCAAAGTTGACATATAGCATCTCAAACACATTAATACACTTCTGCCTTTGGTCTAAGTTTTCTTCCAAAATATTTTTATTATCCTTTCTGCAACCTATTCTGCTTGTTTCCTAATCAGNTCCTAATTGGTAAATGAGTTCTTTTTTCACCTTCAGATTTCACATCAATCCACAATAAAGAGAGAAAAAAAAAAAAGATCCAGGAGAGCAAAAGCACATGTTTTGCCTGAAAGACAGTCCCACAGCATGCTTCCCTGAGGTCATGGGTCAGAAAAAAAACAGGAACAAAAACCCTAAAAATGTGACACACCCTTACTTAGGCCTTCTTTAAGCACATGCCTAAGACTGAGCACACTATTAAGCCCTTTTTTGGCAAATGGGCTGAGCAGAGGATTTCCTTTGCCGGTGAGCTACTTACGATTTGTTCTTTTCAGCAGTAGGAGTCAGAATCGGGAAAGCTGTTTATTATTCAACCGTCTCTTCCAAAGCAAGGAAAACACTGTTTATAAGAAACTTCAAAAGCCTCTGTCACAGATATCAAGTCTATATACTATATGCCTTTGCCAAGTCAAATTAGGTTATTTTACTTGATATTAAGTTTGACAAGCAAAGAGCCTGTGAAAACCAGAATCCCAACTGGGCGTGCCTCCCACAACTCACTCAATTTTTTAGTGCTAAAATTCCTACAGTAGCCCTATTCTTCACTCTCATCTTATATTTCTGTCTGTATTTATCGTGTCTGGAAATTTACCTCATTGTGTCCTAGACATCTTCTAATATTCAGATTCTTCAAGAATGTGAACACAAGTAGACTTTGTTTTGGCTATCAAACCAGTCCTACCACATGTGGATGCCTCTGTGGGCTTTGGTTTCTATTTACCTCAACAGATTATAAATTCTATTATCATGCTAATGTGCAGGTCAACTGAGCGTATCAGACTTGTGGGCTCCTCGGTCCTATAAAAATACGCTTCTGCTACATCGTTTCCTGGTGGAAACAATGACAAGTCAATTTGTGTATTCACAGCCATCGAAGATGAAGAAAAATATTAATAACACATTGCATTTTTAAAAAGCGGGACAATCTCTTTGAGGTCAGAGTAAGCATTAAACATTTCACGCCATACTGCCTACCCAGGAAGAGCTTCCACTAACGTGCTTTGACTGCACATTGAAAACAGAATCAGGCCTTTGAGACCTGCAATGGTCCGAATTTCAGTGAACTATTCAAGAAGAAATCATCCTAGCATTTTACTGAATAAACGTACTTTAATTACAGAATGACACTTCCCTGAATTTTTAGTGGTTTGCACATAACCTTTGCAAAATATTCAACATATAAAACAGGTACCCACAAAGGATAATAATTTAAACACTGTCTAGTTCACTTGTATTTAGTGGTTTTTAAAAGGAATATTTTTACAAATGGTTGCCTTCATCTTGGACATAATATCCCATAAATATACATGAAAATGTTTGTATTTCTCTTTCTTCTCTAATACCCAGTCCCATCACTTACCAAAACTGCATATGTAGCCTAGTTAAAATAAAGGTCTAGTTTATTCTGACTTTGGTTTCTATTTAGCATTGGCACAGAAACATATATGATAACAAATGTTAGGGATGCTGTTTGGCAAGGACCACCCCTCCTGGGAGCAATCCTCTATTATCCAGCCTCCCAACACCAGTGCTTCTGACACCAGCATCTTTTAGCACATCAAAATGGTTAGAATACTCTCAATATCTTTAGAGTACATTGAAAGTATTCACAGGAAGCCCACAGCAGCACCCTGGCTATCCATAGAGAGCACCCCTTCTCAGCATGCTAAGGAGGCACTTTTCCAGCCTCCTGCCTCTCAGTTAACATTAGTTGCATCTAGACCTTGATCTCTCTCTGGCGCAGAGCAATATGGCATGGCCCCAAGCCGAAACTGGCCTGCCTTACACCCTGGACGTGCCCGCAGGAAGAAGAAGTCTCAGCAGCATGAAAGGGGCAGGATCATCAACAAAGCTTCACTCAATCTGGTATTTTTAAATGAGACCCCAAGTATAGCTTCTTTGGTGACAGGAAAATAAGAAATGGGTCCATAGTTGGGAAAGAACCAGCAGTTAAACCTTTTCTAAAACTCTGTTCAGTACAGAACTTCATGTCAATCAAAAGCATCATAGAGAGAATAAGATGGGACAATTCTGCTGTACTTGTTAGCTTCACATCAGCTTGCCTGCTCCTTGCCTTAGCAATGAGTTTTGGAAGGTAGCTCCATGACTTTGCAAGTTCTTGCTGTTCCTGTAACTGTCAGCTTCCTGACTAGAAAGGCCCACTCCTCCCCATCAGCAGCAGGCAAAGTCAGGAGGATTATAAATATTATTAAAGATCTGAATGTCGGCCTAAATGTTTCCAAAATTCAGCCATTGCTATATATTTCCCCTCATCATCTCAGGAGCTCACTGAACTGATGTCTCCATCACTATACAGTTTAGCACTTTTATTTCAGTGTTTGTACTTCTGATTTGGGTGGCAAAAAAACCAAAGCAACATGTAAATATATTCTTCAACAGATTAAAATATGGATCTGCATTAAAAGGTTGCAGAATCATTCCAGTAAGAAAGAATATTTCTCCCTTCTCCAGTAAGTGTCTCAGGCTCCAGGAAGAGCTGCTGGCATGACAAGATTCCCATATTCTCAGACGCAGGCAGCGGGAAAAGGAGGGATCAGAGAGGCTGGTAAACCTGTATATCAGGATGACATGCACCTGATCTCCGCATCCCCTTTTCTAGTTGCAACCCAGCAGACCCGTTTCCACAAGGAAAATTAACTTATCCCAGCTATCGATGCCTGTCAGTGGGCAAAAGAAGAGCACTGCAATGGTGTAGGGGTGTCTTTTTGGCCCCGCTGTGCAACCATTCTGACTCAATGCAGTTGGAGGGCACCCCCTAATAGGGCATTCCTGCCAATGCCATACAGGCAGATTGCACCAGATTGTCACTGGGTGTCTGTGTCACATCGCAAAACCCAAAATTTTTCCTTACCACAAAGAGGAATTGAAGGAGAAACACTGTAGCAGAAATTTTGTGCGAGTGAAAGCCTGCAGTTTTATAACCAAGCAGTAGATCAGTGTGTGTAAATTTAACTGTCACAGTCACATACAATTTAATCGGTCCACATAAAAAGTCTGAGAATGCCACTTTATTGACTACTCACTAAATGCAGTGTGCATTACAGGAGAGAGTCTTGTCTTACATCCTGGGGATAATGTCGCCGGTTTGGGATTCATAAATGAGGTCTGTACAGGAAGAGGGGATTATGCCAGCAATGCGAGAATTCACCACAAGGAATATTTACAAGCTATAAATCCAGTTGTTAATTTCAGGTTATCAAAACCAATCACTGTATCTCAGTTCTCAAACAACATCTGATCATCATCATCATCATCACACCAGTAATCAGCCACTGCAGAACGAACACGCAGTGAAGCTGAATTTCCTTAACTGTATGGTGCTCGTTTCCTTCACTAAACGTTGAATTGCAACCTCAATTAACAAGACATTTCTTGCTTAGGCAAGTGTGGGGGCAGGAGGGGGAGAGGTCTTCAAGATGGCCATGGAAATATATGCGCAGCTTGCAGGAAGCAGAAATGTGTTTGTAATTTGCAACAGGAGGAAAAATAAAAGGCTGAAAAGAAAGATTGATTCCAGTTTTCAGACTATTAAATCAATGTCAACTTATCAAATCCTTGTATTTCCTGGAATGAGAACAAAGGTAACATAAATGAATATGTTTCCAGATTTGTGATCTGTTTACAGTTATATTGTGCACTTATTAGCAGTACGACTATTCAACCACAATTAGACAGACTACTATAATTTTTTTTAATTTCATGTGTAAATTTTGCACTTAGAAAAGTGATAAACAAGAATCAATCTCTACAGGAGCTGTTCAGACAAGTACCCTTCAGACTTTACTACCAACAGCTGTACTGAAATACTTCCACAACCACAGTATATAAGTTGCCAGCTGTTCTAACCCTACACACCAGGCAGCTCATATGGCGCTTTGCAACCTTGTTCCATAGTAACATCCTCCAGGCATCAGTTCAGAGCCTGTCTTTTATGTTACATTTCTATATCTGGTTTATGACACTGCAATTCCATTACCTTCAAATGGGGCCACTCTCCATTTACCCAGATACAACAACAGAGCGTAATCCGGAGCCCTACAGAGCAGAAAGACCCATCAGGTTGTGAGGACTAGTGCTTCTCCTACATCACAAATTTGCAAGCCGTCCCAATAAGAAGGCCTTTTACAACACAAGATGTCTGCAGTTTGGGTTTCAAGATGTTCTATTCTAAGTTGTGGCAGAGTTAGAAAGTCTGGTCTTTTTTTGCTTTCTTCTCAGTCTTATTTTCTAATTTTGTACTAATCAGCTTTTACTGTCTCAAGTGACAAGATCTTTATGCATCCTTGGGGATAATAATCTGTGGTGCTCTTGAGCTGTCATTTTGATGAGAGATTGACTGGGTTGAATAAACAGGTCAATCCTAACATAAAGATTATCATTGAAAATCAGCTGTCAGAGGCCCTCCTTAATTTATTCTGACCTCATATCACAAAAAGCAACACGAATCCTTCTTGAAATACCAGGATAGCTCTGGCGCAATTCCAGCAATGACAAAGACATTTTGATCAATGGCTGTGTATGTTCCTTTTACAACGAAATTAGGCGTGGTATGTCTTCACCAGAATCCAACAAATCATCGCATGCTGCTTATTCTTCTCAGTCTCTTCTCTGTGGAACAGGATCCAGCAGATTGGATTCAGAGTGCTGCAGAGCTGGTGAAAGAGAGTCCACTGGATTTCACACAAAAATCTTCACTGCTGCTTTTCCCACGGTTTTATGCTCCTCATGTTTTGCTTCGCTTGTGATGTTCGACAAAAAGATCTCAGAAAACAGAAGTGAAATGAAATGCCTGTATCTCTCAAGCTCTGCATTTTCATACCGTCTTTCAAGAAGTCCAGTCTGTAGGAAGATGGATGCATTTGTCTTTGGTTGTTTTTTTTTCCAAAACTAAATTAATTTCCTGATCCTATTTCAAATTTACAATGAATTATGAAAAAAAACCCTATAATCTGAATAATTTCACTTCTGGTTACAGATGTTTCATTCACATCTACTTGTGGTTGGAGATTTGCAAATCAGAGGTCAACTTCACAAAAGATATGAGTGGAGTTGCATCTTCCATATATTAAATTAATATATTATAACCAGAAAAAAGTGTTAGATCATTTTGCCAGAGCATTAGGCACATGAATACTTTTATGGTTTTTTGATAAGGAAACTTTCTTCATGTAGCCCTAATGGGAATGTTCCAGAAGGACATTGCCAACAGGAATGTTTGTCTCAGGGAACATTGAGGAGAGAGATTTAATGCATACATATCTCTTACTTTTCCCAGTTTCGTGCTGCTGTAGCAGTATATTAAACGATTATATTACCTTAAGAGAAAAAGCCATCTTAAGGCTGAAGTACTAAGAGTCTAGAGGGCTATACAGCAGCAAATAAACCAAAACATATCGGGAAGCCTAAAGAACGGGGCAGAAAATGCTACTGAACACACTGAAAGTTACCGGCACCTCTGGAGTTGTTCTGGCTTAGAAGTCTAAGAAGGAAACACCTTCAGAGAAACTGCAAAGTTTCTTAGTTGCTTAGCTAGAGAAGAAATTACTAAGAGGTGTACAAGAAAGTTTCCTAAAACACTCACAGTTCTGTCTCACCAAACAGATGCCCCCACTCTTCACAGTACACCAGAAAACCCTCAGACAGCACACGAGTGCAACACCATTAAAAGAGAGACCTTACCCTGGAGACTTTACTTGGGCACCTTTTAAGCTTTTGCCATCAGTCAGATGTTGTGACGGATGTTTATCTAAGTGGCAAGAACATCAAACTTAAGTGAGTAAGACCTGGGAATGAAATCAGAGAGTGGACAGATGTGAACATGCTGTGTCTGAATGCAGAAGTTGGCCTCTAACCATCAGGAGGTGGATGAACCTTTCTGTGGAAGGAGATTTCTCTGTGACCGCCTCTACTGCTGGTTTCTCCGACTTTGCTCTGACACAGACTGAATTGCCATGATTATGGAGCAGTTAGATTCTCTATGGACTGCTATTATTTCTACGAAATCATGAAGTACATGCCACGTTAGACAACCATGGTGCCTTTTTGTTCAAAAAGATATCAAAGGACAGCAATGACTGGCTGCAAGATAGGGAAGTCAGGAGGACAAGTTCTACAGCTTGCTGATAAATCTTGGGAACAAATGATTCAGGCTTCGTAAGAACTGCCCTAATTGTAGTGATGCCCGCCCAGCTGCCTCTCTCCACGCCTGTGCACAGCAAGTGAGATGGGAAGAGACAGTTACACCATGGGATGGTACCTGCCTGCCCATGGCTGCTCCACCCCATGCTTCTCCAAAAGGTGTTGTGAGAAGGTACCAGCCACTCGAGACAGGGACAAGTCAGCAGGTGATGCCTGTAGTTTTTATATGCTTTATAGCTGGTACTGCTGGGATTTAACTTGTTACGGAAGATTCTCATGACCTGAAGGCTGAAGCCAACTAACTGTTGAGTGCCTCAAAATGAAAATAAATCATACAGGAATTAGAGCTATAGATCCTTCTTCTGGCTGGCTTGCGCCTGGTACATCACATCAAACAGGAGATGTACCAGGAGGACCTCCAGCAGTCCCTTCTCTCTGGTCTGTCTCCATCACGGTTTGCTTAGGTTGCATCCCTGATGGTTAGACAGAAGGAAGCAAAGCACAGGATTATGTGAAGTTAGACAGCCCGTGGGGGTGGAGGGGGAAGGGAAATGAAAGAATATTTAAAATAAACAAATATACATCCCAGGAAAAGCTCTTCCCAAGAATCTGTAGAGAACTGCCTGTAATCAGTTAATCAGCATAATTGTTTCTAATTAGGCTCCAGAGGCACATCACAAACATTGCTAGCTTTGCAGAGAATTGGGTAGGGGTCTGGGGAGTGCAAAGAGGAAAAAGCTTCCAGTGCTGTATTAATGACAATCATAACTCTCCGCACAGCCAGGGACGCTTCTTCTCTAATTAGAACCATTCTTGCTGAAATGGGAGGCGACATGATTTGTGAAAAAGACACCCTCAGCATGTAATTTTCTATGTAGCAAATCTAGAAAGATGGATGCTCTTTGATCTCGATTCTCCTGTTATTGCTGTTCACACTGGGAAGGGCGCTTTAATGAAACAATCTCAAGGTAATTTACCGCCTTTGAAGTCCTGAAATGTGCTGCCAACAGAATTTCTGGTTTAGTGGAGGCTGCTGCAGCAGTCACTTAGGGTTGCTTAATGGAGCACCAAAACTGGAACATCAAGACATCAAAGGTGAAGGTGCCATGTGATTAATAAACTAAACTATTCATTTGTTTCTGCCTCAGAGGCAATCTGACAATTTATTGTCACTAGCTAATTTACACTTTGTGAGTACTTGCTCTTGCTAGTTATGCTGCCTATAGAACAAGATAAGTGATGTTTACATGAAGAGAGGGGGAGAATAAACCCTTTTTAAATCTGGGGGAAAGGAAAGGCATTTTCCAAAATGATTGTGGAAGCAACCCAGACTGTGGAATTTTAGAGAGGGGAAGCTGGACCAAGGGGGATCCCATTTCTGCATTATTCCCTCCCCTCCCCCTGCCGCCTTTGACCATCTCCTTGTTTACATGCTGTTGCCAGGAAGCAAATCCCAATTAAAAGTGGATTACAAGGCAATGAAACAGCATTATTATGAGGGAAGAGTTACACCAATTCATTTCTATTTAATTTGATGGCTGAGCTGAGGGTTTCAGTGATACTGGGCTACAGAAGGTGGGTCTTGCAAATCTCTGCTGACATCTGGGGTGGCAGCCAGACTGGCCTTTGTGGAGAGACTTGTGCCCATTAGCTTCTCTCTTCAGCAGTAAAATATACGTATGTCCTTCATTACCCATTGGAAATGCCCAGTTACCCAGTCCAGGAGGTCCTCATTGCCTTAAGAAAGCGGGAAGTGAAATCAAACAGCCCAAAAAAGAGAGGAAAAGATGATTTCACAGAGAAAGTAAAAGCCTAGTTGAGATAACGTAGGCTGATCACTTCTGTGATTGTCATTTCTTCTGCCTCCCCTACTAATGAACCACAGCTCTCGTTCTAAACTCAAAGCAATGGACTTGTAGAGTCATCCCATGCAATATCAAGTGGAAACAAAATATTCGTCTAGGAATTCTGGGAATGTATTTGGGATGTGGAGTCTGATAATGCTGCCTGCAATAAGGAGGAGCTTGGGGGAACTCATGAAATGGGAAGGCCTGAGGAGCAGGGAGACACAGCGTCGGTATCTCCCAGATTAGATCTGCAGTTGAACTCTCACTCCCTGTTCCTGAAAGATGCCCTTTCCGCAGGTACGCCACTGCACAGGGAGGGCAACTGGCTGCCAATCTCCCTTGCTCCAGGGCAAAGGAGCAAGGGGCATCCTGTGGAAGGCACTCTGGCTCCTTATCGAGCCTCGGATATTAGAGCCTTCCAAAACCTCAGGCTATGGGGAGGTCACACTCAAGGAGTTTGGTTTGATGTGTGTAAAATGGCTAATGAATTATATTAAGACTCCTTCAGAAAATTTATATCCAACCTCAGGTTTTCAGTTCTCTCCCAGGAATTGGAATGGCCAGATCCAAATTCACTTCTGATTTTGCAAAATTAAGATGAAAATCTCGGGTCAAAAAAGCCGAGGTTCTGATTAAAAAATAAATCTGTTCAGTTTTTGTTTGTTTGTTTGTTGAGTTATTTTTTGAACCAGTGTTCCATCCCCTCCTGTGACACCAGCAGGCATCTGCTTACGTCCCCATGGCGGCTGTTTTCAAAGACCATGTGGTGTTTGCCCAGGTTACGGGCTGCACAGCAGTATGCCCACAGGGATATTACCTAAGGCTTGCACCCGGGTCAGGCGGATAGCCCACAGTCCTTGAGCACATACCAGAACGCTCAAAAAAGCTACACCTTGGCTTGCCCCGGCAGCACCAGAGACAAGGCATCTAAGGATATCCTACCACACCCAGGTCGGGAGCATGGAGGAGCCAGACAAACTGGTTACACAGGCATGGTTAGGTGGTCTTGAATTCATAGCAAAAACTGATGTGCCAAACCAGTTTATAGGAAGATCTCCATGTGCCAGGCGAGGATGTCACAACTACTAGCCCTATTAACCACATTATGTGTGGGCACAAAAAATATTTATAGTCAACCTTTTCATGAACTGGTTATAAACTTGGTTCACAGTGGAAATGTAGGCAGAGCCTTTTGCGCTATTTTTGGTCCCTAGAATGAGGCTACAGATATGGGAGCTGCCTCTTTGATAGCACATTGCCTTTCAGTGCTGGGTGGAAGGGAGAAGTTCAGAGGTATGCAAATCTAAGGAATAATAATTAAAAAATAAACTAGGGAACTGCTATCAAACCTGTGAAGGTATTGTTTCGTGAGCTGTTGAAGTCGGAGGCAGTAACTTGCTTCTTTTTTATGAGTTCCTAACAATCTGCCTTCTCTAAACGTCACTGTGCAAAGCACCAAACGAACCACAAGCTCCAGCAAGGCAGAAAAGAGGGACTGTTATTTTTCTTTTTTTTTTTTTCTTTTTTAAGAGGGAAAAGAAGTATCATCTCATTGCTCTATGGGGGTTAACATGTAGCATCCTGGCTCCTGTCACTAAGAGGCATGATAAGACTTCAAAGAGTACAGTGCAGGGCAGATAGAGGCAGGCAACAAGAACTGGGGCTAGTAAGAAGCTTGTAAAAAAAAAAAAAACACAAAACAACCCCCCCAAACAGAAAAGAAACCCAAATGAGCCACCCAGATCATATAGGATACAATCATTGTCCATCTTAAGTAGCCCCCTTTTATTAGCAGGTTTAAAGGACCCCAGACAGCGGCAAAATATTATCTGAGGTCCATAGCCATGGGCATAGAGCAAGGAAAGTGAATTTGAAGACCTAGCTACATCTGGAGTTTATCAGCTCTTTTCCTGGCTAGTATTACAGTAAACAATTATCTGTAGATCAGGAGACAGCAGGGACTTTAAAGACCCAAATTACAGAGAAAGGGAGAGGGAGAAGGAGAATACAAGAGATAAAAAGGAGTCTATGCATCTTATCGTACTAATGAAATCAACCTGACAATCATGGCAGGCTGCAAGGGTATTACACTGTCTGGTATTAAATGAGCAGTTACAGCACAGGCTCCTGTGTCAAACAGCAAATAGACAGGAAAGAAAAGAAAAATGTACCGCTAGGTCAAGGCAAGTGATTTATAGGGAGTAGTTAGACAGCTGGTCAGTTTTAAAACCTCCTCAAGTGTGCTGTCAGGATAACAACATATTCAAATGTTTCGATTAGCATTTCAAGGGACTGGGAATGTTCTACAGCACAGAAAGCCTCAGTGAGCCCTAAAATGCAATTAATGAGGAAATAACAATTGCCTGCAGCTGTTGTTCTGTTTATGTGCTGAGGAACAATCACCTGTTGCAAAAGCAGGAATAATCCAGCCTGTTCTGTAGACAAATTTGACTAATTTCCAGTGTTTCAAGCCATGATGCCTTGCTCTCCTTGAACACTGTCGGCTTGCTGCAAACAACAGCTCTTCCAGCAAGTGTAAGTAGTATGAACAATATTTGGTCCTAAAAGGCTGTTTTCCAGAATTATGGGAGGTACAATTACTGTGTTCCTTAGCGGCCCAGGTGCAGTTATAAACGTTAAGACCTGTTGTATTTTTATAAGGGGCTGATGGATACATTACTCCCTTAGAAATTTCCTCTTTTTTTCTTTTCATCCGTGTACTTTCTGGGTCTTTTGAATGGAGACAACAGACAAATTCTACAAGAACTGGAAAAAGACATACGGCAAATGGGCTTTGGGACTGGGACTGAAATGCCATCATACTTTGTTTAGTAATCCTTCTGAGGCACTATGGGAGAGTGGTGATCTCGGTATTATTTCCGATACATACAGCTTCACGAAGTCACTCACTAGCACTGCATAATTTTGGTGAAGACACCGATTAGAATATTGAAGCATGCCACTGATCTGGAGAAAAGGAAGAAATAAGGCATGGCCATGAATATTTTTCCACTTCTGAAAAGGAGAGAGATTTTGCTCTGAATTTGTTCCCAGAACTTATGCTTGCTTTGTTTTCAACTCTAGACAAGTCTAATTAACAGGAAAATGACTGGAAGCAGCCATTTTAAGGAACTCATGCAGAATGTTAATAGTAAGCAAATTCTTGGGCATTTTTTGCTGCTCTGAGGAACTAAAAGACAACCAAAGACCTTCCCCCTGCCACTCTTAACAGCTCCCAGAGTACACATATATCAAGAAGAAAGCACGTTTCAGGGCTGAAACATGACTTCGGATATTTTGCTTTGACTACTGACCTTCATGGTGGCTCCAAAACTGTGGTGAGACTGAGCCTGGTTCCTGTGTCCAGCAGCAGAGCCAGGAAACGTGCACAAGATCTGTTTTTCTCCTGGCCTGACCTGTGGCTAAAGGACACCCTAACAATCCTGCCCTGGAGCAGAAGAAATGGATCTGAGGGCTTCAAACAAGAAATATTTTCAAGCAACTTTTGGTCAAAGATCAGAAATGTAGGCCAGCCAACTCTGAATCATGAGCTAAAGAAAAAAAAATAAAGAAAAAGCAGGAGCTTTCCACAGACAACAGGAAAAGAGAGAAAAAGGAGGAGGGAGGGGGGAAGAGGAATCATCGTTCATTTATTCTGTAATAGTGTATTCATCCAGTTCTTCTAGACTGCACAAAGCTGGCAGGGTTTCCAAAGCTCAGATCCAAGTCCTGGGACTCAAAAAATGTTGTCAGGAGATCCTTGTGTTCACAGCCAGATCTCCTCCAGCGGAACAGAGCTCCCCACGGCTCAGCTGCCTGTTCTGCGGCAGCGCCACGGCCATTTGCCCTATAGGACAAATGCACCTGGAGAAAGCCTTCCCACCACAATGCCATCCAGATATAAGCTCTTCTCTATGGCCCACCATAGCAAAAAATGAAGGCAGTGAATGTAGTCAGTTCCTGTGTTACAGACAAAAAAAAAAAAATAGAACAATTTTTTCAAATAATTTGTGATGGAAAAATTCTACTTTTTTCCCATCGGTGTATTTGACAGCAAGATCAGTGTCTCATCTGAGTCGAGCAGAGTTGTCATGTAAAAACCTGCACTTAAGAATATGAAGTGAAATCAGAAGTGAATCTCTAAGGTTTGCCTGAGATGGAGTCAAAAATCAACACAATGTAAAGGGCCTTATGAACTAGGGGGCGGGGGGAGGAGCAGGCCACAATTTTTTGCTACAGGCGTGAAGGCACTGTAACAACTTTCCTGACTAATAAATGCTGTAATCCTCTAATTGGCAGTTACATATTTGTACATGAGAGACGAAAAGCAGTCTAAAACCAAAATCAAGTCAAACCAGGAAAAGCAAAGGCAGTTAATTACTTGCTTGTGCAGAAGAGCGAGGAAGGATACCTGATACCTTCACAGGTACTGTTTCTCCCCCAGACTGGAGACTGGATGACCACTTGGGAAGCAGAACAATCCAGTACAAGTTGTTAGGCAAGTGTTCATTTTGAATTTTGAAAAATTCAGTTAAATCCAAGAGCCACTTTTTTCCTCTCATCTGTGTTTCTGCACTAAGATACATCGCTCTGAAGCAAGGTGGGTCTTGATTCCCTCGGGAAGACAGCGAATGCTGACGTTCTCCCCACCATGCCGGTTTGAATTGCAATCTCTACATCATGCTGAAGGCAGGGCAGTGCCCAGAGGTGTCCCTTGGGGTTAGGACAATATTCTGACGATGCTCAAGCCTGTTTGGCCCATCATGCTGAGAAATCCCAGGCCAGCTGGGCTACTTTGAGCAGCTCTGCCTGTACTTTTCCACTGATGCTCTGCCTGGATATGTAGTTCTAATTTTGTTTGTGTCACTGGAAGATGTCGTCTTGATCTCTCTAACAGGTTTTCAGACAGTAACATTTTGTTTGAAGGGAAAGGGAAGGGAAAAAAGCAAGTGGTAAAGAGCACTAAATTAAACGTTACTCAAGATGTTTACATTTGCACTTGAAGATTAGCAGCAGGATGTATTTCAGTTCCCATTCCCTTGAATAAAATCTTTTTTTTTAAGTTATGCTATGGCTAGAACCTACAATAAAGAACAACGCGCTAAGGCTTCTTAATGGACCCAAGTTATTTAAAGGACAAAGGGATAGATTATCTCATTTATACTTCTGGCTAACCTTATAAGTCAGAATAGTTTAAAAAACAGTGGAGGAAGAATTTGCCTTTTGCCGAAGGGCTTTCATCTGGGTACAGAGCGATGAAATACGTAATAACTTTCCTCCCTACATGGGGAACAAGGGAAAGCAAGGGGACGTGTATGCAATGCTGCCGTGACAGCACAGGGCATGGCAGTGACACAGGAGAGGAGAAAGAGGGTGGAATGGAGAATCCTAGAATACGTTTGCTTTGGAGCAGGTTTGTTTTGACAGGGCTGGCCCCAATTGCTTGGTCAAACGTGCTGGGCTAGCTTCTCACTTGTAAATCAAGAAGAGTGTAAGCTCATTTGTGCTATTGGGACTGTGTCTATTTATAGCAGTTGAGGGCTGTATCCAATGTTATGATGTTGTTAGAGCATAAAATAGATATGTCACAAAGTTCATTTTCTAGACATGTTTTTTAAGTGCTGAATTTAATAGAAGTCATAAATGCTGATAAATGGTTAGTAAACAAGGGCTGGTTTGTCCTACATGGCAGACAGTTAAAAGTAATTTTGTACATTAGACAGCACTTGATGAAGTTATTTACTCAGCAAGTCAGGGCTCTAGAAGCAAAAATTCTACTGTAAATATTCTGTTCTCTCTCTCTCTCCCTCTCAGTATAATGGTTTACATTCTCTCTCTGTTTTTTCCCTGAGGCTGTTGTCAGTGCATTTTTTCAGATTTCCCAGGCAGATATATTATCTTGTGATACAGCCCATGGTTGTGAATGTCACGTCTTTCTGTTCGACATGATGCCTCTCTAAGAAGATGCACCACCCGGGGTGGGGGCGGGGGGGCAGGGGTGTGGTGAAGTGACTGTACTTCCTCAGTAATCATACTTAAATAAAACAGCTTAAAAATCTCTATGTAGTATCCTTTACAAAGTGCCTGCTAACCACAAGCTAGATGAAGAGCAGTCTAACTCTTCCTTGTCACTCAGTTCTTCACTGTTCTGCAGAGGAACGAAAGGGGAAGATGGGCAGAGGCAGGCTGACACATCCAGCAGCAAAGACACAGCATCTATCATTGGTCCTTTTCATTAGTAAAAGTCCACCCAGTTTGTTGCAAAGCCCACAAAAGCTTTTTTTTTTGTTGTTATTTTTCCATTGATTACAGCTAAGTTTGGATTGTTCTTCTGAAGTAGGCTTCTCCTGGGAGCAATTCAGGGTTGATCAGCTGTCTTTGTGTGTTAAAAGCATGGTAGAGCTGGAGGCACTTTTATTTGAATGAGATAAAAGACCAAGGTTTGACCACTTATAGTCATTAAAAATCCCATGACAGTTTTCTCAAGATTAATAGTAGCAGCCTTGGAGGAGGAGGGTTTGGCAGTTTCATCTGAAGTAAATTGCATTCTGCCTGCCGTGGTCCCCCTTGCAGTTTCAGATGGGTATGGTTTTGCTGTTCTCTACTTCCATTCCTGGAACGTTGCTAAATAGCAGACATGTTGCACCCCAGAGGTGATTGTATTCCAGCAAAAAGTGAAGCAATCCCTTTGTATTGCCTGCATATGGGGATGAACAATATTTGCAACTATTCCAAATCAACATCAAGAGATTCTGCCTCTAGTCCTTGATCTGTAGAGTACAATGAAAAGCCTGATGTAAAGATGTCTCAAAGCCAGGATGTAAAATGCTCAGATATTTGTGGCAAACCAGAGGAATTCTCTAAAGCAGAATGAAATATAATTTCAGCACTCTGAAGGGATGGATGGATGGGTGGGTGGATGGATAGATACCTAGTACTCTGTTGAGGGGTAGGTTTCCCCAACCTACTGTCATCTTACAGAATCACTCCAGAGAAAAATTGGGTAGGTAGCTGGGGGGGAAATTTTCTGTTGTTTAGAAAATGTGGGTTACTACATACCAAAACAGAAGAGAGATGAAAAAGAAGAGGGGAATTCACATCAATAAAGGATGGGAATTGTTTTAAGCTTCATTAAGCAGTTTACAGAACTGAAATTCTGTTTGGTCAGAATGGCAGGGTGGGGGGTGGCTGCTCAAAGCAAAAGCTTCTTTCTTGTAAAGAAAATTAGTCCTTGGCTATAGCTCTGACTCATACAAAGCCAAATACAACAACCTTGAGCAGTTGCCCCTTGCTATGTGGTAATAGGAATGGGGACTCCAGACTGAACTGGAATGAGGGAAGGATGAATCAACGGGGACAGAGCCATCTTTGCCCTCAGCTTTCTAGGGGAGCAGGGCTGAAGAAGGGCAGATCAGGAGAAATTACCTCTCTTTTCCAATCAGATACTATATCAAAGCTTTAATACTCAGCCAAAGGGATCCTTTTTTAGGGCTAATGATGGTCAAATCTCAACATGTTTTCGGTGTCAGTTCAACTTGAAAGAATCCTGCCAAAAGTCAGATACTTCAAACACAGGAAAAACTGCCATATTCCTTGAGGTCTCCCATCCTTCCCTTTACTAGATTTTTTTTCTCCAAACACCAAATCTGAGAGCCCCAACCTCAAAAAACACCTCACTCTAGGCAAGGTTATTCTAATGCCAACTGGATTCAAAATTCAACCCTCCCCAACCCCAAAGGAAACTTTCAGCTTGTGTATTCCAGTTTCATTTATTTTAGAGGCTATTAGCACTGCTGCTGAAGCTTAGGGGAGTTCTGTGCATTATTTACTTATCTCTTTGATCCATTGTTCCCAAGTCAGTCATGCTATTTCTTTCTGTTTTCAGCCTAAATTGTTTTACATCCCTTATTTTCTTAGTCATTTATTTTGGTTTTGTTTTTCCTCTTTGGTCATTGGGATGAGGGGGGAGGGGGCAACTTCACATTTAAAATGTATAATTATTTGGGTTTAGTAACATTAGGGAAAATGAGGAATGAAAGAGGGTTTGTATATTTTAAAGTTTTCTTTCTCTGTGTTATAAATTGGTTTTAGTACCTTGAGGCTAGTTGCCTAAATCACAAGGGCTAACACTCCCAATGTCAAAAAAAAAGCCTAGTGCAAGGCAAAGCAGGGTCAAATGGTCAGAAAAACAATAATAATAACTTCCCTGATTTTTTTAGTTGCCAGCAGGTGAAACCCTCTCCTTTGCATCTCATTTGAACTGCAAAACCTCCTCAGCTAATGCTAAATGAACAATCAGCTTAACTGCTAACGCAAAACACTGAAGAAGAAAGTTTGATCAACTCATTTGTTCCTTTTGCATCTTTATCTTCAGTCTGACATAGGTTTAACCTTTGCTTCTAATCCCCATGTCAGTCAGGTTCAGCTTTAATCTCAGAAAGTAAAAGTATCAGTGCTGGGTTATTTTAAGAGGAATAAAATCTCTGTTCTCTGAAGGTGAACACTGAGCTATTGCAGGGAAAGTGGCAGAAGATGCAGGGAGGAGGTTTTCTTGGAGAACCTCTTGAGGGGCAGCAGGAACCAGGAAGGAAACCTGGGTGTGTATCAAGCTTTAAGGCGCCTCTAATTTCTTGAAGAACTCCACCAAGCTTGCAAAGCTTTGGAGAGCTGCTTCTTGTTTATTTATTCCTTTAACTGAGGGCAGAAAACACTGTTCTGACACTTCAGATGTTCTAAAGAACAAGATTCTTGGGCCAAATTCATCTCACCTAAATTTAGACACTTAAATCAGGAGCCCAGTTGTTCCTGGCTTCCCTTTATAGTCAAAGGGGAGACGAAGATACCTCCAGAGGGAATTTAGGCATGTTGACGTTGTGCCATTCATCTCTTTAATCCTTTTTTCTTACTTTGCCTGAGTCTAGACTGCCCAGCTGTACCCATTTCCTTGGATTTCTTGACATCTTTTTGTCCATCACATGTGAACAGTCATCTGGCACCAAAAGGGAAATCCCACCATGATCCGCTGGTGTACGAAACGAATGCATTGATAGCCCAGGGAACTCATTGCCACAAGGCCTTGCTGAGGCCAGAAGCTTAGCAGGATTCAAAAAGGTATTAGGTATTTGTATCAGTAACAAGAATAGCCAGGTATAATAATCAAGGTTAAAAAAATAAATAAGACTTTTGAGAGAGCTATAAACCTACATTCTTCAGGGCTTATGTGAACTTCTGACTAATGAGGGTTTGGAGTAAATTTTGTCCAGTGGAAATTCTCTGGGATTTATGTTTTAACTCACTTAGGCACTTTTGAAATCCCACCCCCTGGGCCTGCTGGACTTCTGATTGATCCAGGATGACATTTCCTGTAAGCATATGTTCCTAATCATCAAACAATGCACAAATTTGTTTAAAAAAAGTTCATGGATAATTTGGAAAAAAACAAGAAAAGAAAACTTTTCCCAATAAATAGTCACGAATAATTTGCTCAGCAGGGTTCCCTTCCTTAGTTCATATGCTTTTCATCGCCTGCACCCATTGCCTTCCTGCCTGAATAAAGAAAAACCTTGTCCCTTTGTCTACTTGTACTAATAGTTCTTATTTTTTCAATTGGTGTCAAAAACATCATAGATGCTTTGGAGGCTGGAGTGAAGGTGATGTGCATACCTGGAAGAATTTCCATTCTATGGAATATAGAATTCAAAGTAATTATATTACAGGAAACTTTAACCATATTTCTTCAAATCGCCAATTAGGAGTATGGTCTAGTTTGGGATGCAGTCTGTTATTTATGCGTTTAATGACTGTTGTACTCCAGGAAAGTGCAAAGCTTATTTCTTAATATTCTGTCTTCTGGGAAGAAACCTTGGAGCACAAATACTCATCAGGACATTGTGGCCATCCTCCAATTCTTGATGGCAATGAAGGTGGCTCCCTTCAAACGTGTTTTCAATGCAACATGGATAGTAGAGAATGAGTGCCTTCCAGCAGGCAGCCAGATAGGCAGAAAGGTAGGTACTAGGCTCAGCCACAATTAAAGGATGCAAAGGCTGTAAAAAGAAGGCTATGCCAAAGAACTAAGCACTACATGTACTTAAAGCACACAAAATCTCTCTTCACTTAGTGTAAATAGATGAGGTAATAATAAGTTAGAAAGGGAGAAGTCTCAGAAGTCTAAGCAGTCCTTTGTTTGCAGTTTTTCCTCTGTGCTTGGAAAGATCATAGTGCAACACACCTTATATAAAGGTCACACTATTAAACACTCTGCAACGTGTTACAATTATAGCATCCCTGGTCATATAGCTTCTAGTCATTGCAAAATAATTGTTGTGAATTTTTATAGAAGTCTTTTGTGAGCTTTTTTTCACTCCTTCTTGATCTGTGCAGCTGACTCATGAAGCTGGAAGAGGAGATGAAGCAGCTAATTGCTGCGGGAACTTACATCACCGAGCTCTTGGGCTAAGCACCCAAAGCTGGTTTCGTTTCACTGAAACCATGACACTGAAACTACTGTTCTGTTGTTCTGCGAAGCAGTGGCTGGATGTCCATTACTGAGATTGGAAACAAGAAATAGCAACGGCAATTGAAAGACAAAATAGAAAGAAAGGCTCTTTGTGTTATACAGACGGCCTTTTTAAATTTACAGAGTGTCTAAGAGCTTCTTTAAAAAACGTCCAGTTAGTCTTTGCTGGCCTTTTATTGTCTTGGCTTTGCTCATTTCAATCAAATTTTGTAGCTGCTGACACTGAAGAAAAGCTGCCATCCATGACATCCTTCTTTCAAACTCCAGAAATGATCCCAAATAAATAATTAATTCCAGGGTTGGATCTTCAGAGATGACAAAGGGGCCACATATTAACATGATTGCATCAATATGTGTCCCGTGTACTTTCCCCAACCACATGAGAAAGAAGCATTTACCTAATTGTGTAGCCTTCTTCACTATCATTTCACAGAATAGCAGCATCAAGATTTCATTCCTTCACATGCTGATGCGGCTCTTCCAAATCAAGTTAATGCCTAAATGGTAGGAAAATCATCTAGACTGGCTTGCTTGCCTACGTACTAAGAGGATTTCATTCTGCAGAAGTCTCATTGCGACAGATTAGCAGATGTTACCATCATCCTTTGATTTTAAAGGAAGCAAAATGCGTCATTGATGCCAGTGAATTTATTTTAACATGTGACTAAGAGTGTCGTGGAGCAGCAAGACGGGACCTTTCCACCTTTCTAACTGAACACTTAATCACACCTTTGCCTCCACTGGGCTTTTTCGCCCGTTGTGCACATGTGCTGCTCCTGATGGTGAAAAACTGAGTGCCAAAAATCCTCTGTAAGTTTGTAGTCAAGTGCAGTTGGGACAGCCAGTAATGGTCGGACTCCTTGTGCTCTGCCCTTTCACAAGGGAGCTATTCCTAGACAGCCAGCTTACTGCAAGGCTGGGACCTATGGGGCTGCTGCAAAGAGGGAGTCTTTGACAAATCCCAAAGATGAATCCAAGCTTTCTGGCATGAGCTCCTGGAAATTGTGAAAAGTCCTGGATTCCCACTGGGCTCTGAACACCCACTGCAGCACTAACACCACTTGAAACACTGCTCTACCAAAGCATTGCCTCTCCCATAGTCAGCTCAAACTGTGGAAAGGGAGTATTTCTGCTCAGGGAAGCAGAACTTTTACTACAAATTGCATTATAAGCACTCATTTTCTCAGAGAACATGCCTAATTGAACAGCGGTGAAATGAATCTCTAATTCCTCGCCTGTCCTGGCCACCCACCCACTCAGCTGGATGAATCAGTTCTCTCCTGGCAGCCACGGGGGAATCAGAGGTGACAATATGGTGAGAACACAATTCAGTGAAGCTGTTGTTTTCTTTTCCATAAATCCCCTGTACCATTCCTTTCTCTTCTCTACACCAGGCTGCATACGGGTAATATGCACCATTGTTGATAGAAGACAACTAGAAGTGTGGATATCATAAGGATTGGTTTGTTAATTTAAGGTTTTAACCGTAACCATAGACTTGGGCTTGCGTATGGCTTCTCTCATCCTGTGTTAAAAAGCATCCTATGTAGACAAAGAATTAAAAGCTCATATGTCCCCTATTTTATTCTGGTTTGATTTATGGTGCGCATTGATTCCATTTTCTGTCTACAACCTGTTAAATCACCCTAAGTAGGTGTAATGACAATGCCTGATGGAAGCCAGGACCTGGTGAGGCATTTGTTTAAAAATTTGCTGGGGCCAGCTCTTTCAGGATCAGAGATTGGCAGGAGGGTAGATGCTAGTTTGGTTTTCACTATATTATTTTAAATAAATAATACAAAAGGTACTGTGGGCAGCAACCAGGTGCCTTTTAAATGTTATACACTGCAATAAACACATATAGTTCAATAAATTCTCATTGATGCTTTCTGTTCACAATAGGGGCCTGGGCTAATATCCCACAAACCAATTAAAACCATTCGTCTCAACTTTAATGTGCATTGGCTATGGCCATGTCTATCAACTGCCCATTGTTGTCTTTATCATGTTCATCATTCATTTCGCTGTCTGAACGTGACTACCTTTCCCTGCACCCAGAAACAGGGCCAGCGGTTTCGCCAGGGAACTGAAAAAGCAGCCTGCATTTGGTTTGCATTCATGTCCATCGTGATTCTTCATGGTCAATGCAGAACTTTTCCAGTTTTAAATATGACAATTTTTTGTAAATGTGTTACCCTGTCCCAGTTTCCTTGCTTTAATACATCAAAGATAGATCATACTATGGTACAGGCAATGTTCAATAAACTGAGCAAAAGAGCGGGGTAACTTTGATAATACAAAATATATGTAAAGGAGGCTGAAAGAAGCGCTTTGTTTAATATATTGGCCTTTGATGAATTAAGTCAAGGCATAGAATGAGTCATAAATGTAATGAAAAATTAGTAAGTGTGTTTGGTTTTCAACTGTGGCAAACTTAAGGCACAATTCTGATAATCCACCAGTGGAAGATAAAGACCGAAGCTTCTGAAATCTGAACACCTTCAGATGTTGACTTGTTCAACCCACCCATGGCTTTACAACAGACTAGAGCAGAAACCTCAGATCCTAATCTTCGCCCCTGTACATGTCTGGAACCCAAGCCACTTTCTAGACTTTGTATTTTTTCCTTTTTTAACACAGGAAAGCTATAAATTATCCCATTACATTGCTGGAATTTTGACTTAATTTTCCTCCTTTTTTCTGTAGCTCTTTAAGAGAGTGACTGGATAATTTTATGATCGCTAACCAGTCGTGTTGCTATTCAGGCCTGGGCAGTTATAAAAGTAGAGCTTTCATGGTGTAATCTGGTATTTCCCTGGGGAAAGAGGAAAGTATTTCTCCTGTTTGATGTGATATTGTACATTTTGTTTGTGCACTTGTTATAGGAAAGTTGTGCACTTGTTATAGGAGAATTGGGAACTTACTCATTTCTCTTAGATTTGATTTCTCTGGTACCGCCTGTGATACTTTTATCATGAAACATGAGCTATCTTTCTTAACAGACCTGCTTATTGGCTCTGACATTTGCATAAAAAAGGTTAGATTTCTCCTGAGGATAAGGAAGAAGGACAGGAATTTCTAAAAAATAAAAAAAAACCCATACTGTCAAAGGGGAGTTTGAAACCATAATTCATATGTGTCCAGGGCATTCAGGAATTATTTTTAAGCCAATTAATGAAAGTTTGATTAGTGCTGAGAGCTTCTCACTGTGTTGGGTGGGCAATGTGACATTTTATGCCACATCACTATCGCACAGGAATACAAATAACATTAGAAATTGTCACTGGCTGTAGAGTCGATCAGTGCCACCAGACTGGGAAAGCCAACTTGTCACCGGCAGAGAAGGGACAGCAGCCTGAGAGCCAAGACCAACCACCCAGGGAGAGAGCCCTCTTGGATGCTACAGACAGTGTAGTTCATGTCACTTTACACCATGCTCCTCCTCGGTGCCATCCAGTGTACCCTCCAGGCCTTTCCACACCCTCCATGATGACGACTGCAAAGCTTTCATTACTTCCAGCAGGAGTGGGCTCTGCTCCCATCCCCACAAAAGGCAGTTGGTTGTTGTAGGTGGACTGCTGGTCTGAACCAGTATGTCAAATCCCACGTTAACTTAAAAAACATTAAAATGATAACTTCATCTCGAGTTACTTTCCTATTCATCTATAGAATTTCTCAATTATGTATGACTAATTTTGCACAAAGTCATTATTTGGAGCAATTTGTCTAAGTATGAGAGGCAACACCTTCAACCTTCCTGGATGGTGGGTGGGGAAAATGTCATAATCAGTTCTGCTTTGGCATGAGTTATTAAGCGGTCACAGGAGTTCAAAGGAGAGAAATAATGAACAGGTAAGTCATTACATGCAAAAATTCTTCTTCTATATTATCAAAATACAAATTAATTACAGATAAGATCAGATGAATTTTCTTTAATGTCAGTTTTTTCCCAGAGATGGTAATGAAAGCATAGAGTATGTGGGAGGAGAGGAGTGGAGATGTATGGAAGGGATGTTTTATTAATGTTGGCTTGATTTCACTGGGAAGACGTTGCCTGTGAAAGCAGCAAAGGAATCAGGAAAGGCTCTGGGACATGCAAATAAAATCATTTTTATTGCACTTAGTGTGCTAACTCATGCATGATCTCATTCAGACTCTCAAAGCAATCATAAAACTATCTCCATGCAACAATTACTCCATCAGCCAATGCAATCAGCAGGTAGGGCAGCTGGCAGTCCTTGCCACAGGATCCTCCTGAATTCATTAGCTTGTGGTTGGGATACCTTGACAAGGTTTCCATTCTTGATTTTTAAGGGGATGACCGTAACTAAAGTGAACATGTGACTCATCATAGTCAAGAAATAAAGGAGCCCACCCTGCTCCCCACCCCCTCCCCCCATGCAATACTAATATTCACATGACAACAAACATTTTCAAAATAATAGTCCTATATACTTAAGACTAATCAGAGCGGGCGCCATCCAACTTGCAAAGGTAGCAATTTTCCTTCATTAAAGCCAAATCAGGAGAGAGAACTTCAGGATTCCTTAGGGCTAATTACAAGGTGTTAATAATAACAATATAATGGCAGCAATTTTCTAGCTTTGCCCAAACCTATAATCTGCCCTGAGTGCCGTATAGGATTGTCTCTGAGTTTATATAAAGCCAAGTGTTAGCCCAAAAATGTTTTAAGTAATTTAATTTTTACATCATGTCTCTTTTCAGTCTGTTTGCAGTGATGCGGTAATTGTTAGTGGGGAGCATTTTCGTTGGGGAAGAGGACAAGTAGCAGCACGACAGCTCAGAATAACCCTCTCCCATCTTCCCGGAGCACACATTCTCCACCAGAAATGCAGAATACCCAGGTCAGACACCTCTGAGCTCAAGCCCAACCTGCCCAGAGGGACCACAGCCGCATTTCTTGTGCCCCTCCTGCCCACAGCGGAAGGGAGGGAGGTAACAGATTATAGAAGAGCCAGAGACAAACAACAAACAGACAAACGTACAAATTATTTTCACATCCACCTCCTAATTGCTTGCTAAAAACCCTCTGGGACTCCATGATCAAATTTAACATGTTGCTGGAGAGGTGATGAGTCACTTGTCAAAAATTTTCAGCCTCAATAGCAAATCAGTAGGGCTGGCACAGTGAGGCATGTTCAAACTGCAAGAGAGGGAATTGTTGTGTAGCCTCTCCAGGGTGAATCCAGCAGGCTCTCCCCAGGAAGAGATCTCACCAGCGTCTGGAGGGTTTTCAAGGTCAGGTCACAATCCTGAAAATCCCACAGCCTCACATGCACACAGGTGAGAAGGAGAGGCAGCTCAATACGAGTACGAAGCAGAAATCTGAATTGAAAACTAATCCCTTGCCAAATTTTGAAATTGTCCCACTATTGATTTGGCTGCGGTTTTCAACCTCGTGGTGATCACTTACCTTGACAATGTAATAATACATTGTAACGCAATTTGGAGAAAATTGGGTTTAGTCATGAAATGGAGACATCAGAGACTCTGTTATAAAGGAGGAAAATGGTAATAATATATTTGTCTTTTTTTTTCTGGAGAAAATGTGTTTACCTACAGCGTGTCAAATTTTAGCCTGCAGCAAAATGATTTATGAACAAATTCTAAGCTTCTTCACAGTTGACAAGTTAATTCTCACTGAAGAAAAAACCAAAAAGGATGAATTATGACAACACCGAAGAATGTTAACATGGTACATATTCTAATTGAATAAAAGACACCTTACAGAGCTACAGTGCCAGCCCTTATTCATTTCAAAGCTACTTCCAGGCTGAGAAACTTTAAAAAAAAAAAAAGTTATTACAATTACTGGAGTCAAATTTCTGCAAGTTGGGAAGCTTATCCACTTCAGACCTTCAAAACTTAACTGTGAAATCTCATACAAACAGTTTTGTCTAGAAAATTTCTAGTACTTCTCAAGTGACAAATGGTGTTTGGTTTTCAGGTAAAAACTGGAAGAAATGAGAAGAGAAGCAAATTGAGTAGCCAGAGTCACCCATCATAAGGGGGTTCTGCCCCACAGAAGCAAGGAGAGAGGGTGGCATGAGAGAAATATGTAGACAGTGTGTGAGTAGGAAAGAATTTTTTCCTCTTCCTAAGCTCACCTCTATTTTGGAAAGAGAGGAAAACTGTCATAAGGGATTGAGCACAGGGCTGGGGTCAAGTCAGATGAGTTCAAGTGGTAGTTCTTGGTCTATTTTAGAAGATAACCCTGAGAGAAACAAACAGCTCTTCATTTCTCTTCTGTGCCTGCCTCCTCTTTTCAAAAGCCCCACCAGCATTTATTCAAAAGTACTGCATACTTTGAAGTCTAGAGATGAAAAGTGGTTTTTGAGGTAAGAAATCCCAATTTAGTCCTAATCTAGAAGAATCAGTGGCTACTAATGATGAGTAATTTAATTCCATACAAGTAATTTTTGTCTCTTTATGTGTTTGTTTTACGAGACACTGATCAGGTCAAATGGTGCTAAGTGAATAAATGAAGAGTATTTCTTGCAGATAAACGGAATACAAAATTACCTATTTTTTTTCTGCCCCCACCTCCAGAGCAGGAACCATTTTTCCCTACTTGCAGTCAGATGCAATCCCAGTAGTAAGTATATTGAACGCTTCACACCCGTTCATTACGTTTATCCTGATTTATCTTATATACTTGTCAAAAACTGTGCCAAGATGTATACGCAGATCATTTTCTTGGATTGTTTCAAGCTAATCATGTTAATGTATTTGCTTTATTGGCTTTGGGGGGTTTCCAAGTGGAAATGATTGAAGTAGGGTCCAAAACCAGCTTTGTCTCGTTGCCAGTTCGGGTGCTAATGTGTGCCTCATTGGACTTCTACTGTCCGTGTCAACCGGCCTGAACTTCCATACCAAGAGGCTTTCAGTGGCAGCTCATAAACAGTTTATTTCTGCAAAGTGTTGTGCTTAAAAAGTCAATTATTTAGAACGTGAAAAGAACAGGAAAGTGTGACATTGAGTCTGCAAAAAGTGGTGCTCATCCACTGCACTCAGAGGAGCTTGGGGGATTCATGCAGGACAAAAAGCAAGTTATCCTCATAAATATACAGGAAATGCTACATACAGTGAAGCGACAAATTCAGCAGATCCCAGGGGAAGAAAAGATGGCATTAAAGACTGAGAAGTCCATACCACAAGTATCTATCAACACTCTGAAGAAGGGAATTGTAAACCTAGAGGGATTGTCTGTCAAGGCAAAACTCACAGCTTTGCCCATGTGCAAAAGCTAAATAGACAGAGGATAAGCAAAAAATGCAAAAGTTCCTGTGACACAGATACCCTCTATTCTGCTGCTCAAACAATTTCCAACCATTTGAAAATCTGGGCTATTGGGCTTCCTTGGGTTATTCTTAGCCTGCCGAGAATAGGATTTGTTGCAATTTATGGAGCAGCAGGATCAAGCAGGCCAGGCTTACAGAGACCACGCTTTGAGATGGAACACAACATCTAAAAAACCCCGTTGGCTTATTGATGCAAGTCATGGCTTGTTGCAAACACAGTTTTAATTATGGTGAAGCACTGAAGGTGCAATTCAAAGACAGTTAAGAAGGGCACAGATCTCTTGCTAGAGCACTGCTGAGGGTGGGAAAAACAAACAAGAGATCAGTACAGAGGCAGGCGTCCATCTGCATAGACCAGAGACATTGAGTAATACTGCTACGAAGCTTTTCTATACATTTTTTTGCTGACATATCTCTGGGTGCTTTGCAGAGGGTTTCAGGTCTCATTAGCCCTGTTTTACACCTACCGTAACTGTGGTCCCATGAGTGATGTTACTCAACTTAGGTTGCCCCCAGACCAGCAGCATGATCCAGAATACGGCTCTTCTGGACCTAGACCAACACTCGGAGTTGCTTAGACCTCTTTTCCCTGTGGGTCCCTTTTTTTATATATTTTTCTTTTGAGAAGAAAGGTTGACAGATGCCACCAATTTTGTACATCAAAAAGTGCTCATATCCTGGGAAAAATATAAAAACAAAACCACACATGGATGCTTTTTATAGAAGAAAAAGCTAGCTCTCTATCTGCCTCTGCATCCCTGTGCTCTGGTTCCTGATATCTCACAATGGAGAATGCTTCAGAGAAAGGCTTTTTGAACTGTATAAGCCACCAGCTCATACACATATGTAAAATAGTAACAATAGTCTTAAAAGGGTGAATTCTGTGACCTGTCCTTCCCTTGTCACTCCCTTCATCAATGTCTTCCCTCTTTCTGCACATCGATTTCCTATTTTTTTTCTCACGGAGGTGACCAAGATTAAAGGTTTACTGTGGCTGATTATTCAGGAAAGTCCCACTTTCTAAATCTGCTTCTAATTTAAAAGGAGTGGGAGGGGAGGAAGGGAAAAAACCCTCCTTACTGTACACACAGGCAGCCTAATCCATCCTGCTGACTTTCATAGGCATGAGCTTCTATCGTAGTATTAATAAACTATTTTCTGAGATTTATGTTTCTTAACCCTCTTCACCCCAGAGATTTTTTCGGATGTGAGCTGTAGATGTCACTTCAAGAAAAGATGGGCATCTGACTTTAGCCTGGACATCAGTTTATTTATGAGGGAGGGGGCCAGGAGTTCAACCCTTGTGTTCATAACAGGGCTAAGCAAACAGCTCCGACCCAGCTCTAAGCCATTCTAAATAGACGGAGGAGCTGGTAACCCAACTCCCGACCATTGCTGGAGTTCACGTTTAGGTTGTGATTTTACTCCATTCCCAAATGTCACTTTATCCCAGCTTTTCAGGAGCTTATTTTCAAGGATTTATGAAATGTGAGATGACAAACCTGGTGCAATAATGTTGTGGAGATTTTGCCCTTAAGTCACCCTAGAAAATACTCTGCACGAATGGTGTGGAGGTAGCTTCCAAGAACAGTCTTATTTCCCCTAGGAAAAAGAAAATCTGAGCTGTGTGCCATTAAAATGAAAAACTCAGAGAGGGTGGGAGGGGACTGAGAAAGGCATTACTCAGAACTAGTTTAAAAAAATTAAAATGCAAGGTTTCCTTTGCCTGGGAAAAGACACAAAGATGAAAAAAGTACTGAATTTACAGGAGGACGAAATAGCTCTACCAGTATTTGCCTATCAGTTGCACAGCAGACAGCTGCCTCCACACAATTTGCCTTTACTGCAGAGACAAAAAAGTTCCCATTATTTCCTTTTTTTCTGTGTTATCATTACTACTATTTGTTATTAATAATACAGAACACCTGAACTGTATGTGCAGATTCTCCCTGCCACAGGAAGAAAGGATACTGATGGCTTTTCTATACAGGTACTGTGGACTTCAGATCAGGGGTAAGTTGCAGGTATTACTCATCTCTACGTAAGTTTATTTTTAAGTGGTGTGGTTTGATGAAGCTTTTAGAAGAGATATCATATGAGAATGAAGCAGTTTCTCCCTGAAAATTCCCAGCTGCCCTCCCACTGCAGTTTCCCAATATGCTGCCCAGTTTAATTTCTGCAGCATGACTTCTGTTTCCTGTGTTACCAGCTGACCCAAAGCAGAGGCCTCCAGAGAGATCAGAGGAGGTCCCCACATATGTGACCGTGAACAGACGGGAAAAATCAGGATCGAGAGATGGAAGGGAAGAAATGTATTCTTATTTTCCAAGGTAATATGTTCTTTTCCCAACTCATTTACAGAGGCAAATAACTCAAAATAAAGCACAGTCATATGAGTTGCCAAAACTAAGGAAAGTGAGGAAGTTACAAGGAAAACTTGATCACAGCCACATTCCCAAGAGAACTCAATCTCATATATTCTTGGTGTTTTCCATCAAGGCCGATACGTAACATCCATCAGTGCTGCCCATCTGCAGGAAGCCTGTGATGCACTGAACACCAGTGAGGCTTAGGGTAGCAACCTGGCAGCTAATGGGAGCTTTCTACCTGTGTTTCTTTCTATACCCTCTCTGAATCTGTCATATGACTCAGGAGAGCACTTTTAAAAGAGTTAGAAAGGGGGCAAGGTGAGCATCACTTGCAGCCACGCTGTCCTGCAGCAGACCCATACAGTCCTCAGAACAAACTTGGCTTTTGAGCCCAAGAAAAACTGTGCAGAAAAGCAAAAAATAAATATTATTTTCTGCAGTAGGCAACAAAAAATAAAGTATCACCAAATATTGTGTCCTTCCTAGCAAACAGAGAAATAGAAGAAGAGGAGGGAGGTGGGGCTTCTGGCCCACTGGATACCTGCTTGCAGGACACAGCAGAAATGGAAAAGTGCTGGAAGTCTTCAGCCAGGTTTGTGACCTTAGGGGATGAGCTCCTCTTCAGGACAGACAGGAGCAGTTTGAGTCACAGACAAGCTTTCAGGAATGCAAATATCTCAAATCTAGGGCAACTTTTTTAAAAAAAAAAAAAATCAGTCATAGTCACATATCCAAGGTCTCTTCTCTTCTTGGCTCTTGCTATGCATGTGTCAATTATTTGTTTCCTGGTTCATCTGCTTCTTTGAATCTCAGATGCATTGCAGCAGCAGTAGCCAGGGGGGGCAGCAGGATGCCCCATGCCCTGTGCCACCTGAAATACCTGCAGGGAAAAAGAGCAGCTTCAATCAGGAGGGGAAACCTTCCATTATTGGAATTTCTTATGGAGCTCAGTGCTTGGAACCCGATGCTTGGAACAGAAAAAAAAGAACCCAATGCTTGGCTGGGAAAGCTTATTAAAAAATGAAAAACTTCTGTGAATTATCACTAGACTCAACACATAGGAGCACAGAGGGCAAACATTGGCCTTGATTTCATTCTGATCAGATGGCAGAACAAAAAAAAAAAAAAAAGAAAAAAAAGAAGGTAAAATAATTCATCAGTAAGAATGATACCAGCTTGTTGTTTTCACATGTAGTGTATACATCTGATGCTTTGCTTGATGCTTTGCTTACATACAGCAGGCATTCTCTCCTAGCACAATTACAGGGAAAAAACATCTGCCAAAACCCCCTTTGCTAATACTTTAATGTTAAGGTAGCAGTAGTATGGTACAGTCTCTGAGGTCAAGGGGGTGTAGAGGCATCAGAGTTGGTGGTTGCATTAAACAACGTTGGAAGTGTTCGTATAAAAACCACCATCGGGATGTTTTAATGCCACATATGTTTGCGTAAATAACTATGTATTTATAACCCACCTCTTCTCGTAAAGATACAGAGCTGTCTCTCTAGTGATTTACGTTGTGTATCTGTAATCTGCTGCAAGGTCAAAGCAACTGAACTGTGGTCTGTGGAGCTACTCCAGATTTACACTAGTCTAATAAAGATCAAAATCTGGCCCTTCCTATTCACAAGCATATTTTTATGTTTCTGTTATCTTCTGCCTTCTTGCATTCCTGAAGAGTTTTCCTGCTAACATACTTGGACTACAAGATTTTCTCTAATCATCTAATCTTGGCCCTTTTTTAAGAGAAGGGAAAGCTGACAGCTGGCTTAAATTACAAAAATGACAGTATTATATGACTAGCAGTATCAGTATCTAAAAACCAATCTGAGTATCACCCACTGCTGCGCATCTAATTATATTACTGAAATCCTACAAAAGTTCCACTTCATTCAAATATTTTACTGTGAAACTAAAAAGGTACATGATCCAGAGGATGGGAGGAAACCAGTTCTGTCTGCAAACTGCACTTCCAGCAGTAGCATCCATCTGTGTGTGTGTGAGATTAACTTGGCATTATCCTTCAAATAATTAATAAAACCCCAAAATTTTAATGGTCAGCTCTTTATGCACAAAAAAATGCATCATAGTTGAGGGTTTTGGGGAGGCTTTTGGGGTTGTTTTTTTTTAGTGTTCTTTTTCATTCTGTTTTTATTAAAGATGATGCAGAGATCAGATCATTGATTCTTTCAGTGCCCTGTTAGGAAGCATGATTTGGAACCTTTTTACAATATTTTGTCCTTGAAATCTGAAAGATAGCAAACACACAAACATGCTCCATATAGGAGAAAAGAAATAAAAGGCAAGATTTTAGATCTGCCCATTACTACACATAGCTCTCCGTTACAGGTGATATCCAAGCAATAGAAGTGACATGCCCAAGGCCCACAGGAAATTTGTTTCAGTGGCAGGTTGAGATTGCAAGAGTTCCCAGAGGCCGTGCACTCATCCATTTCCTCACCCATTGCACCATTTAATTCAGTCTGAAAAAACCTATTCATACTCTAAATGTTATTGGAAGCCTATAACGCACCTGATTTTTATAGTCCTTGGAAAGGTTTTAAAGAAAAAGTTTGACAAATTAACTGTCACACGCTATTTAAGAATATTCTGTTCTGTCTCAGCACAGGATGATCCTTTCATTTCACTTTTGCATTCTGCCAATCTGTACATGTGTAAGTTAAATAACTGTGAAAATGCTAGTTCCAGCCATATAGCCCTTTCCACCACCAATATCTTAGCCATAGCTTAACCTCTGTCATTTACCGCAATGAGAGTGTTTATGCTTCCAAACACCTACTGTGAATGCCAGCTGGCGTTAGATGTAAAAATTACCAAAGAAGGAATATAAAAGTTGCAAAAGCTTTTTGAAAAAGACTTCCCCCCACCTGAATCCTAGTGAAAGACATATCGTAAATACTGCATGAGCTTTTTAAATACCTGTCCTCAGGGATTCAGTACAAAAAAAAGGAGGGGGGTGCAGGGAAGCAAGTCGATTAGTACAGCTTGATGTAGTTCCACAGCCAAAGTGGCTAGATCCTTACAGGCTAATGTTCTCAGAGACACAATGAAACAAAAATGTTATCTCTCTTTTAGCTGTAATCTCTGATTAGAACGTTTAATCAATTAGCATTGCTGTTGTCAAAACTTGCTCCCAACAAAGGATGAGAAAACCTGCCGGAGGGGGATCTCAACGGCTGGCCAATTCCAAACCATGCAGTAAGGTGGGAGACTCGTCCCTGCAAGAAACGTCATGTTTTACTAGGATGCAACACTGACTTTTGTGTCGTGAGATGAGCACACTTATCTTGGGTTATTCATCTCAGAAGCACTACCAGAATGTCAAATAACCCCAAAAAGAAGAAAAGCTCAATGCCAAGTATTGAAAGTGTCAGATTACAGTAAAGAGAGTGTCTTTTTCTTTCCCACTTTCAGAAAGCAGGGGACTTGTGATCTTTGGAAAGTTGGCTGCTGCTGCTGTTTAAAAAAAAGAAACACAACATGTTTGAAGGCCAGCTGTGAAAAACTTGCTGCATGTTTTCCTTGCTTTATGAGTCACCTGGGGTTTAGTCACTCAGAGATGGTCATTATTGGAATTCCAACAAAAATGGCAAGAATTCTTTTTTTTTTTTTTTCAGTGAGGCTTATTATCTCTCTCATTAACTTGACCTTTGTGTTATAGAGTTCTCTGAGGTCTTGGATGAGAACAGGATCTCATTGTGCTAAGTACTGTACAAACATATAATGGCTAAAATAAACAGGCAGGAGATCGGGAGACAAAGAGTAGAAGGAGGAAAATACAATTGTTCCCATTTCATACATGGCAGCCCCAGGCCCAGAGAGGTCATAGGGCTTACTTAAAGCAAAGGACAATGTCCAGGGCTTAAAAATTCACCCATGTTTCCTGTGGGAGGGTACGCAGCATTAACCACAGAATTACCTTTCCTTTCCACCTACCTATCTGCTCATGAATACACGGCCTGTCGTGCAATCCTTGATTGTTTCCTGAAAGGCAGCAGGGTTTCTTGTTTGCCCCTGGCCCTCCATCAAAACCCTCCCCCGAGACTTCTGCTTTGCAGCTCATGAGCCATCAGCAGAGCTTGTCCATCCTCTGCGCTCTGCTGCTGCAGGAAATACCCCAGCTCCGTTGATTTATCTGAACCACGGGCATAGCTGCGATGTGCTGTAATCTTGGTACCTGGCCAGATGGGTGTATTAACTACGAATATTTCTTCACGAGAAATTCAAATGGAGGTCATGGTAAACAAAGGCGTTTGAATAGCGATCGTTTATTTAGGGGTAGAAAGGCAGTTGGTGGGGTTTCAGAAGACTTTATACGAGGCTTCTCCATAACGGGTAACTACAGAAAGTAAATCGCCATTTTGGGACAAGGGAGAAAGTATCTTCTTGCCTTAAAGCTGCCAAGTAGCAGTCGGTACGCTGTAACCCCCAGAGCAAAGGAAAGACAAACCCGGGGATTGTTCTCATGTCAGAGCTGCAGAGCAGCAAGATTTAATGTGTTGGTTTTTTTAATGAGTTGCAGAAAGAAGTGGACAGTGAGGTGATGAAATTTCCTGAAGTGCTGACAGACTAAGACGTTCTTACTTAGTTATGGGAAATGCTGGAATATGCATGTTAATTGGTATGACTGTTTAGGGTTGTATTCAAGCGTGCAGCGTTCTTGGAAAGAACTGTATTGGTTTCATGTGCACCTTTTTGATGTGGTGTTCATTCCTGAGCCACGACTCCATCTCTTAAGGATTGGAAAAGACAAACAACCATGGCAAATGTGGCAAGAGCAATGCTGGAGAGGCCCAGGCTGGATTAAGAGGGGTCTAAAGGGAGCTCTTACACTTGTAGGAGGTCCTAGGAAAAAACAGAGCTGAACAAGAGCCACCAGAAGCAGCAGCAACGTGCTCTGACCCCTTCACCAGAAGGGGATGACAGCTGCCACGTTCCTCTCTGCATATAGCACCCAAGTTTCGTGCTCAAAATCCCAGCCTAAAAGCTAGGGACAGAGATCCACATGATTTCCTACCATCATATCACTCAACTCGGAAACTCTTACATACTAAAAAAAATTAATTAAAGACAGCAATATATCTATCAGTAAGCTGGGATGAAACACCGGCCCCACGCTCTGGGCTATTACAGTGCAATGGCACAACCAAGGCAGCCGAAGGTCTGGCTTGGGTGGGAGCACCGGGGCAAGCTTGAGACATTACTAAATGGAGGATCAGCTACGCAGTAGTATTCCCCAAACAGACTCGAAAAGTGACAGCCACGCAAAATTAACCAGAACGTGACGGATTAGCGAGGGCTGCAGGGAGTACAGTGGGGTCATTCAGCTGCTCCAAATGCTTCACAACAACAGTTTATGAAATGACTGTCTGGTTCCCGAAAAAAAAAAAAATTGGGAAGTTTAAAACCATAATCAAAAGGCTATGAGAAATGGTGAAATTCACACCAGAAATACACACCAGAAAAATGGTTGTCTTGGTTACTGTTTATTTACTATTTTGTTTGTCATGGTGGGGGTTTTTTTATTATTATTTTAGGGTATTTTATGTGCTCACAATCCTCTGATTTCAGCTTGTAAATACCAAAATAACCAAAGCAACTCCTTGAACTGAAGGCATTTTTGTGCTATTTGCAAACTGGAAGTTAGGATCTCTCAGACTAGCTGATAATGCTAGAGAAAGCTTTTTCAGAATTAGGAACCCAGAGCAGTTTTCAGGAGCGGCTCGTCCTCTAGTTTTTGCAGGTTTCTGTGAGAGACAACAAACTACTACTGAAAATCCAGCGGGGCCCTACCTTCATTTTATTTCATGACCTAATCTGTGTAAATCTGAATTTACTGACATGTGACAAAGTTTGAAGGACTGAAGAAATAAGCTAAATCGGAGCATTTCTGTTGTCAGAGCTGACAATGGATTAATAAAAGAGCCATGTTCAAACCTCAGTCCAATGCTTTAGTCACTCCTCTAATAGCAGAGAGACTGTTGTGTTAGAAAAGGGTGTAATAAGGACACATTGTCCTAGACATTGTGTTTCCTAACATTTTGTTAACTGGACACATTTTTGTGGGTTAATAACCTCCCTTGTTTTCTGATGCTTATATTCAATTGCAAAAGCAGCTGAGAGGGAAAAAAAAATGCAAGGAAAGACTAGAATAAAAGCCAAGAAAACCTTCTGTGGAAGTGTAGGTGTTTGGACATGATAGCCTTTTGGCAACTTCAGATGCTGCCTTTTTTTTTTCTAGGTGTTTAAAGAAAAGCAATTACCTCTGTGATGACACTTAATATGCCAAGATTCAGCCTTGAGCAATTTTTTATGACTGTGTTATAAACTCCAGAAACTACAGAGTACACTGGATCCACTGAAAGATGTTTCAGAATAGCAGTTCTGACAGGAAAACTGTGGTTACACTGGCATCTGAAAATTCTTGAAAAAAAAAGACAAATAAGCAAGCAAAAAATCAGTCGTTTAAGGGGGTGGAAATGCAGCATCATTGGCTAGAGAGGTATAATAAATGAGCTGAGATTCTTTGCCTTTTTGAAGCTTATCTTTAAATTTCGAAGCGGATTTTACTCCCTTTGAACAGCAAACGTGACCTTCACCAAGGGGGTAGAAGGAGCAAGAGCGGGAGACGCTGATACAGTCAGAAAGGGTTGTACCTGGAGGTGTGCAGACCCTGGGCAATAGCTCCATGCGCAGAGAGGTTTATTCCTCTTCCCCTGATCAAGGTCGGATCAGGGCTCTACACCAGTCCCCAAGCCTGCAAGGTGGACACCTGGTCCCTCCTAGAGAAGACACCACCGTAGGGCGCTCATCCCTCCTAGAGAAGACGCTGACCACTGCAGGGCTGGACCCCAAACTGATTCTGGCTAAGAGACACTGGAAAAATACAAGTGGCTTGTGCTTCCTTAACTCCAGAGGTGGCAGGGACGGGTTTCATTATCAGCACAAGCTGCTGGCCGAGGTGACACCCAGCAGAAGTCGGGACAGGACCTTCTGCAAAGCAGGAACAACCCAGACACAAACCCCAGCTACTGCCCCTTCTGCTCCTGGGGACTCCTGGTGCTTTGAGTGGGGACTTAGTGCGGCTGTAAGGGCAGCGGGGGATTCCTGGTGTAAAACAGGCAAAACAAAATTAAACAGTATATGATCATGAGGGGGTTTCCTTTGTAACAGTTATGTGGTATCGGGAGTTTTTTATATTAATGAATTGATTAACAGAAGTAATAGTTCAAGATGGTATACAGAAAAGCAAATAAAAGAGTCAGGCCTTGAAGCATGGGAGATACTGGGGAGTTTTGCTGTATTCTGACACTTACCCCCTCCTGGGTTGTAAACCAGAGAAGGGGAATCATTGTGCAAAACCAGGGTTAGAATCGAAATTCCTTCATCCCTCCGGTCATGACCCTGACTTTCCCATGTATGTTCCCTGCAAGTCTTGATCAATAGTTTCTCTGGTATTTCAGTTACTGTAAACTGTCATTCTGAGAACCCACAAGTTACAACATTAAATAATGTTTTCAGATATGCTTATGTTGTTTATTTTAAGGATATGTCTAAATGTATCCTTCTAATTGCTTCATGGAAAAACAAGTTTACTTTATGGTTTGAGGGTGTAAGGCTGGGTATCATATTACTCCTGTATTTGTATAAGAGTGACTATTCAAATGGTTGTGATAAGCTACCGAGCCTGAAGAGCTACAATTAGATGTTTCCAGAAGCTTGTGCCCTGTCAGTCAGCACAAGGTGCTACCAATTTTGTAAAAACACCTCACTGAGCTACTCGGAAATTTTCAAAATTAATTATTTGTTAAAATAATGCCCCTTTTCCCAGCATCAAAATACTGGGCTGCTTTCCAAAACTTTTGGGATGTTTTAATCCCCCTTTTTTTAAGAAAAATATGTTTAGAAACAAATTGCAAAAATCATATTTGATAATTCAAAATAAGTAAAAAAGCACAGTGCATGTTAAATTGTGTGTTTGAATCCGTCTCTGTAACTAAAGTGATGAAAAAATCTTTTTAAAAGAGAACAGACCTAATGAAGTGAACAGACATGTGGGTACTGACTGAATTTGTTGTTAAAAGAAATGCAAAATCCCAAATGAAAACTTGTTTTTAGCATTTCCAGAATTTGGTAAAGAAAGAAGTAGCTCTCCTTCCTGAAACCGGCCTGCTCCATGAAGGTGCTCTCCCAGCAGTGCAAATGAAGATGCTTATTCAAACTGGCAAACAAAATCCAGGAAGATCCTTTCGGCATTTGGTATAAAGCCATTATGCAGGTGATTAACCCATTAATTTTCAAATGTGTACGTTGTCAAACATGACAAAACAAACGAGAGGAGGATGAAAGCAAAGTTACCAATTACGACCTTGTACGAAGGAGTCAGCCCAGATTTAAGTGACAGACCTTTCTTTTCCCTTTAGGTTAATATTGCCTAAATTGCACTGAGCAATTTGCCACATATGATGCAAGTTAAATACCACTCCTGCGAACTCCGCGGAGAATTCTGCTGGCTCAAAGCACTTACAAGTGGCAAGACTGAATCAACCAACTTCAATTGAAAAGTATATTTGACTGGATATTGCGTTTCCTTTGACTTAAAATGCAAATTGCAACTAACTTAGACAGATCTGGCTTTGGATGTGGGAAATGTGATTCAAAAGCCATTCAAGCAAATGGAAATCAGGGCTCCACGGCTTAGTTTCTGTTTCAACCACTGATTTATAAAACTAAGGTTAGACAATAATCTTTTTATGCTCTTGTCTTTGTGTTAAACAGATTTTAATTTAAGCCTGTATAATTTCAGGAATGATTTGAGATCTGGGCAGCAGAGATTCTCTTCTGTGCAGTTGCTATAAATACACATAGAGAGAGAGATGTACCAACACACACACACTTTAAAAAGCATGTTTGGGATCAGGTCTCAAGGGTTCATGTGCTATTGTCTGATGAAGATATAATTTGGAGAACATGAAGAGAGTTTGCTTGGAGGTAACCAAAGAAACCCTGGCAACATCCATCCTTAACTCGTCAACTATCTTCAACGCAGATAATAAACCAAATGTTTTCAGAGAACTGCAAATGATTTTCAAGGCATCACTCCAGAGGCACCAAAGACACTTTACTCTGGATATCCGAAATAAATTTTAGAGCTGAAAAAGGTGTCATCAGCTTCTGGTGTTCCCCTTTAAACAAAATTACTTTTTGCCCATTTAATCAATGATCAGTTTTTTTCAGATCTCCGTTTTAGTGGTCCAGAAACTGCAGTGGAACAACAACAGCCTAAAAACTATAAACAATTTCTCTTACGATCTTCCTGACACACGCACTCAAGAAAAGAGAATTTCAGTCAGCACTTTTTTTTTTTGTTTCTGATTTTTTTTCTTGTCCAGAGCCATTCATTTTGCTTCGATTGTGGAAGTAAGAAAGTTACTGTCATTTGCGTTCATACTTTTTCCATTCCTGGCACCACAGAATCTGGGAGGTGGTGGTGGGGATTTTAATTATAAAAGATAATTCTTTTAATTGGAAAACTTAATATCCCCCTGTTTATACTTTCTTACATTCTTGATTTCAAAAAAGAAAGATGCTGTTTGTTTGTTTTACAAAATCCAAATTTGGCCTGAACAAGCCCATAGAAGAGCCAGTTAATAAAATTACTCAGTGTTTATGCTTCTCCCTAAAGATTGCACAGCGCTAGCAGGAGAATACACACAGGAAGGAGTGTCTGTCTCTCTCAAATCCAGCACTGGATGATCTCATGTTTCTCCTGCCTTCTTGTATTGTTGTTGGAAACCTTTACCTTAAAAAAAAAAAAAAAAAAAAGAGGAGACAAGAGTTGATTTGCCTTTCTGACGGAGACACATACTCTGCAGTGGTTAGAAAATGCTGTTCTTCCCTCATCTCCGTAGGTTCTGTGCTAGTGTCATCCCTCTGCCTCCAAGAGTGGGCAACCCACACCACACATATGCTGCACGAGGTCAAGCCTATAGGCTAGTAGAAGGACTGAAGAAAAATGGTTGGAGAGAAAAGAAGTTAAATTGGGTCTGAAGACTTAGAAGCAACCTTTCTGCTCCCTGTATTGCGAAGCCAGCCCTTCAGTGGGAGTTAGAGCAACCTAACACGAGCTGTGAAACCAGGCTGCAATGAGGGCAGGAGGAGACAAACCGGACAGATGCTTCCCTTGGGAGCGGGAGGAAAGGCACCGAGGAGGCGAGATGGGAGCTCACAACCTCTCCTTTCACACCTGGGCAGCACTCCAGCGTCTGCTGAATCAAGCCCAGGGCTGGAGGCAGTGTTTAAAGCCAGTGTGGGGGCAACAGAGGTGAGCAGGGAGACAGTCTGCTCCCTGGCCATGGGCTGCTTGGAAGAGATCCCGAGCACGGGGGAGAGAGGGTGAAACTGCCCTTCTTCCAAGCATGGTTGCTTCTCCTCATGCCATCTCATTCCTTCTTCTTCCTTGCCCATCTTGTGGGCACGCAGCCCGGCTGAGGGACGCCGGCTGTAAAGCCATGGCACACCTCTCCGTGCAGGACCGTGCTGCCGTCAGGGACGGTCAGAGCAGAACATACTCCAGTCATAGACCATTTCCAACAACTTCCTGGGGTCACTGGCAATGACCTGAGGGAAGGGGCAGCAGACACCACTTTATACAAGCGTTATTCCATGTGGGTATTCACTACCTTATTCTAATCTGCTTTTCTTCCCATGCCAAGGCCGATGCAAAACCAAGAATGATCCCTTTGATTTCCTTAGGACCCTTTGGCCCCTGCAGCACAAGCTGTGCCTGCAGTGATATTCTGCGTTTGAATCCAAGCACCAGTGGGAATGGTGAAGGTAAATCGAGGACACCTATGCCCCGTGATTTGCTCTGTGCTGTTCGTAGCCTGCAGAAGCTGCTTTTCTTGGCATTCACCACCTCAAAAGAGAGCACTTTGCATTTTGTTGCAAACTGATCTGCAGAAGGCAAATACACATATACACCCCAAAATCTGATTTTACAAGCTAGCCTTTTTTTCCTAGTAAAGACAAGCAAAGGGATAATCAATAAAAATAATGTTACGCTTGCAATAAATAGTTTCTATGGTATAAAGCTTCTAGTGTTTCCCAGAAGGCATCAGCAACTTTCATATTTATTGAGTATAATCTGCCTTTTGCATTATCCTCTTTGAGTTCTACCACACCAATAATAACTCTAATCATACCGTTAGCAATTACCTCCAAGGTTTCCCGCCAGTTTCTCCTTTAACTGGTAGATGTTCATGGCAAGGCATTTTCCCTCTTTTCCCAAAATCATGGATACACTTCATCTTGACCTATCTGAACCATGACCAAATAAATCAAAATCTTGCTGAATAAACTAAGACTTTATACTTGTGAATGCTGTATTTACACATGGAAAAAAATATGCATGATTTAAAGCACAAATGGAAGTGCAAGAGAGAGAAAGGGTAGCTCATCTTTCTGTTGTTGTCTGGGCTAGCATAGAGATGTGTTGCAAATTTAGCAGGTACTGGTCATGCTCCAGTAGATCTGGTGAGAATTTTGGATCATGCAAGGCCTTTGTTAATGTATTAAGACGTTGGGCTGATTAGGCCAGTTGTAATTGAAGTGGAGTTAGCTAATAACGAGGTTGGCTTTGTTGGACCTACACCGATAATGATGGAGGAGCTGAGCCAATATTATCACTGCAGGCCAAGGCTGACTGAACTGTTCTGATTGCTGTTAGTTCGAGATTTATCCCTCTGCAATGTAGAAAAATGTTAACATAATTTTAAGATTATTTTCTTGGCGCACGTGGATCTGGCTTTCGCTGCGCTGTGAAGAGCAGCAGCCCCCTCCCTCGCCCTCTCCTCCTCCCCCTGTGCAGCGTATGCCTCTGGAATCCAAACTGCTGCAGATCCAAGCGTTGCCCAGGCTGTTATCTGTTGTGGGCCAAATGGAAATTCATTACTCAGATACTCCTGCATGCTGGAGCTCTGGTTGCTGTCTAAGTCTCTGTGTTGTGGCTGAGAACCATCTGGAGTAAATCAAATGAAATAAAACCTCTATTAACTGAACCTTAAATACCCAGAGCTTGCCATTATCATGGTCAAACACCCTGACATTGCAAAAATGTCTTTGCTTGGTACAAATCTCTGTTTCCCACTTTTCTTCGCCATTGTCAGTGCTGCTCAGAAAATCAAGACTGAGCTGGTTGCCTGCATCCTGAAATATTTTGAACCACATTGTTTTGTAGCACAGTTGTGGTAGTTGACCAATGCCAAGCCACTGACAGGATCAGGGTCCAGCTACAAACCAAATCCTTAAATAACAGAAGCATCTCTGAGTACAGTGGTCTTGTTAGCACCACATCGAAAAAAAAGAACAAGTGTTGAAAAAATGATTTGATTTGACTGTAGAGTAACTGAGATTTTTGCAAATGAGCAACTGTGGGGAGCTACTATCCAAGGAACTTTCCAGTGGAACAAATTGGGATTGTGCAGTCAGAAGAAAATGCAGACTTTTAATAAAAAGCACACAAAACCTGAGTCAGTTTGTTATGTGAAGCAAAACCCCACAGACACAGACGACAGTGTCCTGTTAGCAAACCCTCTCTGAAAGTGCTTCCTCCCCACAATCTCTGCAAGCGGCCACCTTGAGTTAGACTTAAAGATTTTTTAATTGTTTATTATTTTTTTTTTACTGCAGAGACTATAAATGAAGTTGTTTAAAATGTATTTTGTAAGCACATAGGCAAAGACAGTGCTTACATTGGAAAGAGGGTTATTTTACAGAGGGAAATTAAGGTAACAAAACAGTGTGGGGTATTTCTAACTACCTTACAGGAGCAGCAATACGTGTATAGAAAGAGGGAAAGCCAGACTAACAGGGATCGAAGGACTGCAGACTGGATGAGTTAGTAGTTCTTCTCATCCCTGATTTCTGAGAAGCTGTGCAAAATAAAGCTGTAAAAAAATTGTTGCATGGTTTTAATTTCATCACTTGCTAAATGAACACCCTTCCAACATCTGTTATATTCTAAAACATGATTTGCTTTCTTTATTACAACTTTCCATGCAAATACGTATATATATATATACAAATAAAAATTGTTGCCCTCCTTAAAAAGACTTGGAGCCGATACAATCTGCAGAAGAATTAGGAACATCCAAATAAATTTCCTGCCCCTGTGTAACGCTGCCGGGACCCTGATGGCATCCTCTGCAGAGCTAATACCATCTCCCAGCGCAATCAGAGTAATTGCGAACCCCGAGAAAGAATCCTGAATGTAATTAAAGAAAGGAAAGGGGGGGAAAAAAATAAAATCCCTGTAACCTTGGANTGCAAAGATGAAAATTTAAGTTTTCTTTAAAGAAACGGTGTTTGAGAAGTAAAGAAATCGGCCAGATGATCTCACAGTGTGGGGCACTCTCACAATCAATTTCAATCAATTTGTACCAAATCTAAGTCCGTAACTCAAAAGCGGTTTATTGATGGGTTTATTGTATCAGGCTGGATAATCAAAAAGAGGTGGGCAGCTACGGGAGACAAACGGCACGATCGCCAAGCTGCTGTCATTCAGGGGGCTCGGGATAATAAAGACGGGAAGCTAAGTGGGGGGAAAAAAAACTGACAGCAGATAATTGTAATTCGAGAATTGCATCAAGCGTGGGACACATCTCCATGCTGCAGATGTAGTGCACAAGTAATAGGATTTTTATAGGAGCTCCGTTGGAGCACAGGATAATTCAGTATATTTCCTATCTTCCATCCACTCTATATTTCCCAGATTGGTGGAGGGAAGCAGGAAAATAATCGAAAACGAATGCATACGAAAACTGACAAATAACAGTAAAATGCGCATATAAACATGAACTCAGNAGCTCTTCCCAGATTCCCCGCGGGGAACCCGGTGGGTTTGGCAGCAGGCGGCTGTGAGCTCACCCCCAGCGGGGCTGGCCAAGGGCGGCGGGGGCGACACGCGAGGGCTCCGGAGCAGCATCACGCGGNGTAATTCGAGAATTGCATCAAGCGTGGGACACATCTCCATGCTGCAGATGTAGTGCACAAGTAATAGGATTTTTATAGGAGCTCCGTTGGAGCACAGGATAATTCAGTATATTTCCTATCTTCCATCCACTCTATATTTCCCAGATTGGTGGAGGGAAGCAGGAAAATAATCGAAAACGAATGCATACGAAAACTGACAAATAACAGTAAAATGCGCATATAAACATGAACTCAGTTGCTTGTTTATATGAGGCGATGGGTGTGCGTATGCAGTCCCTGGGAAAAATCAGCTTTCAGCTTTTAGTTTATAACTCTCCGCGCATTATTTTCCGCGCTGGGGTGAATAATTTTGATGTGTTCGTAACCCAGACAAGCAGGAAGGTGTGTGCGATAATTAAAACTCACTGCAGCAAGTTCGATGGAAACCGCTTGCAAACGGAAAGACAGGAACCCGGGGTGGGGGGGGATAGTCTTGATGTCGTAGATAGTCACTTTTCCCCCCTTTCTCTCCCTTTAAAAAAAAAAATAAATATAGAAAGCGAAGAGATTTGCGAAGTCTCGCAAATACTCGGGGGGTTGCGCCACTTGCCCTCGGGGCAGGGGCTGCGGCCCCCGGCGGGGCGGGGGCTTCGGGCCGGGCGCCCGTCCCTGCACTCGCCTGGGGCCAAACCCGAAAGTATTTTGCCCCTGTTATTTTTCCGCTGGTGGCTTTGGGGTGTCCCGGGAGGGCTCGGGACAGACCCGGCTCCGCGCCAGCAGGTGCCCCGGCTTTCTCTCCTCGGGGCCCGATCCTGCGCTCTCGGGAAGCAGCGCCGGCTGCGAGGGGAGCGGGGTCCGGCCCTGGTCTCCAGGACACAGCGGGACTTTCTGGGGTGCGGGGTCGCCGCAGGGACCCCCCGACACTGCGCACCGCAACCGGCACCCCCGGAGTCACGCTCTTCCTCGCAGCGAGGGGCCGTGCATCGCCTCCGAAAACCAAGTCTCCATCCGATCCTCTCGATCGCCAGTTTTCTGCATGGAAATATAACCTTTCTAACAGCGCTTTCCTCCCCCGAAGGTTTCCCTTGTGTTTATTTAAAAAGTTATTACCTCAGAAAAAAAAAAAATCGTTTTCAGTCCTGAAGGGCAAAACTGTTAAGTGCTTTGAGCAGGGAGACATCTGATCTCTCACAACTATCCCCTGCCTCTTGCCAAACAGAGTAAATATCTGATCGTAAATGAAATACCTGCGCAGAGAGAGGGAGAGAGCAACCCTCGGCGGGTGGGAAAGGGGACGCTGCTATTGTGCAATAATCGCGGTTCATTGTGCGCTCACCGTCTCAACGAGCGGATGACACCGGTGCGATAAATAGGAACCATTGTCGGGTGACACAGGGGACAATTATAACGCGTGATTGCACTTACTGCCCATTTCCCCCACCGAATATAGCGCAACTTTGCTCCATGGCATCCACCTTCCCGGCGCACCGGGAGCGGGCGCTCAGCCGGGCTGCGCCTCCCGCCGCCCCGGGACCGCGGGACACGCGTCCCCCGACCCGGGGGGGATGGACCGGAGGATGCTCCAGGGAAGGGTTCCTCCCCGCCCCCCCCCACCCCCTTCCCCGCAAGCCGCCCGGGAGCCATCAGCCAAAACGGCGTCAGAAACAGAGTCCAAAAGACTCAAGCGGAGGATCCAGATGGAAGCGTCGGTAACCAGACCTGATCCCTCGGAAGCTCTGATGTTCAGCTCGTTTTAATTCCTTTCGAGCGTCTGGAGATAAATGCATAATATCTATTATTACAACGCCTTTCTCTTGGCTCCAGGTCGGAGCTGGAGCAAGGCGATGAGACAAAAATCTCCCAACATCTGACACATCAAATATTACCTCGGCGTACACCTCTTTTCGGGATAAAACTTAGGCTTGATGCACGCTTTGATTCCATTTTCCTGCTTTTCTTTCTAGTCAAATCGGGAGCCTTATCTTCCTTTCTTAAAGGACTTCCACACGCCAGCCTCACGGTGGCTCGTTTCAAAAAAAAAAAAATCTCCTTTCTTTAGAAAACGGCGTATTAACCAAATCGATCATAAAAGGAGGGGGAAATGCTTGCGGGGGTGTCCCTCACGGAGGATCAGCGCGCTGCCCACTGCCCGCGGGCGCTTGTCCCCGCGAATAGTTTGTAAAGGACACGGGATGGAGTGGGGATATAGGACACTATTCGTGGAATGGGCTCCCTCCTGATTTGCACCGATAAGAGGGGGAAGGGGGCTGGAGAAATTGGACTCCCCCCAATTCACCGGCACCAGGTATCACAGATCAATTACGCCGCGGCATTTGGCGGCGGGGATGCTGCCCGCGGCCCGATGGATGGGTGCAGGAGCCGGGATGCTGCGGCGGTGCCTGCCCGTCGCCTCCCTCCGCCCCCGGGCTGGGAAAGGCGAGGCGGAGGCGGGCCGGGGCGCAGCCTGGAGCCCGGGGAGGGGGCAGAGGGGGAGGCGGGAGGCGGAGCCGGCCGGGACGGGCCCTCGCTGCTGCTGCTGCTGGAGCCGGTCAAACTGCACAGCCACTTCCCCCAGGAGCTTCCCTTTCATCTCCCCGCTCCTGGCGCCTGCAAAACAGCCTCAGTTTGTCTGCAACGTCTCTCCTCCCCCTGCGCTCCCTCCCTCCCCGTCCCGCTCCAGCTGAGAGCCCCGGGACCGGGGCGCCCAGAGCCCGTCCCGGCTCACGGGGGCTGATGCTGATGGAGGCGGGAGGGGGCTAGGGGGGGACCGGGGGGGTAAGGGCCTTTTGGGCATCCTTAGGATGAGGCCGTCCTCCTTGCGGCCACTCCTGGCGGCGGGTCGGAGTTGGGGGGCACAGGGGAAACCGAGAGCCGGGCGGCTCCCGCCGAGCCCCGGGGGCCGCCCTCCCCGGGAGCGGGGTCTCACCGAGGACACGAGGGGGGAGCCCGACGCAGGGGAAAGCCCCCGGACTCCCGTCGGTTCCCCCGGCCGGGAGAATTCCCTGCTGGTCTGAGGCTGGGCAGCCGCTCTGAGCTCCTGGGTAGGGGGGAAAACCTGAATTCCTGGAAATTTCTCCAAACACGGTTTCGGCGAGGTTTCCCTCCCGGCATTCAGTGGCGTGTAGGGCTTCATTCTCCTATGTTTAACTGATAGGAGGAGGATGAAGGAGGGGAGAGGTGAGGGAGGAGAGAAACCTCCAAGTTCGATCTTTAGACAGAAAATGCTCCAGCCTCACCATGGGCTAACACTGAAGAGGGCAAACGCCATGAGCAAACCTTGCCATGCTTTGCTATGGCAGGCACCCCTGTGGCACCCCAAAGCCAGCCAATCCATGCTGGATGAGCCAACTTCTGCTCCACGCTTCACAATGCCGAGAAAAGCTTGTCCCTTGGTCCCCTGCCTTCCTCCAGCCTCCCAAAGGATGGCAGCCCAGGGAAGCCTCCCCAAGACCACGGGGATGGCGTGCAAGCTTGCCACCCAGGCCACAGGCAGGCAGCCGGGGAGACAAGCTGCACCCAAGGGACGTGATCGGTGTCACTGTGACCTGCCCTCCTGAGAGCTCTCCTTCCCCAGGCGCCCTTCCAGCAGGCATTGACTTTGGGAGCGCAGCATAATTATCTGTAGCATTTTCAGCAGCCCCACAATGGCTTTCCACGGGCGGTGCATTGTTCTTGACACACATGCATTGTTCCTGCGTGTCCATCAATTCTCATTTACTTGTCACGGTGCAGGAAGCATGGAGAAGGGAAAGCAAGGGGAGGGGGGGGGGAGAAGAGGGACAAACTCAACCCCACTGCATCACAGAGCTTGCAAGGCCGGGGCTGGCTGATTGCAGTCCTGCATCTCTCTGTGAGTATCTCCCAGCAAAGAGATGAACTCTGTGGGGAAGGAGAAGTGACAAACTGGGGACAGCAAGAGCAGCTGGAGAGGCATTACTTTGTGGGGTCAACTATTATTTTCACCCCTGCAGAAAAGCCAAATCGGGGCTCCCTTGCCTGAAATGTTCAGGCTGCCTCAGCCAGATAATTTGGACTGAGGCGGTGAAAGGCATCACCTCTCTTTGCAGATCTGGCCTGGCTTTAATCCTTAACCCACTGAGATCTGCAGTAACACTGCTGGCAATAAGTAATGAGTGTGCAAACCCTACTATTAGCCCCACTGATGAGTGGGATTTTGTAACATGGCTTCTCATATAAGTCCTCCCACACTCCTTCCCACACCACAATCGCATGCCCAGGTCCCCATTTGCCATCTGTGGCACCAGGCAAGATGCTCTCAGGGCTAGGGTGGCTCAGATACGTGTTGGCTGGTGGGGGATTGGATGACCAGGGCTGTAAGGGGACGGGGGACCTCTGGGCCCAGCACAGCGGACTCAATATAGCCCCTTCCTCAAGATGCTCTCCATCCCGGCCTGGGTGGAAGAACACGTCCCAAAGAAAATCTACATCAGACCAATTCCTCTCCCAAAATCAGCAGCTGAACAGGGAAAAATCAGCTTTCCCACTAGGAAAACATATAGTCGCCCATGTTGTGGAGGGAGTGGGAAGTCGTGATTTGTGTTACCAGGACTGGGAAATTCCAAGATTGCTGCATGGGCTGGCAGGAAGGTCAGGAGTCCAAATCGAACACGAGAAGGGCTCATGAAATTCTGCACGTTTTGTGTAAGGAATATAACTAAAACCATCAGGGAGCAGAGTCCTGCAGCCACCCGGGACCCAGCCCATGGCTCCGTCTGAGTGTCCCCTGAAGTCAGGGCATGGGGAAAGGAGCTGTGCCACACAGCACCGGACCTGGGCAGAGGCACTGCCACCCTTCCCAAAGTAATTTGGTTTTTAGAGCCTTAGTTATAATTAACAGCGAAACGGCTCCCAGATTATGAGTTTCCTGGACGTAAAAGAAAAAAAAAAACAACAAAAACCCAGAGAAAGTTGCGGGCACAACATGAAATAACGCCCGGGTAAGATTAAAATAATTATGAAAAGAACAATACGTATTTGCTTTTATCCGCGCAGTAATTAGAAGTGCTTTTGGAGGATACTCTTTATTCATACCACTGGTAGGAAGTCAAAAAGTGAGAGAATCGCTTTCATAGTACTGGTTTGATATGCCTCTTAATTAAGGGCTGCATGCCCCTAATTTATTAAAGCTCATCTATTCATCACGTGTGTAATTGACGCTGGAAAAAAATAATAATTACAGATCTAACCTCTGCAGAGTGGTTTTGCCCGACTTGGGTCCTGCTGCCGCGGAAACGCAAAGGAAATAAACCCCCCTTTTAGGATGGAAAACGAGCGGCGCGGCAAAAGCGCCCGCGTTTCTCCGCGGGGGTGTTTCGCTGAGGGTCCAGCATCCCGTCCCCCCACCCCAGCCCTGCGGGAAAGCCCTCCGTTTGGCGGAGGGGCGGCCGGGGGCCGGGCGGACCCCGCTCCCGCAGGGCCCGGCGGGGCCGCGGCGCTGCGGTACCCGACGGGGCGGCCGGCGGTGGAGGGGGGTGGGCGGCCGGGAGGAGCCGGGCCGGCGGCGAGAGGAGGCAGAGCCGCGATCTTCTAAAGTTTCCTCTTCGCCTAATCATCAGCCTTAATTACGCCGCCGGCTTTTTTTTTTTTTTTTTTTTTCTTTTTTTTTTTTGTTTTTGTTAATGATATACTCGCATTTGTTTTCTCTTTCTTTTTCTTTTATTTTTTTTTTTTAAACTCACATATACTTCTGCCGGGCTATGTTTAATTTCAAGATGGTGTCTTTGNGGGAGGGGGAACACCCCAAACAAAATAAGCCCCGGGAAAAAAAGAAAAGAAAGAAAAAAATATAAGGGAAAAAAAAATGTTTGTACCCTCCCTCCCGCTCCCGAGCCAATGGCATGAGTCACCCCGCGACGTCAGGCCCCAGCGCGGGCTCTGATTGGCCCGCCCGGCGCTTACTCCACTTCCCAAAGGAGGAAAGAGCCGGGAGCCCCCGGAGGGGGGAAAAGAGGGGGGCGGCAGCGCAGCGCCTCACTCGCGCAGTCCCCGCGCAGGGCCGGGCAGAGGCGCAGCGCAGCTCCCCGGGCGGCCCCGCTCCAGCCTCCCTCCGCACCCGCCATGGCTTCTCCTTCCAAGGCGAAGGAGGCTTTCTCCTCCGACGAGGAGGGCCCGGCGGCCGGCGCCGAGGAGCTCCACAAAGTCAAGGTGTCCAGCTTGCCGTTCAGCGTGGAAGCCCTCATGTCCGACAAGAAACCCCCCAAAGAGGTGCCGCTGGCCGCGGCGGGGGGCAGCGCCGACGGGGCGGCCGTGGGCACCTCCAGGAACCTGCTGCTGCCGGGCCACGGCTCCCGGGACGCGCACAGCCCCCCCGGGGCGCTTACAAAAACCTTCGACACCGCGTCGGTCAAATCGGAGAACTCGGAGGACGGCACGTCCTGGATCCAAGAGGCCGGGAGATATTCCCCTCCGCCAAGTGAGTGGCCGGGGAAGGGGCCGCGGAGGGCTGCGCGGGGCTGCGCGGAGCCGCCGGCGGGCGGGGAGCGAGGGCAGGCGGGCACCGCTCCGGCCCCGGGCTCCAGCCCCCGACTGCGCCGCTCCCCCGGGCGCCGAGGGGCACAGGAGCACACCCGATGTATACATCTATACCTTCTGCTTTATATATGTATTTATATATATCTACCTGTGTGGGGTTTTGTATGTATGTTACGTATTTCTTCATATATATGTTATATATTCATACAGTTATACACTTATCTATTTATATACATAGGTATATAAATAGATAACTGTAGATATGTTGTGTATATCCATGTATTATATATTTATATATGTATATGTATAAATATATAATGCTTTTAAAACCATAGGAGGATCAGGAGCTACCACGCAGTAGCTCCCTTTCCCGACACACGGCTCACCGGCTGCCAGTCTGTACATTTAAGTTATCCCGTTGCAAAGAGAACTGGAAATTCTCCCTTTTTCCTTCCCCCTCACCCTAAACATCGCAAAGAAATCCCCTCGCTCTTAAATACTCGGGGAATTGTCCCTTCCAGCCTTGCGCGCTTTCTGCGCGCTGGCTCCCGCCGCGGTCTCTCCTGGCAGGGTATTTCTCTCTCGCTGTCAGAGTTCCCCGGGCTGGCCCTGACCTCTTTAGCCCCTGCGATCTCTCCCGACCCCCTCCCCGCCGCCTTAGGGACATGCGGTCCGGAGGTGACAGGTCACTTCTTAAGCCCTTTTGCCGTCCAAGCCGCGCTGCTGTGTCTGCGCTGAACTGCATTTCGCTTTCGGTGAGATCCCTTAAAAAAAAAAACAAAAAACAAAAAACAATTCAATTCCTTTCAAGAAAAGAAAAGCCCCGAAATTACCTTCAAGAAAAGGTGAAAAACGTCGCCCGTGCTGGGCTGTGCCATCCCATCGCCAGGAGATGGGCGGCTGTACACCTGTATCAGCGGATCGATCCGCTCTCCTCCGCGCATCCCTAACTTGCCTGACGCAAATCAAATACCCTGCTTTATTTAAGTTAATGGCTTTACAGACGCGAACTGTTGAGCCGGACAGTCTCGCAGAATTTGTTCCTGTAATCTAATATTGCAAGAAGGAAGTTTGGTGCTATTACAGCTCCTCTCTTTTTTTTTTTTTTTTTTAAAATCTGGCTTTCAGCCGCTTCCTTTCCTTTGCGATAACCCCGAATTAGTCTGATTTATAACGTGCTGGGAGAGGGCCCGGCAGAAGGGAAGGAGCCCTCCCGTGTCATTCCCTGCGTAGCTCTGGTTTGCGATTTTCATGTACCCTCAAGTACGCTGGAAAAGCATGAAAAGAAGTGTGTGCTCCTAGCCGGACCCCATTTCTCTAAAAATGCCCTAAATCTCAGACTTAGACAAGGCCTAGTCTTCTCTCGGTATGGTTTTGTTGTTGGTGGTGGGTTTTTTTCCCCTGTGAAATTCCTTCTCTGTCTCTATAAAATCAGCGGTTTGTGAGATCTGCAAAATAGCACTGTAAAGGACTTCAATAGGTAGGGAGTTCAGGTCCGGTGATTTCAGCGGGATTTGGGACGAAAAATGATGATCAGGGTGGGGAAGGTCCTCTCGGAGCCGGTGTGACAGCAAGAGGCAGTGACCGGTTCTCCCGCAAGAAGCCCGTCTGTCCGTGGAGGGTTTTGACATTAGAAGCAGCTCCTCGATTTATTATTATTAATACAACGGGTGGGATGAACTGGGGAAAGAGCTGTAAAAGTTAGATCTTTGATCAAGACAGAGAGAGAACCGTCTCCAAGTGGTGATTTTTGCCCCACATTCGCCAGAAAACAGAGGATAAGCAGAAAAAAAAACCCCACCAAACCCTAAACAGAAAAAACACCAAAACACAACAGTGAAACAAATCACTGCAGCGAGTGCCTGAGGACTGGCATGGGATAAACGCAATTACAGGGGCTGCGGTGGCGACGGTCCCTGCTTCTTATCAGAGTTTGGCAGTCACTTGGGGGATGGTGAGAGAAGAAGCCCCTGAACGCTTGGGTGTATTCCGGGGGAAATGTTTGTCTGGGATTTAATTTAAAAGCATGTTTTTGCGGTTTCCCCCGTGCATAGCAAAAGTCTGGATGGGTCGGGCTAAGCCGAAAGCCGGGGAAGGCGCTGGGATTGGGAGCCATCCCCGGAGCGACGGTCGCCCTAGTAAAGCCCATCCCTCCTGGAAGGAGCCCCCGTTCATCTGGGTCCTTGAAGAGCTTCGCGTTCAGAAAAGAGATAAGGTTGCATTTTAAAAGAGAGAGTGGAATAACGGGGCGACCGGCAGTGAATTTAGGGTCGATTTAGTTTAGTTTCAATTTAGTGTAGTTTTAGGAGTGAAATAACCGTCACGGTGAGCACCTTAATTATTAAAATTCCCTCGTGTGATCATAAGACTCTATTTGACAAGTTGTTTTCTATGAAGGATTTATTTTTTGCTCTCAGTATCTAGAAGAGTGAGAGAAGTTAAACTTTTTCCGCTGTAGCTGTTTTCTCCCTCCCCTTTCTGAGCTGTTAAACACTTGCCTCGTGGGATTTTTTTAATTGCACGATATGCAATTAAACAGCTTCGTGGTCCAGTTTATTTTGAAAAATAAAAGGGGAAAGTGAAAGGCATCCAGAAAACACAAAGTGCAAATGCTGACACGCGTTTGAACCAGACACTACAGCATGTACAAAATTTACCAGCCTCTCAAGAGCAGCCTGTGTGTCATTTTCTGTATCAAGCTGGGGAGGCAGGGTGGCTTGTCGTATGCTCCAGGAGCGATCCGAAACGCAGCCAAATTGCTGCATTTTTAAAGCCAGCCGCATGCTTTTTAATCATTCTTCAGATTGCAAAATTATTAGCGAAATGCAAAATGAATCTAAAGACAAGTCAGTGATGTGCCATCCTGGGCACGTGTGCCTGACCTGCTTGGGGTTATAAGGCAAGCAAAAAAAGTAGTAGATTTCCTGAGTTGCATTGGATACAGATGCTGCAGCTATGTGTTAAGGGGTTTTTAGTTGACAAATGTCATAAAAGCTGAACATTGAATGAGAAGCGTGCTGCTTGCTTCTTTTTTTGATAGCTGTTGAAAAACAGAAAATACTCCTTGAAAATAAAAGTTATGAAGCAGCAGAGGAAAAACTTGCTCTTGAAGAAGAAATAGCAATAAAAACCGACCAGTTATCTAAACCGCAAAAATTATAGAAAAAAATTCTTCAGCTCTTATAAAAAAAAGATAGGGTTGACTTGCTCTTGGTGGAGAAATCCTGGAGCAGAGCTGGGCTGGGCTTGTCTCTTACACCACTGTCCTTTTGTGAATCCCCTGCTTTTGCGTATATGTTTGTCCTGTGCTTTGCTGGGGTTCCTCCTCCAGTGCTGCAGCTACCAAGACAGCTGGTTTGTGTGCCCTAGACCTCTATGACGTGACTCCTGAAGTGATCTGCTGCCTGTCTATCTGTGAACCCTTTGTGCTGTTTGCTTACAAGCATTCCTTTTGAAATCACTGAGGCAAAATTTCACTTCCCAGGACATCTGCTGAAGTCCTGGGAATATGAGTTTGTCAGAAAAGTGATTTCCAGAGCCACTTGCAAAAGGATCCCCTTCTTTGAGGGCGGGATATATATATATATATACACCTGGCGGGATGCTTCCTTCATGTACCCTTCCCTTCCCACCCCAGACCTCTCAAGCCTCTCTCCAGGGCACCCAGGTCTCCCTGCTTTTGTGATAACCGGCCTTTCCCTTCCTTGCAGGACACCTGAGCCCCACTGCCTGCACCCTGAGGAAGCACAAGACAAATAGGAAGCCCCGAACCCCATTCACCACTTCCCAGCTGCTGGCTCTGGAGCGCAAGTTCCGCCAGAAGCAGTATCTGTCCATCGCCGAGAGAGCCGAGTTCTCCAGCTCCCTCAACCTCACAGAGACCCAGGTCAAAATCTGGTTCCAGAATCGGAGGGCCAAGGCCAAGAGACTGCAGGAGGCTGAGCTAGAGAAGCTCAAAATGGCAGCGAAGCCCATGTTGCCATCAGGGTTCAGCCTCCCTTTCCCCATCAACTCTCCCATCCAGGCTGCCTCGCTGTATGGAACATCCTACCCTTTTCACAGACCTGTGCTTCCTATCCCGCCCGTTGGACTCTATGCTACTCCCGTTGGATATAGCATGTACCACTTATCCTAAGAAGATCAGAAAGACAAAGTGACAGTGAGACAGACTTCCTGGTGGATCATGTCCAACCCTGAGAAGGCAGTACCCCAACCAGTACTGGCCGTTCTTTCTGCACGCTCCTATCTGCCATCCTGAGTGTACGGGGGTTTGCGTTAGCAAAGCAAGGCATCCCGTATGCTGCGGGTTGGGTGTCTTCTGAGAGTGCTCCGAGCGCTCAGAGTCTGATCCTCAAAGAAAAAAACTTATGTAAAAACAAACAAACAAAAAAGAAAAAAATTTGAGCAAATGTAGGGGGTTTATGCAGTGCACATAAAACTAGAATAATAATAATAAAAAAAAGAATAGGTGAAAAAGCAATCTCGTCTTAGGGAGGCAGAGATTTCCCGATGCCTTCCTGATGGTGCCCAACACATGTTTAAAGTAAGAGGGGTGCATGCCCTAAACCCACACTCTCAAGTGTCATCACTTAATATGGGTGCAGGGGGGAGGGAAATAAAAAGGTTTATTCAAGGTTTTGTTGTTTGGATTTTTTTTTTTAAAGAAAGCAGAGCCCTTAGCTAGAGACACCGTGTAAATAGAAACTAGACCCAGTAGCGTCTGAGTGAAGTTCAGAGCCAGTGAGTTCCTGCATTTCTGGGGGCAGGGAAAATTTTTTTGCATCCCAAACATCAACAGATGTTTGCAAGGCGATGAGCATCAGGGCCCCTAAATGCATAGAGCAGAACAACAGCTTCAGCAACATTGGCTCCTGTAAATCCTTTATCTGTATAAATAGCTTCAGCGTTTGTAAAGCACTGTGAGGGGAGGTAAAGTGCAAGGGAGGGTTGTTAGGCAGTCTGGTCTTTATCTCTTCCTATTGGCATGCATAGAAAGTTTTGGCTACAGCCAGGTAATCTTGGCTCTGCGATGCTCTTTGAAAACCAGGAGAGAGGGAAGGAAGCTTTTCTGAGGAGGAAAAAAAAAAAAAAAAGACGTGGGTTGTTTCCACAGTGGTGGTGAGCAAAGGATTGCTGAACAATTCTGGGAGATGTTTGGGGGTTTTTTATTAGTATTTGCAACAGTCTGTATTAAAGAGAAGAACCCCCCCGAGTCTTCCTCTCCTTCCCTTGCAGAGGATGCCAATCTAAGTGACTCATGCTTCAAGCCCTTCTTAAGAGAGATCCAGGTATCACAAACAACCAACCCTACTGGGAGGACGGTGGGGTGCCAAGAGACTGCGTAACCCGTCTGTCCCCGTGGGAGCTCCCCGAGCGCTGGCAGTATCTTCCCCAGGTTTCTTCTTATAACTATTGTATTATATGTATTACTCTTGCTAAACTTTGTGAGAAAGTTAATCCAAAGGCTGTGGAGCGCTGAAGGCAGAGCTTCTCCTGGATTTGTTTTCTTAGCATGTTGTTGTGGAAGAAAGACAGAAAGAAACAAACAAACAAAAAAAAAGCATAAAAACGCAAAAAAAGCCACGAGGTTTTGCTGGTTTTGGTTTGTTTTGATCCAGACACGGTCGCTGTCTGGGACTCACTACAGATGAACTTCCCCTCTCCCTTCCCCTCACCCCCAATCTTCCATTATAGGAAAGTCCCTTTGAAAGGGATGCCTTGTACAATTTTATATATTTTATTGAAGATTTATTATTTCTTATCTCTTATTTCGAATTAAATTAAAAAAGAAAAAACATGTTTAATCGCGTGTGGGTCTGTGAGTGTTTGGAGTTCTTTAAAAGGTAACTTCTCTCCGTGTGTGTTTTGCACCGCTGGGTCAAGTTCAAAGGAATGTTTGGGTTGCCTTTATGATTATTTCCCCTTTCTAAATCTGAATTAAAGCCAAATTTGCAGCACATGAAGGTGAATTGCAAGTCAACAATTCAAAGTCGAAAGCCAAACCTTTTATGAGGTTTCCTTGTTTTTAACAACCGCTTTTAGGCGCCTCTGTTCTTTACAACATCATACTCTGGTGATGTTTCCACCACTTCTCTTAGCTCGTGTGCCTTTCTCTTTTGCTCAGGACTCTCCCTCTAACTCGCCTTTCCATTGACCTCAAATCTCGGCTTTCGTGGAGGCCAATTTCGACCCCAGCAGTAGTTGGGGGTCATTTTGAACAGGGAAGACGTGGCAGGGACCCTGCGATACCTCGGCACCGCCGCATTTCGGGGCTCCCGTGTGCTCTCAGCCCGTCCCGTGGTTTTCGGGGCAGCCTCCTTCGAGGGATGCGCTGCCCGCAGAGCAGATGCCGGACCACCCGCCCCGGCCTTGCTGGCGAGGGGGGCTCGGATTTGCTCAGATAAGGGGGGTACCCGGGATGTCAGGGGCACCTCGGCAGCGCTTCCCGGTGGGGAGAGCCCCGGGGGTCGNTGCCGCATAAAACCCGGAGACAACCGCTTCTTTCTCGGGCTCCCGCTTTCTGAAGTATTTTTCCCCTAACTCCAGGGCAGGGTGAAGCCCCGAACTCCCCCCCTCGCCCCGATCCCTCCCCGTCCGATTGTCCCGAGTGCTTTCTGAGCTGGGCTGGGCCGGTTATAAATAAACCAGCGGTATTTTTTAACCTTCAGTATAAATCAGCTGTGTCAGGGATTACGGCTAAATCTTTTCGCTGGAAATTCTTTGAGCGCAGGAGCTTTGTGTGTGTTATGATAGATCCTTAAATGGATACAGATTTATTGCAGAACACAAGGGTGTTGAAGGAAAAGCTTCCAAATCTCGGTTACAACCTCTGCTATAGGAAAGGCAGGACAGATCCATGACACCTTCCCCGAGCTTGCGGATGGCATGACAATTCACCCTGCGCCCATTATTAACTTGTTCCAATTAAAGCCTTCAGAAAGGCCGAGTTAATTGAGTATTATATTTTATTAGGAGGGAGGTGTCAAGCTTTACTCATGAGACTTCATCATCGGCCTAATGGGAGCTGCCCCGCAGGCAGATCTGTAACTGAATAAATTACAGCAAGGCAGGGAAATCAGAATGCTACCATTAAAAGCGATGCACTTACTGAAATTCCTCCTCCACTTTCGCAAGAGGCTGTGGAGGTGTGGCTTTAATTAGTTATTTTAATGCAAAGTTAAATTGTTCCCAAAGTATTTTCTGACACAAAGCAGATGCGATGATTAGAAGTTGAGTGAGACTGAAAGGAGTTGGCATCTGTTCCAGGTACATCCATATATTTTAAATTTCCAATAGAAAGTGAAAAATAATTAGAGCAATAAATAATAAACATTAAAAACAACGCGATAAATTATCCCGATCCTTAAAATCCCGACTTGCTGAACGGCGGCTCAGGCCAGCCGGGCACAGCCCGGCTCTCCCGGGACTTTAATTCACGAGGTATGGATTTGTTGACATAAACAGTTAGGAATGGGTTTTCTGACTCGCTGCGGCCGAGCGTTCATTACCTAAAGCCACGGCCGCTCGGAGCCTGCATTTCATGTTGTCACGTTGCCTTGTCAAACCCCGGAATTCCTGCATTTTATGGGGGAGGAGGAAAACTCGCCGGCTGCGGCGCGGCTGTGAGCCGGCGCGCCCGAAAGCGCCGGGGGCTGATCCCCGCCGGGACCCTCGCTGCGGGGCCGGGGGCGGCGGGCACCCAGCTCGGCCACCCGGCAGGACCCCGGCCCCTCCGGTGGGGGTTGGACGGACGGATGGATGGATGGCCCCGCTCCCGACTGGGCACCGTCCCCGGGGCAGCGCGGGGAGCCCCGCGGCCGCGGGGACTAAGCGCAGGAGCGGACACCTGCTCCGCGGATCCCAGCCCGGGGGTGGGGAGGGCTGTCCGGGGGGGTGCAGTCGGTCTCCAGGCCGGGCAGAGCTGGGTGACAAGCGGAGTCCTGCAACAGCGTCCGGCTCCCAGCCCCTGTGCCGTCTCCTCGGGGCGGGCACCCCCGCACCGGGGATTGAGGTGCGCACACACACCGCAGGGGTACGCGCATCTCCATAGGGGCGAGCTGTACGTCGCAGATTTCCATAGGGCTTCTGTGCCTCTCGCCCCACAAATGCTACAGGCACCCTAGTGCCCGACGTGAACGCACCTGGGGCTCGGCGGGATATTTTGGGGTGGGTGCTGGACACGCCGGGCAGGAGGAGGGGAGCCCACGGAGGGCACAGGGGGTGGATGGCAAAGCGCCCACCTCCCCGGTTCCCTGTGCCCCCCCAGGGCTGCAGGAGGAAGCTCCGAGCCGCTCCGAGCCACCC